>CM045066.1:22958028-23558028 GCA_024542945.1 allo-octoploid hybrid of Carassius auratus x Cyprinus carpio
GTTATTGATGATATTGCTCCAATAATAGTCAGTAAGAAAACAAACAGACAGAAATCAGTTTGGAGAAGATCAACAGCAGTTCAGACTATGAAAAGACAATGCAGAAAAGCCGAGCGGATGTGGCGGAAGACGAAACTTGAAATTCACTATAGCATCTATAAAGACAGCCTTCATGCTTTTAATGTGAAACTAGCCACAGCTAGACAGAATTTCTTCTCAAACCTTATAAACAGTAACTTAAACAACACTCGTACTCTTTCTGTTACTGTTGAGAGACTGACAAACCCCCCAAGTCAGATTCCCAGTGAAATGCTCTCAGTTAGCAAATGCAATGAGTTTGCTTCCTTCTTTTCTGAGAAGATCATTAATATCAGGAAGGCAATTAGCACATCCTCAAGTAATGCAGAGGTCAGACAGATCTGGACGCAATATCAAAAAGATACTATGTCTATTTTTGAAGCAATTGATAGCAAAATTTTGGAAGAAATAGTGCAGCACCTAAAATCGTCAACCTGCGATCTTGACACACTTCCCACATCTTTTTTCAAAAGTGTGCTTAACTGTTTAGAAGCAGACCTCTTAGAAGTGGTGAAGGCCTCACTTCTTTCTGGGACATTTCCAAACTCCCTGAAAACTGCAGTTGTAAAGCCCCTCCTGAAAAAGAGCAATCTTGATAACACCATTTTGAGCAATTATAGACCAATATCTAATCTTCCTTTTATAGGCAAAATTATGGAAAAGGTAGTTTTTAATCAGCTGAACAAATACTTAAACTCAAATGGATACCTGGACAATTTTCAATCTGGTTTTCGACTGCATCACAGCACAGAGACAGCACTCATTAAGATAATAAATGATATTCGCTTAAATTCTGACTCTGGCAAAATATCAGTGCTTGTATTGCTAGATCTCAGTGCTGCGTTTGACACTGTCGATCATAACATACTACTAGAGAGACTGGAATACTGGGTCGGGCTTTCTGGGATGGTACTCAAATGGTTCAGGTCATACTTAGAAGGGAGTGGTTATTATGTGAGTCTAGGAGAACATAAGTCTAAGTGGACGTCCATGACATGTGGAGTCCCACAAGGCTCAATTCTGGCACCGCTCTTGTTTAGACTGTATATGCTCCCACTAAGTCAGATAATGAGAAAGAACCAAATTGCCTATCACAGCTATGCTGATGATACCCAGATTTACCTAGCCTTATCGCCAAATGACTACAGTCCCATTGACTCCCTCTGCCAATGTATTGATGAAATTAATAGTTGGATGTGCCAGAACTTTCTTCAGTTAAACAAGGAAAAAACTGAAGTTATTGCATTTGGAAACAAAGATGAAGTTTTCAAGGTGAATGCATACCTTGACTCAAGGGGACAAACAACTAAAAATCAAGTCAGGAATCTTGCTGTGATTCTGGAGACAGACCTTAGTTTCAGTAGTCATGTCAAAGCAGTAACTAAATCAGCATACTATCATCTAAAAAACATTGCAAGAATTAGATGTTTTGTTTCCAGTCAAGACTTGGAGAAACTTGTTCATGTCTTTATCACCAGCAGGGTGGACTATTGTAATGGTCTCCTCACCGGCCTTCCCAAGAAGAGCATTAGACAGCTGCAGCTCATCCAGAACACTGCTGCCAGGATTCTGACTAGAACCAGAAAATCTGAGCATATCACACCAGTCCTCAGGTCCTTACACTGGCTTCCAGTTACATTTAGGATTGATTTTAAAGTACTTTTACTCGTTTATAAATCACTCAATGACCTAGGACCGAAATATATTGCAGATATGCTCACTGAATATAAACCTAACAGACCACTCAGATCATTAGGATCGAGTCAGTTAGAAATACCAAGGGTTCACACAAAACAAGGGGAGTCCGCCTTTAGTTACTATGCCGCCCGCAGTTGGAATCAGCTTCCAGAAGAGATCAGATGTGCTAAAACATTAGTCACATTTAAATCTAGACTCACAACTCATCTGTTTAGCTGTGCATTTATTGAATGAGCAATGTGCGATGTCCGAATTGATTGCACTGTATTTTACATATTCACTATATTCTATGTAAAATCATTTTCTATTTTTAACTGTTTTAAATTCATTTTAAATACGTCAATTTTTAAATCATTTCCAATGTTTTAAAATTGCCTGTTTTATGTTTTTAAAATTGCTTGTGTTATTTTTGTTATTATTTTTCTTCATGATTATTTTACCTTCTTTTATGTAAAGCACTTTGAATTACCATTGTGTACGAAATGTGCTATATAAATAAACTTGCCTTGCCTATATACGGAGCATATTTTGTGTAACCCCCCCCCCCCCCCCGACCACGTTTATACCATGGTTAATGGAAACCTCGCTATTAATTAATTATTTAAATTGCGCATTCTGCGCTTTTATAAGAGCTAACTTCATGCACTAACTGAACGGAGCAGTTATCAGCACAATATGACTGGTTCTTGAGCATCACGCAAATCACAGAATACTCTGCATGTGTTCACCCGCGCGAGAAGTGTGATGAGATTTCCACAAGCCTTTCCTATCGTGAAGCTGATGGTCAAATATGTGATCTACTTGAATTATTTAGAGAAACAGTCACTTTAAATTGCTATGGAGAAAGTCGAACAGTATCTAAAAAAATGAACCAGCACTAAGATATAGGCCTATTAAAATCTGATCATGATCACCTTTCCTAGAATTTATCACATTTATTGTAGGCTTATTTTTTGTTGTAGAACTTATATTAGGTAATCTATGAAGGGAATAGATTTTTCCCTAAAGATTTTTATCCCAACTGTGCTGTGGCATGTGCAGGCGGTTGTTTCTTCATAACAAAAGTCATTATTTTTGTTTTCTTTGTGTACAAAAAGTATTCTCATCGCTTCATAACGTTCCCTGATGCCAGATGGAGTATTCTGACGATGCTTTTCATACTTTCCTGGACCTTGAGACTGTTATTTATTTGGCAGTCTATGGGACAGTCACAAGCCTCCCAGTTTTCATCCAAAATATCTTAAATTGTGTTCCAAAGACGAAAGAAACTTTAACGGGTTTGGAACGACATGGCAGTAAGTGATAAATGACAAAATTTTCATTTTGGGATGGAGTAACCCTTTAAGAACTATGGTACATGGCCTTCAGATATTCCAAAAGATGGCACAGATTAAATCATTATATATATATATATATATATATATATATATATATATATATATATATATATATATATCCATCCTATGTAAAGAAGTAATAAAACTAGAAAAGCGTGCATGTTTACACAGCGTAATTTACGAAATAGGCCACTGTGAGCCTATCATGATTTCACATCACAACAAAGAGCTTCTTTTTGAGTTGGAAGAAATAATGAATGCAATTCAAGCCCCTCTTCAAACCCCCTGGTTTTGTACGTCCTGCAAAGCTCTCGTGTTACGGCGAGGCTCACCACGCATGCCAGCCAACATGAAGAATACAAGCGTTGAGCTCGGCGAACACAGGCTCTTTTTTCAAATAAACAGAGGGGCCGGGGAGATCCAGCACCAATAGATCTCCTTCCACTCCACCGTCCTGTCCGACGCACCAAAGCACACCACACATCAACGGCAGGAGGACAGCAGACAATGGCCCTCTATCCAACGGGGGCCCCGAGGGCTTCTTTACCCCTTTATTGTTCTTCTGCCTTGGGTAACCTAAGGACTCTTGATCAAATGCAAGCCAAGATGAATAGCGATGTCAAGCACTTGAAGAACCCATTCAGTTCAGAGCTACTGTTTGTTTTAAAGGGCTGAGCACACAAAGAGCTACCTGACGGCATCTGTGGAGCATTAAACACAGCCCTACCAGAGACACACATTAATGAGCACGGTCACGTTCACTTTGCAAGCTTATTCTGACCAGGAACTGCTCACTTAGACCATCGAATCTTCATATAAAGAGTGCAGTTTTTTTGCAGAATACAGTGCAGTTTTTTCATATTTATCGTTGAGTAAAGGTACGGTCACATTCAGGACATTTTGATGAAATTTTGTCATGCATAAAGTGCTGCTCATACAGAAGTCACTTTCAAACCAAGCAGATTCTGTCAGCGCAGCGAATTGCATGCGACCAACTTGAACGTGAGTGAAATATGTATGGGAAACCCTCAATCTCTGGGATTCCTACTGAAATAAATGGAAATTGCCCAAACAATTTCATAGAGCAACCGTAAATATGACTGCACCACAAATCTGAAACCATAAACATGCTCATTAACTCTTAATTAACTCTTAATTATTTATTATTTAATATTTTGAGTTGGCAAGGCAACATTTCATAATTTGCTTGAGTTTAACTTGTACTAAAATAACTAAAACTGAAATAAAAAATATATTTTTTAAATAATATAATTTTTAATTTAAATTTTTAATTTTAAAAAATATACAGACTTATTTAAAAACTAATACAAATGATAAAAACTAAAATGAAAATGGAAAGCATACAAATTAAAACCAATTCAAAATAGCACTAAAAACTACAATTAACCTCATAAAATAATAATAAAAAAAAAAAAAAAAAAAAAAAAAAAACTGACACTGACGGAGAAAAAGCAGAAAGCTCTAGAGAGTCGTAGAAAGAATCTCTGGCAGTAATCTTTGGCAAACCAAGTAAACTCAACTTTGGAATAATAAACAGTATTTTTGTGAGCAGAAATTGCCAGCCAATCCATTCAGAATTGCTGTTTTTAAGCAGGTCTTGCCATTTCTGTGTGCAGCATGCTTCAAACGCTCTGGCTACCGTCTGTCCCCTGACCGTCTGGTGAATACTGCACACTTTCTTAACACCGGTAAGTTCTAATCTGATTGGCTGCTTCAAGAATCTTCTGGAAGTAAGAGCACACAGGTGTTTTTTTTATCAGTCCTTCTGAGAACTAATTTGTGTTTACATGGTACTGGGTTTATAAAGCATGTGTTTTTTAAGGACAAAATTATAAATTTGCTAGAGTTTGCAACGTTAGCCCAATGAATTAATTTAAAGACAAATAGATATAAAAAAAAAACACAATGAGACATCGACATACAAAACTGCATAGTCTCCATTTAGGGGCAGAGTAATAATATTAATAATATATAATAATAATAATATATTATATTATTCTGCCCCTAATTAGAGAATATGCAGTTTTGTATGCTGATGTCTCATTAATTTTTTTTTATATATATGAATTGTGTTGACATTTCTGTAACAAAAGATTTCTATTTCAAAGAAATTATGCTCTTTTAAACGTTCTATATCTAAAAGAATCCTGTGGAAAAAAATGGTTCATGGTTAAAATAAAATATGATTTTAGATGTGTGTATATATATATATATATATATATATATATATATATATATATATATATATATAAAATACAAATATATTACAAAATATATTATAATATAAATATATTAAAAATATATATTATTTCCTATATGAAAAAGGAAAATAAAGTTCTCTCACTGTAGTACTGTAAGCAGGTGAGCGAGATCAGTCACACAACGTTTTACAGGCTCAGAACACATGTATGTATGTAGACATGTATGTCTATGGCTGTCTGTTGGGGGCCTTGGAGATGAATGGAAATGCTAACGGATTGCTCTCTCCAGGTATATTACAATTCCAGGCCAGGACGCCTTCTAAACATCCTTTTGCATACAGCATGTTAATATATATCTGCTGATCTCCTGCAGTCTGTTCTCATTTACAGCAGCCCATGAAAGGAGCGATAATTCCTGGGAAAGAGAGAGCTGGAGGGGAGATGGGCCAGTCCAGAGAGGGGTGTGCGAGTGACTCAGTCGGGACCGGCAGGATCGGGCATGCGGGAAACATCTGCTCCTGCTGGCATAAACATGCTGTTCGAGAACATGTTATCTGACTGACATATACGAATGCTGCAAGAATGAGACCGAAGCTGCGGGGACAGAGTGTGTGTGTGTGTGTGTCTACCAGAGCCGAGAAGAGAACAAGAGGTACAGTAGGAAGAGACAGAGAGAGGGAAAAACTTGAGTGAATTAAAGCGCGATTTAGACAGCAAAAAGCGTACCAGGTCAGCAACAGGGCAGTAATAAAATGTTAATCACTCTGGTTCTTACCAGTATAAGGGAGTTGACATTGAGACATTAAAAAGCTGCTCTACACTCCATTAACAGCACTGCTGCATCAGCTCCCATAACAACCAAACACAAAAGCCTTCCAGCACATTTACAACAAGCAAAAAATAATTTTTAAAAGCAATTATCTGCACTAGATGATTGTTTAAAACAGGCGATGATCAGAGCTGATTATATCCTGTCAATCAAAAGGGGGTGGGAAAATGTGTCAGACAGCAGCTTGAATGAAGAAAGTGTTTTTTGTCTAATTTAATGCTGTTTAAGCAATAAAAACATTAATGCCATGCCATTAACACAAGACTTTTTGACACTATAAATCACCTGTAATTCAAGCCAGAGACTAGGGTTGCCAGATCTGGCGCTTTCCCTTCATCAAACATTATTTGTAGCCGCTTCCCATGCAATAATCGCAAAGCGCTTTGTGCTTTGTTATATCTGATAAGACAGAAAGTCTCAGCTTTCAAACCCTGTGCATTTTACTACAAAATCCAAACAATACATGCCATTTTGGCTTTCTTAAATGTGACGCTACAGATCACTGTAGACATTTCATTTAAAGCAGTGTGACCGTGAATCTCTTCACTTTAAGTTATAGCGTGAAATAAACATGAATGAACATAAGAAGATATGTTGAAAGATACTGTACAACTTATCGAAATGTATCATGTCTCAAATAATCACTCAATCGGTCTTTCAAACGAAAGAAAAATGTCAAATAAAACAGCTTGTGAACAATGTTACATTGCATTTACCTTAGGAGCGTTATCCAGTGTTAAGAGTCCATTAGTTAGCTATAAAACCACTAGAGGGAGCTTATTTACTGTTAATATATATATATATATATATATATATATATATATATATATATATACAGTACAGACCAAAAGTTTGGAAACATTACTATTTTTAATGTTTTTGAAAGAAGTTTCTTCTGCTCATCAAGCCTGCATTTATTTGATCAAAAATACAGAAAAAAAATGTAATATTGTGATATATTATTACAACTTAAAATAATAGTTTTTAAATTTATTATACTTTAAATGATCATTTATTTCTGTGATGCAAAGCTGAATTTTTAGGATCATTATCACATGATCCTTTAGAAATCATTCTAATATGATGATTCATTATCAAAGTTGGAAACAGTTCTGCTGCTTAATATTTTTTCAGAACATGTGATACTTTTTTAGGATACTTTGATGAATAAAAAGAAAAAAAAAAAAAAAAAAAGAAGCTATGTTCTCTATGTTTTCTTTCTTTTTTTTTAAATAAAATCAATACTTTTATTCAGCAAGGATGTGTTAAATTGATAAAAAGTGATAGTAAAGAAAATATATTATTAGAATATATATTATTAGAATTTTTTTTTATTTTGAATAAATGCAGTTCTTTTTAACCTTTTCTTCATCAAATATATTAGACAGCAGAACTGTTTCCAACACTCATAATAAATCAGAATATTAGAATGATTTCTAAATGATCATGTGATAGACTGGATGTTACATGTGACACTGAAGGCTGGAGTAATGATGCTGAAAATTCAGCTTTGCATCACAGGAATAAATTATTTTTTTAAAGTATATTCAAATAGAAAACTATTATTTTAAGTTGTAATAATATTTCACAATATTACTGTTTTTTCTGTATTTTTGATCAAATAAATGCAGGCTTGATGAGCAGAAGAGATTCTTTCAAAAACACACACATATTACGTAAACAAAAACTTTGATTTTGGATGCAATATATTTATTTATTCATTTATTTTGAAAGAGTGTGATTATTATATCTACAAATAAACAGCATTGAATATAATACTCTTGTTGTTAATTTTAATCTTCAATATTATGTACCAAATGAGAGGGTTCCCTGTATTGTTTACAGGATTAGTTGGGTGAGATTTTACCCAAACTATTGGTATATCGTCATCAGCAATTATCATTCAGAATAATTTTTAGTAAGTAGAAATTTAGTATTGTGCTTCCCCAATTTTTTTTTTTATTATAGAACATGTGCATAAACTCACATCCACAATGCTTGGCTGTCTTCTGTGTGGTTATCAGGGTGTTGCTATGCATATGATGTTTTCATTTATCTAACTTTTAAAACCAAATTGATCATATGATTTGGTCCTGTTTCAGTGCAAGAAGCATCTCTGTGATGTTCTCACAGTCCAAGTCATTTCGAGCGAATGTCAGTGAACATTCAAATTCAATCAAAATCAACATTTCAATAACACCACCTGTTCACTGATTCTGCCTGCCACAAACAATACTCTCCATTAATTCCTGACTGCAGGGATCACACAGAGAGGGGGATATGGTGCTGGAAAACCCAAACCGGGGTTGAAATGGGTTTTTGATTTTATTTCATCTTCTTATTCCAACATGTTCTGGCCAAGGAGAATGTAATGGCACAGTCGGGGGCAGAGGAGAGAGAGAGAGAAAGAAAGAAGAAGGCTCTATCAGGGCTCCAAACTGCGACTAAAACATATTAATTTGCGAGTGACGTTTTTGCTGAGGTCGCCACTGGCGACTACCCGCCGAAAGCTCCTCAGGATTTAACCGCTAAAAAAGTTTTCTCAGGCGGATGATTTGCTTCATTCTAGCAGCGCCCCGTCTGTGATAAAACGAACTCGGGCCGAAAGTTAATACACACAACTACACCGAGTGTGGACCTGCCGCGTGTACAGCAGCTTTCAGCCGAGATCGGCCCATAGAGAAGAAGCCGTCTGTCAGCCAGAAGTGTTTTGTAGAGTCGGCTCTGGTCCATTATCTTCTCATCGATGCCGAGACTGAACCGACAGAGACGCATTTCAGCCAGAATCAGCCCGAGTGTTATTGCTATCTGGGTATATATTTACATGTTATAACTTAAACATTTGAATGTAATGCCTTTTTTCCTAATTGTTTTGCGATCGAATCTTTTGTTATGTTCACGTATTAAACTGAGACGATGCGCATCAAAGTTTTAGTGGAAAAAGAGAGTTTCAGACAGTCCTCTTCTCTGCCGCACATCAGTGCTGACGCACACAGTCTGATAAACGCAGCTCCGCTGTGCAGCGAGAGAGAAATGACGGAGACGGAAGAAGGGAAAGTGCAGAACATACAGCGTCTATTTCGTGCACAACTTGAACAAACTAGAACAGGTAAAGCGGTCAGCTGTGTGAATATTGGCAATATCGTTAACAATTCTCGTTTATAATAATTACTAATATGGCTTCTTCTAAACAAGATCTTGGTCTGTGTTCTTTTAATGCGTGAACTTCATTATTTGAAGTGCAACTGCCGTCCAGTAATCGCAAAAAGCTCTGTGCTTTGTCACTTTTTAATAAAAAGTACCAGCTTTAAAATTATTCTGAATTCATAACGAAATTCAAACAATAGGCTACAGTTTTGGCGCTCCTTAATGCGGCAGGCGCGGTCGCTTTAACGCCTCAGTTCAAGGGCAAGTGAACCCATTTAATCTTTCTCTTTACTAACATAGTACATAATGAACATGAATTAACATCAAAAGATAGGCTATTTTATAAGAGATCCTACAGTACAACTTACTGAAATGTCTCATGTAGGAGGAGCCCAAGTGATGCTTATGCTCCATGATACTGGTACAGATTCTGTGTAATGAACAATTGTTTGTGACTGTAGATTTCAAGCTGGAAAAGACATTTAGTTCCCACTTTAAGTGAACCTTAGTTCCCAGGTCATCTACAAGATTGATTAAAATGCTGATAAAGTCAAGAAAGATGAGACATAAACACATGACAGTATGATTGAAATGTTGAAATGTAAATAAATAAATAAATAATAATAATCGTAAAATAAATAAAACACGTTTATACTGTGGCACCTAAAAAAAATTATTTGGCTCCTAAGTTTTTTTCTTATAGGAGCCAATGGCTCCTTACTCGATTTTTTTGTTTGGAGCCCTGCTCTATCCATCATCAGGCATCACATCATCTGCTATTTTCACTTGGCCCGAGACTGGCAGCTCTGATTCACAGAACAGAACTGCCATTTTGACCCAAACAGCCACAGAAAAGGCATCTTGATGACCCCCTTTTTCATTGTAAACACTTGTAAACAATGGACAAAATGTGCATGCAATTTGTTCTGGACAAGACCTTTTAAAGAGCTGAATCACATGAAGCGGTGCCATTAATGCTGAGTGGAGTGCAAGCACCTAGGAAAAGGGCAAAGTGGAAAATGTGTGTGACATTGCAATTCAGATCTGTCAGACCTGTTCCGACATATTTAGCTGAGCTGCTATACATTTTCATATGTCGGATCTCAAGCGTGAAATGTAAGTGCTCGGTAAGAATGGTTTTAACTCTCAAATGCGGCTTGCCAAGGTTCACCTGTCATCAGACTTAAAAGAATTCCCGGCATTCTTTGAGAACTGATGGAATACTGCTGGGAAATAAGAAAAAAAAATCACTGGAAGTCACTGTAGATGTTTCTGTATGAAAAGACAGATCACACGAGCTTCACTGTCTTCACTCTCTTATACTGAACAGTAGAAATCACACTCATGTACATCATACAGACATTGATTTTTACTGTTAATATATAAACCTTTCAAGACTGATTTACAGATATGCGCTGAGGCTGTTAAGTGAAGACAATATATGCTTCTGCACATAATTCTGTAATTCTGCACATAATATTTCACAATATTACAGTTTTTTCTGTATTTTTGATCAAATAAATGCAGGCTTGATGAGCAGAAGAGACTTATTTCAAAAACATTAAAAATAGTAATGTTTCCAAACTTTTGATCTGTACTGTATCTGTTAGAAAAACAAACTAATGATCTTATTCCAACAGTCTCTGGCATACTCTAATAACCACAATTCATTGCATTTATCCATATTGCATGTACTGCAAATTTATGCAGATATTACTAAATCAAAATGAACTTAATCACAATCTTGGATGCAAATTCTACACTGATCTCACTGCAATGCATTCTGAGACTGTTTCATACAACGCTGCCTTAAATTTTGATCAAATGAGGAATTTTACTAGGTAGCATAATTTTGCTGTCTACTGTTTAAAAATGTCTTTGACACCTAAAAATATTTCAGGGAAAGCGAGACATTGTGAGCCATCAGAGTTTGAGTCACACATGATCGCAATGGACTCCTGACTCACAGAGCTGATTCAAATTTAATCGAGACTCATTCAGAGTCATTTCATCTCTACGATCGCTCTGAAGTTTTGTGACAGACATTCGGCATTAAAAATCTTGCTAATATGACATGTAACTGTGGCTGTCCCCTTCACGTGAAGTCGAGTCACAAGAACAAACCAGAACGAGTGAGATTCCTATAGTGCTGGTTCCTATAAATGCCATTGATGGACACTCGTTTGGTCACAAAATATCGGTCACTTGTCAACAAAAAGACCACAGGGAGAACGTCACAGACTGACAGAAGATGAACTTCATACACTGTGACATAACTATAGCACTGAGGCTGGAGGACTCGGCACATACAGGACAACAGATGGACAATTGTGATTTTTTTTAAGCAGATATGAATTGCTGATATTCCTATCCCATACACACGCATATATAAGCTATAGGCTACAGACTGTTGGGGACACGGGGCTAGATGTCACAAGGGATATATTTTAGAAACTAGATTTTTAAGTTCATTACAATACTTAAAATTTTAATCAGAATGATTTTAATGAATTTTATTATTCAAATTTATGCTATAATTAATAATAAATTATATTATAGCTAATTATCAAATAATAAAGTATACAGTATTATTATTTTATTTTATTTGTTTATTTTAAATGAACACGATAAAAAACATGCGATACAATATGATGAGATTTAATTGTGACACTCTTACTAGGTGGTCACATGCTTTTTTTGTAACTTTCTACACTTATTTTATTAATTTATATAGGTTTTTTTTTTTTTTGCATTTTACTTGCATTTAGTTTCATAATTCCAAATTAAAAATAAATGTTAAATGTTTAAAATGTTACTTAATAAGATATTCCATTGTGAAAACCTACCCATTATATACTGTGACAACATGCCCCGCCTGCAATAGTGTGTTTAATCATTTTTATTTTATTTATTTATTTATTTTTAAATAAATCTCAGCAATAATGGTGGAAATGTTCGTTACAATTTGCTATGTCTTTTAATTACATAAAATTTCCTTCCACATAATTTCTCCACTTTGGTGGGGGAACAAAAACACACTCAAAGGCACAATAAAATAGTACACTTCCATCTATTTTTGGATCGTGGTAGTCGGTCCGCATCGCCTTGGGCTGTGAATTTATTTAAAGAAAGAAAAGCTGACCGTGGCAAACAGGTGCATCTAAATGATGTTGACCGGCACCCAGAATAACACTCCACACCTCTACAGAATGATGATGTCATTTTCCTCAGGAACCTCTTCGCTTTTTCCACCCAATTACCAGTGGGCAGAAATAGCCTGATTCTGTCCCGGCCGCGGCTTTGTCAATGCAGGCACATCGGCAGGAAATCGGGTCATTAAATGGAGGAGAAACCCCAGCAGACTGTCAAACATCAGCTGGCTGCTCCAGCCCGAACCACACGACTGCCAATCACTGAGAAAAATCACACAACACCATAAAGAAACAGCAGCGTGAGACGTGGGCTTATTCACGCTCACAACAAGCACCTGATGCTTCATTCACCCTCAAGACACGCGGCGTAAATGTGCTTCTGTCTGACTTTTGTTTTTCTGAGAGTATCACACTGTGCTTCTGCTGACCCTCACAAAGAGTGCTGTGATATATGAGATGCTAATATCAAAGCCAGTCAGCAATGCCCTAGCAACTGCCCAAAACACCTTAGCAACCACAAAGCAATTCTGAACAACACTGCAACTGCACAGCAGTGCCTTGGCAGCCATTCGCAATACACCAGCATCATGGCACACATTTTGCTTAAAAAATGTAAATATCTAACTGTATTTGTGAATTTTTACTTTAATCTTCTTGAAGACCCAATTTTTATTTATTTATTTATTTTTAGATTATTAGGTTATTAATATATATCAGTTGCTGACATGGCTAAGCTACACAAACGCATATATAAACTATCAAGCATAGATTATAAAATGGGACAAAATGGGATTTTGAGTTAAAAGTCAAAAGCAAATCAAAAGCATGTGTAGCATTGTTTTTTCTGTTCAGTTTAATGCTTAATATTTAATAGTCTTAAATTACAATATTTTTTAACTGTTTGATTTTTGTCATGTAAATTTATGCCATAATTTCAGCATTATTAAATTGTGTATTTTAAATGTACCAAATTTTTACATTAACTTATGATTTTTATTATTGAAATTCATGCTATAATTTCAGTATTATTAATTTTTGCACATTTTAAAAGTACACAATTTATCAGTGTTATATTCTTATTAATTAATTAATTAATTTAATTTAATTATTTCATATAAATCATTTATAATTTATCAATTAAAAGATTTGTTTGCCAAAACACTTATGTAAATATCTAAGTGCATTTGTTGATTTTCACTTTTATCTTTTTAGGGAGCCAAAAATGTTAGATTTTTTAATAGATCTTAATTTCTGATATTTTTATGCTACACAAGTGCAAATATAAACTATAGTCTATAGATTATTGTCTACAGACAACCTTTGTGTTTCCTGTGCTCCTGTCTGCCCCGTGTATTCCTGTGGATTATTGAATTAAAAGTAGATTGTTCCATGCATTCCTGGTTTTCTCGTTCCTTGAAGTGTGACAATTATAAGAGTCAAGTCGAAAAGATGAGTGCATATAAATGTCTGTTTTCTCTAGAAGTGTTTCGTTTCATGTTCAGTCTTTCAGACTCATTTTTTAAATTAATTTACATAAATTAATTTATGATTTCCCTACTACAATATTTAGCCAAAAACAAAAAACATTGGACAATCTTTCACTTCAAACTCAGTAGTTGTACTCTATTCCAGCTCTGCTCATCCAACCAATATTGTGTGACACACATTACACTCATTTTTCACACTCACAATTGAAATTTGCTGCAGTTTTTGGACTGCATCTCCATGAGGAATTTCATCTTCTCTTGCTTTTGTTCAGCATGTTGCAGAAAGTGCTGTGTGGGAATGATCTGGGAGAGCTGTAATGTGCTGGTCCTCAGATCACCCCTGCACTCACCTGCATTAGTGTTTGTATTCCTCACATTAGCTGTGTTCTGCAGTTTACATCCATTCCACCCTTAATAGATGCTGATCTAAGCAGAGACATCATGTGACTCATGTACAGAATGGACTGGGACTAAAAGAGTAGTCTCTTTTACAACCCACAGTGAATAAACACATATCTATTGGGGGCAGTCGTGACCTAATGGATAGAGAGTCGGACTTGTAACCTGAAGGTCGCAGGTTCGAGTCTCAGGTCCGGCAGGGATTGTAGGTGGGGGGTGTGAATATCCAGGGCTCTCTCTAGATTAATGTAAACATGTGTCACAACGCCTCGCGTGTATCCCCTAAACAAAACAACGATGAAATGAAGAAGTGTAGCCAATCTAGGTGTGAGACGGGGCCCAATGGTCAGAATATTATAGACAAAAGAATAATGTTTAGCAGCAATTCAGAGTCAAATATCATGTTTGCAATACAAAAGAACCATTCTATTTCCATAATCAGTCCTTTATGGGAAGTGTGAATGGCTCATAGTCTGAAAACTTTAGCATGACGTGGGAAAAAAAAGTTTTTTTGCTTTATTTTATTAGTGTTAATTTATTTTATTAAAATTGATAAATTGTTTTGATAAAAACAAAGGTTTATTATTGTATATTCGTTTAGCATTTCATTTACTGTATACCCTTTAAATTCTCTTATTAAAAGAACAACAGCAGCAGTATGGTGTAACATTTATTTGAAACATGTATTTGGTACTTGCTACCTAATATCTTTACTCTTTCATTTCATTCTTTTCATGGTTTTGGAAAACTTGTCTCGGTTGTTTCTCTGCTTCGCTTTTTGCATAACTCTGGGTCGTCGACACCAAGCTTCATTGCTATTTCTTTCTAGGAATGAAACACTGTCTCTACATCTTTAAAGTCCATCCATGAGTGATCGTACAGGTGCGGATATATTTGTGCAGCTCAGCTATTCGACTCCAGTGTGTTCAGGAGATGTTGCTCTCCTTAATGACCTCCGCAGAATGAGGAACGAACCGAGAAAAAAAAAATTGTGTGTCAAAGAAGGTGGAGTTTGAGAACACACCCACCAACTGCATAACCGCCACGGACCAATAGAAACTCAGAGGTGTTTAGGAGCCGAAACGAACTCCCCCAGGAAGTTCGCTTTGGTGAGCCGTTTCGAACTGCAAAAACGAACTTCGTTTTGGCCTGATTTTGTTCGAAATGACGTCATATCAGTTCGTTCTTTGATTTCGTTTGAAGTATACCGGGGCCTTTAGCTGCCACTGCTCTGGGTGTGTGTGTGCATGTTTGTTCACTGTGTGTGTGTGTGTGTGTGTGCGCGCTTGGATGGGTTTAATGCAGAGCACATCATACTTGGCCACACGTCACGTCCTTTAAAAAAGTCCTTTACTACCACTATACATATATTATTATCAATGATTATAAATGATTTATTTTTTTTACAGCAGTTTTTATGTTCATTTTAATACCCAAAATCAAATTCTTTTTATTAGAATAACTTAAAATAACTCAAATTTCTGCTATCATTGCAGTATTTTGTGCATTTTGCATGTACACAATTTTTAATGTAGTACTTTTATTTCTTCATTTATTTATTTTTTTTAAAAAAGAATTAGTAATCTATTTTTTGCATAATTAATTAATTGTATTATTATTATTATTATTATTATTACAATATATATATATATATATATATATATATATATATATATATATATATTTATAGAATTTATAGATTATAGAATTTATAATTATAGAATTATACAGAATTTTTATTCTGTATAATTTTTATTAGAATAACTTAAAATAACTCAAATTTCTGCTATCATTGCAGTATTTTGTGCATTTTGCATGTACACAATTTTTCAATGTAGTACTTTTATTTCTTCATTTATTATTTATTTTTTTAAAAAAAGAATTAGTAATCTATTTTTTGCATAATTAATTAATTGTATTATTATTATTATTATTATTATTACAATATATATATATATATATATATATATATATATATTTATAGAATTTATAAATTATAGAATTTATAATTATAGAATTATACAGAATTTGTATTCTTTTTAAATCATATAAAAAGTGCATATTCACAAATATCTAGGTAGGTTTGGGCAGCCAGATCACTAGTGCCAGTGTTTCCTATGGCCATGGCCTCTTAGGGCCTGGTGTTATCTTCCGAGAAATAAGTGCTTTCTGCTAGCCTCATCAACCTAGCCTCTAGCATACAGGAAGATTAAAGAAATCCACTTACAAAAATGAGATTGAAATTCACTGTGGTATAACATTTACAGACTTTTTCTTGTTGTTTCTAATTTTCCTAACAACTAACGGCTGAATTTCCAGCAATGCATTAGAAGAGGCGATGAGCTAAAACATATCAGATGGACACACTGCAAAGCTCAAACTCTGCTCTCACAGACTTGCCAGGTGTTCAGTTCCCATCTGCTGTTTAAGCTTTATTTTGTCCTTTCCGCACGCACGCACACACACATATACACACACTAATGAGAGTTTCAGTCCCATGAGATGTGTGCAGGAGTAATAAAATGATGTCAGAAAGATCAATTACAAATATACCTCTCTAACTAGCATCCACTTATCTATCAGCAAAATGAAGATGCCGTTTCACACCGCAGGCGTTAGCGAGATGAAAACAAAGATGAAGCATCAACATTGAGCCTCAACTCTGACCGTTTCTGCTTTATAAACAAACTGAGCTCCACAAAGAACATAAAATTAGTAATATTCCCATTAACAATGACCATAAATTCTAAATAACTAATGAAATCAAAGTAACATCAAAACTAATTGATGATTAATCCATACAAAATAAAACCCAATCCTCAAAGTGTGGCTATAAACGGCTTGAATCATCTGAATTCTGTTGGTTCTACTCAATAAAAAAGCACTGTTTTATGCACACCACAGTCTGACAATCTAGACTTCACTTTAATAACAAAACGTGTAACGTCTTCATGGATCACGTTGGCATGTTGATGAATGGAACTGAGGTCCTTTTAATGCGCACTGGCATCTCTGCTGAAGCTAATTGTTTGTATTATTCAAGTTGACCTCTTTACTGACAGTAATTAAGTCTAGATACACTTTATCTGATTTAAGAGAGCGAGTAATTAAAGGCTTTTGTAATACCTGAAAACTGCTCGGTGAGTAAAGATTGAGATCAGAGAAGAGCGGATAGAAATGAGCTGCATATGAACAGAGATGCTGTAATGACATGTTATGAGTAAAATTACATAAATAGTCATTCTGAAGAAAAAAGAAGTATAGTCCATACAACTTGTGTGTTACATTCCATGACTTCAGTTGACACACTATAATTGAAGTCTTGCAGTGATGTGTGCAGAAACAAAATTGAATTGATCAAAAATAATAGCAGTCGTAGCTGTAGCAGTAACAGCCATATTAATAAATGAATAAAATAGCTGTGTTCAAAGTCAATGACAAACAGATGTGATATTCACAATAATAGAACAAAAAAACCCTGAATTTATTTGGCTGAAAAATGCATAAATCCGTGCATATTTTGGCTGATACATATATATATATATATATATATATATATATGTATCAGCCAAAATATGCACGGATTTATGCATTTTTTAATTTTTTTTATTTAAATTAAATATATAATATATGGAATTTTTGATTGTAATTGCAATAAAATTACAATCAAAAATTCCATATATTATATATTTAATTTAAATAATTATAGTATAATTATATATTAAATTTAAATTATCATGTAAAAATGTCAATACTTTTTAATTTCTATATAAACACGCACATAGTGAGGCCATTTATCAAAAAAGATATATTGTGAAATATAATACTGTACAATAATTTTATTATAATACTAAAATATGATATTGTAAAATATTCTTATTCTTATAAATATTTTAATTGTGTGTGTGTGTGTGTGTGTGTGTGTGCGTGTGTATACCTGGTATTCAATACATTAAGGGGACCAAATGTCCCCACAAGGACAGTATACCAGTAAAAATGTGACCTTATGGGTGCATTTTTTAGGTCCCCATGAGGAAACAAGCTTGTACATCATACAGAATTAAGTTTTTTGAAAATCTAAAAATGCAGACAGTTGGTTAAGGTGTAGGGTTGGTTTAGGGAGAAAATACAGTTTGTACAGTATAAAAACTATTACGCCTATGGAATGTCCCCATAAACATTGAAACACAACTGTGTGTGTGTGTGTGTGTGTGTGTGTCCCACTCTGAGTTTCTCAGTGTCACTTCAGGTCTCTGCTGAGTGTTCCAGCTCACATCGATCGAGCGGCCCTCGAGGGTTATCACGTCCTCGGGCTACACCAGGGTCACTGATGCAGGACGACAGAGAAACTTTTAATTTCCTCCCGAACTGTGAAACGAACGACTGCGCTTTGTATGTTGATCAAATGCTCCGTTGACAAAGGAAACTAATTCACAACTGACTGCTGAAATGCATCTGCAACAAAATCATGTCCTTTCAGCGAGCGTCATGTTCCCGTTTGCGACGTAATTGAAACAAATATTTCCATCATTTTGTTATTGCAACATAATGGGCCTGCTTACGTGCATTTTGTTTCTTTGACATTTGCCCCCAAGCGCTGCGGTCGCGGGACTTTTTGCCATCCGTGGCAGAAGATGAATGATCGCCCCGAGTGAGTAACGCTGAAAAATGGTCTCTGCGTCCACTCTCAAACATGCTGCCTCATTTCATCAGTTTTAACAACCTCATTTAAACGCTCTTAATGACTCTTACAAATGTCCGGGTGGAGGAATAGATTCGCAGGCTATTCTCCGAGGGTTGTGTCCTCCGTATCCCGTCATGAGGCCGCATGCATCTCCATTAGGAAGCAATCGCACTAGAATACAGCTACAAACCAATTATGGGCCGTCGAGTAAAAGGCCATCGCAGAAAACACTGCGGCCGTTTGTACCCATTTAGTTTTTTGTAGCACTCTTACATTTTCGTTACTTCATATTACTATTTGTACTCTTCTTCTTATTACTTTCCCCTGCAGGTTATTTATCATGGTTACTGGTTTCTCTCTGTAGGGAGATGAATTCATACTCTGGTGTGTGATAAAGTAGCCATATGGTCTCTCTAAATGCACGTTTGTATAGAAATAACACACACACACTGAAGGACTGAGCAGGAGAACAGGTGATCATTCACATAAGTGTTTCATCTATTGAAACATTTTATCATGGAAAACAACTTTTCCTTGCTCTTTTGAGAACTTGTTGTACTATGAAAACTATGTAAAATCAAATTTTTTTTCTGAAAACTAAGCAGAAATCATAATGGTGACATCACAAGTATCAATAACAGCCTGTTTAAATCGCAAAGACCAAAGTGATGGTGGAAATGGATGTAAAAAATAAACAGCAGCTGTTTTTGCATAAGAAACTTAAAATAAAAATGGACAAAAGTGTAGAATATGACTGTGTTAGTGGTCTGTTACAATAATAATATTTGTTTTTATTTTATTTTATTTGATATTATATATTATTTATTTTATTTTATTCTTTTATTTTATATATATATATATATATATATATATATATATATATATATATATATAGTATTTTTTACTGGCTATGAAACTATATGTGCATTACTTATTTAAAAAAGGGCATTGAAATTGCAATATTTATTTATTAACATTGCAATGTTTATTTATTTTATTTATAAAAATAATGATTAAAGAATAAAGAATTATCACTATAATATTATTCAACTGTAAAGTATTTCATTATAATTCTAATTTTATATAATAATATTAATTTTAATTATTATTTTATATAACAACAGTTGCAGTACTAATATATATGTAACTTTTTTTGCTTTCAAACATTAAAACAGTGCTTTTATTTTGGCAGAAAACAGCAGGGAAGCTTCTTTTTTAAATGCTTCTCTTTTGTAAACAACAGATTGGGAAGTTGTTTGGTGCATGCTGCATTTTTAAAATCCATTTACAAAATCTTTTGGGTTTTATTAATACCACTAATCCATAAAGCATTTTTAGGCATTGCTAGAATTAATAATAATTAAAAAAAAAAAAAAAAGTCACCAACCAACTGGTGAGTAACACTGTTTCATATACTCGCTGAATTTTATTGTCATTTGACGTTTGTTTAGTGTTCATTTTAAAAACATCTACACTCATCATTTTCACAATACACACTGCCCACGCTAAACCAGTCAACATTATTTTCCGAAAATAACACAGTTTTGCCAACACAAACCTGCTCAGTTTGAACACATTCTCTCTGGATAAACAGGTAACTGCTTTACACTGGTGTACATTAACACTACGTGCAAAAACAAAAGAGGATTCAAAACATCCATTAAGCTCGACGAGGCCTTCCCTTCCAAAATTCTGTAAGTTCAGCTGATAAAAGCGCTTCTCCTTCCACCACGCTGTTCATACATCTCATTTACCAGCGGCATATGCAGCTCACATCAGAGCTCTATTCGTATTTTTACCCTACGTATTACAAATTTAAATGATCTGAATAAAAACAACTGCCTAAATGTTTTCCCTCCCATCACAGTGTATAAATATTAATATTTTTCTCTTACAAAGAAATAAATCAAAACGCCGGCGCCTAAAGCGTGAAAATATTACCTTGTAATGATGCCTCACCCTGCCTCTTGAAGGGCACGGCAAGTGAGGGACTCTTTAGAAGACAAAAGAGAGAAAAAATGGAAACAGAACTGGCTCTGCTGAGAGAAGACAGTGACCACACATTTCATATCGGCCCATTCATAACAGTACCAATAACAGCCCAGGTTTCTGACTCGTTAGTAGTTTTAAATAAGACAAAAGAAATGTAATTAAATGTTCCATTGTCACACGAACACCTTGTTCTAACAAAAGGGTTGAACACAAATACTTAATAAAAATACACTGTCTCTTTTAATAATTAGCTGCCAGTCGTTCAGAACTAATTAAATTTCTCTCTCAGCCCTGTATTTGTCATAATTACACATTGAAACTTGGAGGCTGTTGATTCAGAAGACAAAAGATGAGACAATGAATGAGAAGATATAAAATAATACCGTAGGCTCAGATTTGGAAACATAAAAGAGCATTACATTAATATGTAAATAGTGCATTCGTTATGCTCTTTTCTAAAGCAGTATATTTACTTTGTTTTTCCATAAACGTATACTGTATAAAGGTAATTAAATACAAAATTAACAAAATTTTCCAATTCTTAAGTGACTATGCTCACAATTTTTGCCTGAGAGACTAGCAGAGAACTGCCTTATTCTTGAACTTAAGGAGATATTGTATAATTTATGTAAGCAACAACCTAGAAAATACCTAAAACATTACTAATAATAGTTTAATTTATTATTATTTTAATTAATATTTTTTTTAGAAAAGATGCATTAAATAAAAAATAAAGGTGTATATCATGTTACAAAAAATATTTTAAATAAATGCTTTTGCTTTTTCCTCCCAGATTTTCTATTCAACAAAGAATCTTGAAAACAAATATATCATGCCTAATATTCCACAAAAATATTAAGCAGCACAGTAGTGTATTCTTGAGCAAATCAGCATATCAGTATGATTTCTGAAGGATCATGTGACACTAAAGACTGGAGTAATGAAGCTGAAAACTCAGCTTTGCATCACAGGAATAAATTACATGTTAAAATCTATTCAAATAGAAAGCATCACTTTAAATTGAAATATTTTTTTTTACAATATTACTGTGCATTTGATAAAATAAATGCAGCCTTCTTTCAATACCATTAAAAAGCTCCTGTGTAATGTATTCACAGTGTAGAGTTAAAATGCTAATTTAAAGTGCAACAGTTGTGTATATTGCTACACAGTTGTGTATATTGCTAATGATGATTGGCTGCAATAGTAAAAGCGAATAAAACTCCAGAATTACTAAAAGCACAAACCAGAAAGCTTTAATCCTGATACTTGCGCCAAGAGGCCACTATCCGAGAGAGATGTCCGCCCATTCAACCGGATATTTGCATCTCTATTAGGCATTACTTGCAAACTTTGCTTTTGTGATCTTACAGTGAAAGAGTAAACGTCAAGGACATTCTCCCACAATGCTTTCTTATGGTAATGCCAGTAACCTAATGACACTTCTCAGAAGCTTAAAATATGAGTGCATGTACCCAAACAGCATCGATTTAAACCCTGATGAATCATAAAAATCTATGTCGTAATACCTTCCCAGCAGCACAGGTAGGGGGAAAAATGACAGTGATAATATATCCCACAGAGTGGAAAGAAATGATGGGGCACTGCCCTCGTTCAAAAATATTTATTGCAATCTCTTGCGCTTTACTCGCTCCGCAAGGGCATGATGAAATACTTCTAATTTCATTATGACCTTCAAACGTCTCTGCTCCATTTGTAGATAACGTTGATAAGAAAGACAGGGGGCACTGGGAAGCATTTGCTCGTGGAGCGCGGCAGAAAAGTGGCATGCAAATAGCTCCCCTAGAGAGTCTATAGGCTGTTTGCTTTTCTATAGGCACAAAAGCGAGATATGACTCATAAACTTGGCTGATGTTTATGACTGCGACTAACGCTAGCGGTAATGGACTGGATGAATGGAAGGGGTTGCATGCATGTGAGAGATCGGGCAAATACAGTACGTCAATTCCATAGTGCAACAGTGTCAGGGAATCGCAAACATGCTTCTTGATTATCACATGCAGCCTGCGGCGATCTGATGGTGCGATGCAGTTGCTTTCGAGTGCTTGGATATGGCGTAATTGGCGAATTCGTGATTGTGATGAAGAACGACTGCGAGTCGCTCCTCAACCACAACGGACTGCCATGATTGAGTCATCCCCAAACTTCCCTTGCATTTTAAAGCTTATCTTTTATTAATGTGTCTCTTATTAATATGACAGCTCACGATCTGGCTTCCCCTGAGAATTCACAGAGGTTGAGGAGCATATATGCAAAGAAGAGATGAAAACACGAGCTATGGTACCAGTGGTGGCAAGAGAGGAGAAGCACGGATGTCACTTATTAATGAAAACATGTTCCTTCTGCCAACTTCTCAAACTTCCACCAACCAGTGAAAGTACTAAATGAACATAACTGACCAAGATCAGCACTGTTTTACGGTGCAAGAACTCTAAACTTTTAAAACGAGCTAAATGCATGGTGTACATGCAGAAAAAAATATTTTAAAAGGGGGTTTCTGCAGTGATAGAAGAACTAGTTTGGGTTCCGCAAATAACCTTTCATTGAACAATTGTCTTTTTTTATTATAAATGTAAAGGTTTCATAGATAGTTAAATGTGCACAACTGGTACTACCCACGACGTAAGTAGACATTGATTGGCCAGACGCGTTCGAAAACACCGCCATGATTTAAAACGGCGTGTAACATACTGTAAACATTGTGTCAACTTCGCAATTTTGCAAGTATGATGAACAGCAAAAAATATACAGACGCTGAAGTGCAGGCACTTGTAGCAAATGTAGCACTGCCAGTTGTCGTTGGAGATTTTTAGGCCCTATAGTTGGTTTTCAATGGGTTTGAAGCACTTTTCAGCTCCACACTTTCCAGGCAAACACTAGGTCAATCTTAAACCATCTTCCGGTTAAGACAAAAGTACAGTGTATTGATTGAAGGCTTAATGTCTAATAAACTACCATATGCTTTTACCAATGCAAACAGCAGTCATAATGATTCCAGACTCCCAGCGAAGCACAACGTTGGCCGATGAATCTTTGTTGCCTTTGCTTGCTCACTGGGGACTTTAAGACCTTAAGGCATAGTTTTCTATAAAGCTGCTCTGAAACAGCATGGAATTGTAAAAAGCACTAAATAAAAATAAAATAAATGATATAAAACTAAAGTTATATTAGTAAGTTATAAAAATTTATTTAAACGTTCATATAAGTATATATAAAGATTCTGAGAGAGAGCGAAAGAGAGAGAAAGAGAGTAAAAGATGCAGCAAATGACTACTTCCACAGCAATGCATAAACTACAGGCTGCGTGTGCAGCATATTTTTCCATTATATTTACTCCAAACACAATATTATATTAAACAACGCCAGTCTCTTTGTATACTTTGGAAGGACAATACGGATGAAAGTCTTGCCTTGAACCTTTCAAAATTAAAGGCTATGAAATCACAGTCAATTGGTTATTGATTTCTTCCTTGCACAGTGGCCCCAAACAAACTTCAACAATGCACTGCTGCTGCCATTAGACGCATCCAATTGGAAATGCAGACAAATGAGCATGGTGTCTTTCAAAGCCCGGTGAGGAGAAGCCACATTACTCACCATCGGCCCGTGCGAAGGCGGTTCAATCACTGCACCTCTTTGTTTCAAAATGAAATGGAGATCATGTACGAGTATCAAGCCTTGGACTGCAATTTGGTATATTTTATGAAATACTTAATGGATATGGTCATTTTCAAATGGCTTTGCTTAACTAAAGCCCTTAGAGGGTAAACAATGGATATGTTTTGTGCAGAACAAATAATACAATGCAACAAACTGTATAATGATGCACAGTTAAAAAAGCAAATGAATGGGCTTCTAAAAATTTAAAATGAATACACTTTGACCTTTTTATTTAGCATATTATATATATGAAATACCATATATATGTGTGTGCCAATGATTTTTGCTATATGTGTGTCTGATCCTTTGCATGAAATGTAAGATGCATTAGCTCTGAATCTTAAGCTTTTGAAGACTGATATTAATATTTTACTCGTGGTTGAATCTGTTATCTGCTTTCCTTTAAGTTAACCTTAAAGAAGATAGTCCACTGAATGTCAACTTTTACTGTCTGGACCTTTTTAAATGCCAGTTATTTATTTTGACAAGGTGGGATGACCTGAGAGACTTTGCTTTTTTTCTGCCAATGAACCAAAATGGCAGGACGCCACAGCCTGGCAAGACTGCACTCGGACACTGGGCTTTTTGAACCAGGACAGAGCTCCTGCTGCTCTTTTTTGAAATGGCAGAAATTTGATTGAATAAACGGTGATTTGAAAGGCCTTGACTTCCATCAGCGGATCCGTCAGATGAGCCGAATCATCGTGATTGAATGCTAGATCTGCCAAACGCAGGCTTCAGATTCCAGTGGGCTCATACTGGGATCGCGTTTTAAGCGACTTTTCTATGAAATTAAGGACATTGAAAATGAAAAATCACCCACCGAACTTGACAGACTTGTATGTGGTCTATTTCCGGACATGTATGACGGCTGTTAAATTGAAAAGAAATTGTATGGTTGAGGTGGAAGTCTATGAGAGAAATTCTTCAGCACAGAAACAGAACGAGACCTCGAATGACTTTTACTTCTTTTGCTCTAATTTCCACTCATAAGGGATGCTTTCCTGACACTCAAAAACGACCCCAAGGACACCCTGTTGCAATTCAATCTAACATGCAAAATGGAGAAAGAGTTTTGTGTGAAATGAATGGCCCCGTGGACCGTCATTTTTATAGTTGTTGGCAAGAGAACCTCTGGCTATCCGTGAGGTTGCAGTAATGGTGTTGCGTACAAAGAATCTGTCAGTGAAAACGAACTCACTGCATTTCTCCCAGATGTCCAATACAGCGCAGCTCAAAGACAGCTCACCCTGTACGCTTCTCAAGAGGTCCTGCGCTTCAAAATGACCTTTTTAAACGGTGGCAAACAAGCCACTGACCTTTTCAGGTAGAGGCGGTGGAACATGATCAAGTGTAACCTCAAATTCACAGATGAACACAATAGTAATTGTCATTCAGAACATTCTCACACTCCTACATACAAACTCTCACTATGAGACAAATAATACACTGCTTGCAATACAAGGAAAATATTTTTAACCCTTTTAAAGCAGTTTTTAACCCTGTATGTACTTATTAAAATCTATCTACTATATCTATCTATCTATCTATCTATCTATCTATCTGTCTGTCTGTCTGTCTGTCTGTCCACCCATCAATCCATCAGTCTACCTATCCATCTGTCCATCCACCTACTTATCTATCCATCTACCTATTTAACCCTCTATCTGTTATCTAGCTCGAGCGAGCAGCCACCATCCAGCCAGCCAGCAACGAGGAGCGAGCCAGCCATCCAGCGAGCGACCGAGCCATCGGCGAGCGAGCGAGCAGCTAGCGATCGAGCTAGCAGCGAGCGAGCAGGAGCGAGCCAGCCATTACCAAACCCGCGATCGGGAGCGAGCCAGCTAGCTATGAGAGAGCCATCCAGCCATCCAGCCAGCCAGCTCACGATCACCATCCACCATCCATCCAACGATCTATCAACTATCTATCTAGCCGAGCTAGCTACATCTATCTATCGACTATCTAGCGACGATCTATCGAGCTATCGACTATCTATCGAGCTATCTCCATCCACCATCCATCAACTATCTAGCGAACGAGCATCTAGCTATCTAGGTTAACCCTCTATCTTCCATCATTCATCTACCTATCCACCCATCTATCCATCTGTCTACACATTCATCCATCCAATTATCTGTCTATTTATTTGTCTATCCCTCCATCCACCATCTATCCTTCTATCCAGCAGTTTACTTATCTATTTGTCTACCCATCCACCATCTATGCATCCATCCATCCATCTACCCATCCATCTGTCTACCCACCCATCTATCTGTCCACCTATACACCATCTACCCATCCATCCATCCATCCATCCATCTACCCATCCATCCATCCATCCATCCACTGTCCGTCCACTCAGCTATCTATTTACTGTCTATCCATCCATTCTTCTACCCTATCCACCCACCTATTGGTGGATAGGTGGGCCACCTATCCACCAATCTATCTATCATCCATCAATCCATCCATCTACTTATCTATCCATTAGGGTTGGGTTGATAGACGATGCCATCGTTCATCAAATGTTGAGCCGGCATCGTGATTCCCCCTCCCCCATACCCCTGCAATCCGCCGCATCCCAATACCATGCTCAGAGAGAAAATTACATGTACTACGGAACCCCTAAAGGGAATAAATACAAGATTGGAGGAAAATATGTATTTCAATACTTTCTCTCGCATTTTTTTCATTGGGTAATTATAAATTGTGGGCATCAGGGAGCCGCTATTATGCCTGGCATTGAAACTGCTTTTGAATGCACGACCGCTTTTCAGTTTCAATTTCACTTTTGAGATTCGCGATTGCACATAATGTGTTTATACTATGGGGCGGCACACATTACCACACATTTACGAGATAAGATGTTTGTCAGTGGTGCTCAGAATCTCCAAATCATTCACCATCGTCCTCAGTCATCTCTCCTAACTCTATATGGTAAGTGAAATTTCAAGTACTGTAATGTAACAGGCAAACATTAGCAATCGTTATTTGTTTTCCGTGCCTTTCTGAATACGGATTCACGCTTCAGGCACCCCCCCACACCCCACCATTCCATTCTAAACTCAATTCTAAATGGAATACCACCCTGGCTTCCAAACACTTTCCTCAAACCCTTCCTGCTGTTCCATCAATATCCACATTACCAATTAACATAAAAGCACACAGCAGTAGTTTGTTGCCTTTACCTTAACACCTGGATGTGTGGCATCCCATCACCAGAAATAAATGTTCCTGCAGATGCATTAGCCAGCAGTCCCAAAGGTTCTGCAGATCCAGTGGATGGGGATCTGACGGCTGGCGCCAGAGACCGACACTATCAGGCATTACATCTCTGCCACTCAGAAACAATGGATGAACAAACCAATTTCACACAGGCATGCATACGGTCAGGCCGGCTGCAGCTCCTACAAGCACCCTCAACAAGGAAGCGCTCATACGGCCCAAGACGAAAGGTATTTGCAAACGGAGACAGAGTGAGTGAAAGAAGGAGGGGTGGAGAACAGGAAAAAGGCTGACATACATGCTGCTTATACGCCACATTTCTTATTTCTACAACTGTTAGAACTGTCAGTTCCACAACACAGCCAGAGGAAAAAAGAACAAGATCTACACTCGTCTTCCAGACACTCTGCCAGAAACACACTATTAGGGCAATACTTTTGCAACTCACTCAGCACAGAGGCTCGTCTTTTGGTGCTGAAAAATGCTAATCAGCTTGCTACTGCCAGTCTCTCTCGTAGGCAAGGTGCAAGAGGTTCATAAACAACCTCCACAGTCTCTTCCTGGAGCCAGAGGAGTGTCTCTACGACACCACAGATGGGCTTTGTCTTTCATATCGGACTGAAAAATCAATCTCGCGGATTTCACAGTGAGACTGTCAGAGTTTTCGACGAATCTTCCACACATCTGATGCCCATAACGCCTCGAGGCCCTCTCTCTCTGGAACATTCTTCAACGGAGTCTCGCTGTCAGGTCCACACTGAGCTATTTATAAAGAACAGAGGTTTCCAGATTCGGATCCAAGATGACCGTGTAAGGCCTTCAGCAGGGCAGGTCCATCCCACGCGCTCCCCTAAGGCTCTGACCTTCTGTTCATTGTAACCGTCCAAATCGGTGAGACCCTACCGACTGTTTAAAAAAAAAGAGACAAAAAGCTGATGGGGATGGGGTAGTTTTGCAAGAAAATACAACATTTTAGAATGGTTCCATCTGCTGGGATGACTCATTCTGTTCTGAAGGATGCAAAATCCAATAGACACCAGGGATGTGCAAAACGACATGCTTTTAAAATCAAATCGCAGGCAAAATCGCTTAAACTAACAGTCCGTTAAATGGTCTTTAGAAAGCACTAGTGGGCTTTAAAGGGACAGTTCACCCATTTACTCACCCTCAAGGTGTTTCCAACCTTTATGAGGGTTTTGTGTTTTTTTCTGTTTAAGCAGAAAAGAAGATATTTTGAAGAATGTTGGTAACTGAACAGGTGATGGTAGCCATTGACTTCCACAGTATGGAAATAAATAATATAGAAGTCAATGGCTACCGTCAACTGTTTGGTAACCAAAATTCTTCTATTGTGTTCAAAAGAAGAAATACAACTCATACAAGTTTGGAGAGTGAGTAAACGATGACTGAATTTTCCTTTTTGGGTGAACTATGCCTTTAAACATAAGACATGTTCTTAGACATGTGCTCTAGACAAAGTGCAATGGATTAGAATTGTTTTTAAATGTTGGACTAAGTCACCTTGAACTAGAATCTGAAATCCTTTGTATAAATAAGTAAACAGTTCTGTATATATTGGTAAGTGTGGACCTGATAGTAAGGCTCTGTTGAATATTAATATGGCTTTTTGAGACTGGTACAGAAATACTTGACTGACCTGCCTAAAGCACTGAACTCCATTCAACATTATTGAGATGAATTTGTATGCACATTGTGAGTCTGACCTCATTCATGCTCAAGAATGAAAGGAAGCAAATCCACAGTCATAGTGCAACTATTGCTGTTAATCCATTAAAAAGTCATTATTTACATGATATGTCAAAGCACAATTCATTGTATTATGAAGTTTGAAAAAAGTCCTCAAATCAATGAACTCAAAAAAGTATTTAAAAAAGAGAAAAAAGAAAAAGATATAACTAAAGTGACTTTATAAGTCAGATGTATAAAGGGAAAATAGAAGACCTTGAATAAAAAAAAAAAAGTATGCAAACCATGAGATTACCAATTCATGGTAATGAATATAGCACTTGTCACTAAATTTAACCTGTGAAATTTACTGTACACCCACTACTCGACATGAGCTTATTTGCAGAAATAAAGAATACAGATTCTGTTAACACAATTAGAATGGTGTACTTTGTTTCCTGTTGTCATGTCATCTGAGTTGAAGCCCTGTTTGTGTGTAACTTCAAAGGATAAAAATAACTGGAGACACAGCTAGAAAGCACTGAAATAATCAATCATAAATATCAAGTTCTACACTCTGATGAAAATAATAAGCATTATACTATTGCACTAATGACCATCCTAATGTAATAGTGAAAATTCATTTATCTACATCTGCTGCCAATTCACATGTGTAATGAGATTAATATAATTTTAATAGCATTGTCTCATCTACATTCTCCACCCCATATTTGTCATCATATGCAACATAAATAGTATATTTAACCACAATCACAATCAGTATTCACTGAATTTACACTGAAAAAAAAAAGAATTAATAAAATAAAATCCCATGAGTACTGATTGTGATTTATATTATATATATATATATATATATATATATATATATATATATATATATATATATATATATATATATATATATATATTTTTTTTTTTTTTTTTCTTCTCATAATATTGCCTAATATACATAAACAAATCCATACTACATATATATACAGTGCAGGTCAAAAGTTTGGAAACATTACTATTTTTAATGTTTTTGAAAGAAGTCTCTTCTGCTCATCAAGCCTGCATTTATTTGATCAAAAATACAGAAAAAACAGTAATATTGTGAAATATTATTACATCTTAAAATAATAGTTTTCTATTTGAATATACTTTAAAAAAATAATTTATTCCTGTGATGCAAAGCTGAATTTTCAGCATCATTACTCCAGCCTTCAGTGTCACATGTAACATCCAGTCTATCACATGATCATTTAGAAATCATTCTAATATTCTGATTTATTATGAGTGTTGGAAACAGTTCTGCTGTCTAATATATTTGATGAATAAAAGGTTAAAAAGAACTGCATTTATTAAAAAAAAAAAAAATTCTAATAATATATATTCTAATAATATATTTTCTTTACTATCACTTTTTATCAATTTAACACATCCTTGCTGAATAAAAGAATTGATTTTATTTAAAAAAAAGAAAGAAAAAAAAAATTACTGACCCCAAATTACTGACCAGTAGTGTATATTGTTATTACAAAATATTTATATTTTAAAAACATAGCTTCTTTTTTTTTTTTTTTTTTTTTACTTTTTATTCATCAAAGTATCCTAAAAAAGTATCACATGTTCTGAAAAAATATTAAGCAGCAGAACTGTTTCCAACTTTGATAATGAATCATCATATTAGAATGATTTCTAAAGGATCATGTGATAATGATCCTAAAAATTCAGCTTTGCATCACAGAAATAAATGATCATTTAAAGTATAATACATTTAAAAACAATTATTTTAAATTGTAATAATATATCACAATATTACATTTTTTTCTGTATTTTTGATCAAATAAATGCAGGCTTGATGAGCAGAAGAAACTTCTTTCAAAAACATTAAAAATAGTAATGTTTCCAAACTTTTGACCTGTACTGTATATGTACATAAATGAATAGGAATAGATATTTTCCATCTATATTTATATTTTATATATTACACAACATTACAAAAGTATTTTTAAAAAATGTATTCAATGGCGACCAACAGAAAATGCACTGCCCACTGTGTACAATTACTGGCCAACTGGGCTTAAATGTCTTTGATGTGGCAACAGATCAAACAAATTAATTTGGGATTGAACCGAAAAGGCACCGGAGCCGTTTGGAACTGCCTTTGAACAAAGACACGGTGGAAAGAAATCTCATGGATCCAAACCCACAAGGCACAGTCAGAACCTGTAATTCATGTACGGGAACCGTTATTGGTTTGGAAATTCCGTACAGTACATTTACAGCATTGTGTCTCCTGAGGACTGTTGAGGAACGCTATGTAATAAGTCCTCCAAACATTCCCATCAAAACCCTCCACTTATACAGCACACTAAAACAGTAATGTTTAGCGCAGATAGTACTTGTCTGGAAAATATCTATTCACAGTTTCTGTGTTTTATCTTCATTGTACATGTTGGAAAAACGTTTGACCTCAACACATCAAATTCTCATTGTCTCAGGAACAATGGCCTCTTTCCTCCATTCAACTCTAATAAAGAAAAAAAAAAAACGTTTTGAAGAATGTCAAGTTGGTTTTCTATAAAGATATGAATGAAACAGAACAAAGATATGCATTTAAATGCAAGTCTTCAAAATAGGAACCTCATCAATAAAAGATCCCAGACACTCAAGATGTAACACTCTCAGACTTATGCACACACACGGTTAGGAGTTTACATTAGAATCATAGCTTCAAGAGTACAATTGCAGCAAGCCAATCTAAAGCTTCTGTAAGACGAGACACGAAATCGGATTCATATAGGGAAGGATTTATTTTTAAATGAAGAAAATGAAGACATGAGGGTTGGATCATGTATAAATAGAAAAGCAGAACATGGAAAGAAAAAACCAGGGCAAACAGCTAATCGTTCAGTCATACATACCAACTTTCAAATGAGTTTCTTGGTAAATAAGAGCTGACCACAAGAGCTCTACAACACTAACTTGCGTCAAATGACATTTTATGAGACCGGCTGTATTTTGTCTGCCTATTTGGAAAATTCACATTAAAATGTGAGTTTATCCAGCAAAAAAGGCATTTGTGAGCTTGAAACATGAAATAAATCTTATTTTCTGGGAGGTTAATGTAGTTGTTGAAGCCGTTAAAATGAGGATCTTATTATTAACAATCTTAGACGAGAGGGTCGGCTTCATTCAGGTGCCGCGTTATTAACAATTTAAAAACATGGAAGAAAAAGATGAGAAGATCAACACAGAGGGCCCATATTTTGACCCTCAAAAATGCCTTCTGCTTCTTTATAATCAACATATGAATAGTAAATTGAGTATTCAAGGCCAGAACACTAAAAAGCAGGAAGCCATTAATATTTAATCTTCATGACTTCTGAAGAGGAGCCGGGTTTTTAGCCCCTTCCCGTTCGAGATTTAAATGGCATAGAGCGATAGATGACAGCGCTGGGGACTAATGATTCAAATGCCACTGCCATGTCGTCACTTTTTCTCCTCACTCCCCTGAGAGAAATAAACGAGCGGTAAATATCAAGAGGAAATGAACGCAATCTGTAACCTGTGATGTATAATCTCAGAAAAAGCCAGGACACCACGAGTCTCCACTTTCTCATTTGCTTCTTGTTGAATGTGTTTACAGGAACGTAACTGAAGCAGGCAGAAACCGCAGAGACCGCGTGTTTTTTGACCTTCAGCGAATCTTGGTAATGAAGGGTAGCTGCTGTGATATTAAACTTAAAACCCAGTTTGATATGGGAGGTGCCTCCTCAATGCACCGATTGAGCTCACAGATAATTGAACAAAGAAAACAAATTAGACAAAAAATACCTTAATTTTGTGTATTGAAATAAAATTGACAGAGAAATCTAGGGAAAAATTAATTAAACAAAATTCAAAGGAGTTTTGATGGCTCCCGGTGGCTGTTTGTGGTATGACGCCCTAAATAAAATCTCACAGGAACCTCAATTTTTTTCATATCAACTTCAAATTTGGAACATAACTTATTTAGACACAAGGCTTTAATTTTATACCAATTTTAGAGTAAAACCTGTTATGTAAAATATTTATAATAAATAAAATAAAATTAAATTAATAGCACATTTTATTTACAGTACATTTAAACTTCTATAACATTTTGATACTTTCATTTTTTAATTTTTTCTTTTGCCAAAATCTGCTAATTTTCTTCTTTAAAAAGAGACCAACCTTAGGTCTATATTCCAAAGTGTTCATAAAATACAACAATTTAAGTTTGGATAGTGCACTTTAATGCCTATTTTAAAAAATGGGAGGTGACAGTTAAGGGGTTAAAGGGATACTCCATCCCAAAATGAAAATTTTGTCATTAATCGCTTACCCCCATGTCTTTCCAAACCCTTAAAAGCTCTGTTCGTCTTCAGAACACAATTTAAGATATTTTCGATGAAAACCGGGAGGCTTGTGACTGTCCCACAGACTGACACAGAAAAGCGTAAGCTGCCTGCATACAGCTCATATTCTCCAAAATGGCACTACGGTGATGCGGGGAGAGACACAGGAGACAAATTGTTGTCTTTTTCGTGTACAAAAAGTATTGTCGTCGCTTCATAATGTTACGGTTGAACCACTGATGGCAGATGGACTATTCTGATGATGCTTTTCATACTTTCCTGGACCTTGACAGTGAATTTTACTTGGCAGTCTGTGGGACAGTCACAAGCCTCCCGGTTTTCATCCAAAATATCTTAAATTGTGTTCCGAAGACAAACGAAGCTTTTACTTCTTCTTCACTTAACAACTTTTATTTTGGTCTGCTCCTCACACAAATAATCAATGAGTCAGTAAAGTGAATGAGTTCAATTCATCAATGAATCATTAAATCATCAAAAACGATTTTCAGCTGATAACTTTCTTTTGGTCTGTTCTTCACACAAAAACATTACATGGCCTCGAAACACTACAAGTCATTTGTGATACAAGTCACTTGAAATCTTCCCCATTAATTGTGACTGCATGGAAACAGCAACCACCACAGAGCAAAACACTGACAGCGAATTACAACAGTGCTTTCATTTTTGGTTGAACTTTAAGCTCTTAGTGCAATTTTCATTGGAGTGATTCCTCTACGAAACCTCATGCTGGGAATTAGCATTAAACATTTGTCAGTTTATCTGCATAATTCTGAGGGATCATAAAGACATCTTTTCCAGCGCATTTCTCAAATGAAATCATCTCAATGACAACACTTCTGTTCAACTTTACAGTAAAGGTTGCAAGTCAACCAAAGTTCACGTCTCCCCGCTGAGCCGCCCTTGGCTCAGAGAAGCTTTGTTTCCATCATTCTTTCATTCATTTTCTGCTCCACACTTGCAGCTGGTCGGCTTTCTCTCTCTCTGAATATGCACACTGTAGTACACAGAGCTAAAGACTTGAAGTTTGGCACTCGCATTGATATGAACTGCCCCTCAAATCATTCTGCGTAAATTTTCCCTCACTTATGTTGTGAAAAATGCATGTTTATTCAGCTATGAGATCTAGCCTTCAAGCTGCTGATAAATAGGTGCAAAACTATTTAAAAACACTGAAATGGCAAAAGTGAATTTGTTTTTAAATCCATAGAAACATGTTGCAAGCAGTTGTGGCCAATTGGATTTGGCACAGGCAAATGTAAAAGTGCTTTTCCAAAACGGTACTACAAAACAACTACATTTGCATTTCCTGAAGAAAATGCCAGCACTTGCAAAAACAACATAGCCTAGTTTTTGAAAAGTTTTTGGAAAATTATAGTTAGAAGCAGCGTGTTAATCCAAATAGTCTACACACAGCAACACCAAAAAGACATTTTTTTATTTTTATTTAGACAATTAAAGTGAAGATCTGGTTAACACTGACTTCTATTGCATGTAAATTGGATGTTGAAAAAAATATACAAAAAAATAAAACATTGGCAAAAGGTGGGTGAAGACATGGTGACATCCGTTTATTTATAAACATTTATATTTTTATTTATTTATTTATTGTGGAAGAACTATCCTTATAAGACAAATGTAAAAAAAAAAAAAAAAAAATGCCACAGAACTACATTCAAAAATATCTATCTATCTATCTATCTATCTATCTATCTATCTATCTATCTATCTATTTATCTATCTATCTGTCTATCTATCTATCTATCTATCTATTAGGGCTGTGCGATTAATCGAAATCGTAATAAAATCACGATTTGAGCGTGCACGATTTCTAAATCGCTTTATAGCACGATTTTCCGTGGTCCCGGCCTCCCGCAGTAGCCTATGCTATCCGATCCAATCAGAATGCAGCGCATTAAGTGGAGCGCGAGAACAAAACAGACTGGGCATATGCCTAACTCCAGTTTCACACACTCTGTCTGTGATGCGTATTTTTTCCGAGCCCATGTTAATGGATCAGAATGTTCACACTGCACGCGGTAAAAGATGTGAACAGAAAAGGTTATTAATCGAGAGGTACGAAAAGAATGAATATCTAGCGCATGAGCATAGAGAGAGTTGTGAGTGAGTGAGTGAGAGGAGACATGTTTTAATTGCGCGCACTCTCTTCGGATGAGAGCAGCGTGTATCTGAGCACGCGTGTCTGGTTATGTGAAGGAGCAAAAGAAATCTGCGTGCGAGCGGACAGATTCGCGCTCGCGCATTATTTTAATGTTCTTTCGCGTTACAATAACGCGCTCTCGCTGCTGCTTCTGCACCGCACACACATACTGTATACGCACTGCAGACGGAGTACGTGTGAACCTTGGGCAATAAATATATTTCAGCACCTGAGGCACCGCTACAATGAGCTCTATGACCAATGCATGAAAAAAAAAAGCCCTGGACACGGATTTTATTTTATTTTTTTGCCATATGTCTAAACATTTTGTAACACCTTTGCTTAGTGATTATTTTGACCTTTGTCTGTTCTAGAGGCATGTTACAACTTTTTGATAAAGCTCTCATTGGTTTTCTTTTGGAAATATGTTTCAAATTTATACTGAATGCATTTATGACTGTAAAGCTATCTAAAATAAGTTACACACACACACACACACACACACACACACACACACACAAACTACTATATTCCAATTACAATTCTTGGCCATTAATTCATATTCAAATATCTCTCTCATAGTGTTTCATATCTGAAGCCACTGTTCTTTATGATTAATTACCTCATCAGGCTTTTGTGAAAGGTCAATATTTACGGACACAAAGATGAAGACATTTCATCATATGAAAACATGACCGATATCCCTTCAAGACAGAGATAAACATTTTAATCAGAGCCGTGAGGATTTTCACTCGGCAAGGGCATTACTACTACTACACACACACACAGACACACACAGACACACACGCGCAGCTGCACATTTCCACTGGATTTCTGAAAAATTCATAATAACATCCCTTCTGGTTAAATCCAATCATGTGCTTGTGTTAAGAGAAAGAAATGCGATATTGCATGGATACTAAAGAAATCTATTGGATTTTGTCCTGTACAAAAAGTTCTTGGGTCTCGTGTATGAATGTTATATATACACAAACAGGTTTTGTAAGGAATAATTAAAGGCGAAACATTGCATTTCAAGAATTCAAGAATCAATTACTCCACTTAAGCTACGGTTATCAAACGCACATGTCTATTAAACATGTTTATCTCAAGACATTATTCACTTTTTCATCCCTGCTGACTTCACCAATCAAGTATCCCGCCCGACGCCACTGTTATTAGTTAGAAGGAACATTGAAAAGTGATACAGAACTGCAATGGCGTCAACAATCCTGTCACGAAGAACAGAAAATGAATCAACAACCTCAAAACCCCCGTCAACCAATCAGAATCAAGAATTCAACAATGCTGTGCTGTAAACAAACATAATCAGCACAAACGGTTGCTTATGTATCATGCACCAGAAGAGAATGAAATTGCTTTTGCCAATAGAAAACACTTGCTTTTCATCAGTTTGCGATGTGCAAATGGCTCTGAACAGCGCTGCGAGGTGACCCAGGTTAACCCGTGATTCAGGTATTTAACTGATAATGGAGTAGGAGACAGACTCAAGCTGTGTGCGATGGTTGGTATCTTGCAGGTAATCTCAGAGTGATGTGTCTTGAAATGTAGCATAACTGGGAGAGAGCATGATCAGATCATACTATTTCAACATACAACAGGATATCAACACAAAGTGATACAGATCATATGAAGTCTATGTGTGGTTTTGATAAATAATAAAAAAATAAAATATATTCAAATAGAAATTGGTTATTTTAAATAGTAAAAATATTTCACAGTATTAGCGTTTCTGCTGTATTTCTGATCAAATAAATGAAGGCTTTGTGAGCAAAAGAGACTTACTGATCAAAATCTTTTGACTAGTGTATTGAAACACAATTTCTAAAGTACCTAAATGTCAAAATTAGTACAATATATTTGTTGAAAAAGTCTAATACAGTATTGACTTTAGGGCTGTGCAAAAAATCGAATACGATTTTCATGCGCATCTCATCAGTAAAGATGCTCCTGTGATTAGTAGTGTATCTCCAGCACGTGCGTTCAGATCAGGGTTGCCAGGTTTTCACAACAAATCCTGCCCAGTTGCTTCTCAAAACTAGTCCAAAACTAGTCCAATTGCGTTTCCAGGAGGTTCCCCGATAAAAACTGCAAAACTGGCTTCTTTACTGAAGAGATGCGCATGAAAATCGTATTCGATTTTTTGCACAGCCCTAATTGAATTATTAGGCTGTGAGCCTGTTACTCATATTATTTTTGTGTTGCTGTCTGCTCTAGCTCCCTCCCTCTCTGTACAATAAATTTATGTGAATATCTATCTCTGCTAATTTTTTTTATGTAGTTTTACAATTGATATTGATGTCCTTTAGCACAGCATTCTGAATGATGATAATAATGGGGTGCTACTGATATTTATAATCATTAAAAAAAATCAGAAATGACCACTTTGGTACACTGAGAAGGTACATAAATCAACTGGCAGGCCTCCAGGATTTCTCTGGGTGCTCCCGATGGTCACTCCAGGCCTGCTGTTCAGCATCTTTAAAATGGCTTCATCACAACAACTACGCGACATTCAGAAGCAGATGCACTGACAGAGTCAGCATTCAATCCTTTCTTAGTGACACCCACACAGAAATCATTGAGTGTGCATTTGTGCCCAAGCAAACTAGTCAAAGTTCTGTAAGTCAAATCATAAGATCAATTTACAAGGACAGTAAATAAAAGATGTTCTGGAAGCACGTTGCAAAAAAAAAAAAAAGTTTATTTTTTTACCCTGTCAATTTTACAAGAAAATACTATTTCAGTCTTTCTACTTGAATGTGTTTGTTTAATTTAAAGGGGTAATTTGATGCTCTTTGGAGTGTTACAAGCTCTTAGTTTATAAAGAAGATCTGTAAAGTTGCAAAGACTAAAGTCTCAAATCCAAAGAGATATTCTTTATAAAAGTTAAGACTCATCCACACCCCCCTAAAACGGCTCGTTCTAACACGCCCCCACATCTCTACATCACAATGTGGGAAGATTTGCATAACGCCGCCCAAATGTTCACGCAAAGAAAGAAGACGTAACTTTTATTCTCGCTGTTGTGGAGACCATGTTGTGGAGACACTGTGTGTTTCGTTGTGAAAGCGAAAGTGCTTTGTTTAGCCTTCCAAAAGAGGACACAACTAGAAATCAGTGGTAAAGTTGTATTTACAACACTGTTCCAGAACAGTTCAACACAAATATTCAGATGTGTGCAGCATATTTTCGGAGGACGAGGACTGTTTCCTGATACACAACTTGATAAACAATGGTAAATTCAAAGAATACCACATTACAAGGAAAAATAATATTTGATACTTTTTTTATTATACATTTATTTTACTTTACTAAATTATTTATTTACATATAAATAATTAGTGCATCTTTCTAGTGTGGCTCTCTAATCCAGTGGTTCTCAAACTTTTTGACTCAAAAGCCACCAATTTTCCACAACAACAGACCTCGTGACTTACTGGACAAGGATTTATTTATATATATATATATATATATATATATATATATATATATATATATATATATATATATATTTTTTTTTTTTTTTTCACGAAACTAAAAAAATATTTAGAGCTTGTGACATATAGAAAATTCATAACTTCATAAAATGTAAAAACATGGCAATTGAATTATAAGATTTGATTTGAGAGAGTAAATTAATTATTATAATTTTTTTTTTTAATTGCTTTAACTTATTTTAGCCTTGATTTTAAATGATTTCCAATCATCTTGCCCCTTAAAAGTTTGCTGAGGCTTCCGTATGGCCCCCTGCTCTAAACAGACTATAATAAACTTTCTCAATCACTCCTGAGTGATGGATTTATGAAAAAATGTTTCTGTCAGCGGCTGTGAATTTGCAGTTACGCTCGGGGGAATAAATAAATAAACAGAAGGCATTACAAACAAAATTAATTACAAGAGGAGGCGAATAAATAAGCTGCCACACCTCTAGTTCAATTAAGAGTCGTTTGTTGGTTCTGAAGAGTCGTTAGTCATGACAGACAGCTCAGGCAGATGGGCCTCTTAAAGTTACAGTACCCGCGTTATGTATTGTTTGCTGTGTAGAGTTTGTCACAAAAAGACACGTGAGCCGACGCAAGGGTCCCTTTCCATCTCTCTAATTAGATGCCGATCTGTCTTGCACACAAAAACAGACTCACAAACATTACACTGTAAATCAGCCACACAAACTCAATCACACACCTCATACCTGTCAGGGTTAAAAACAAACACGTTCCAGATAAATACGCAGCACTGAGAGTCATTAACTACACACACACAATCCATGTCATAAGCAAAGAAAGACGAAAGACGTTAGATAAAACCTTCTCTTTCCTTCTCATGTCTTTCTGCCGCTTTTGCTTTTATATTTATCTGAAAAGCATCTATGAGCTGGACCGTGGGCAGAACAACATGGAGACTTTGATGACAGATGACAGAGAAAGTGTCGGTCCCTCAAGACTCTGCCGTGTTCTGATGAGTTTCCTTCAGGCAATAATTAAAGAAAGCCGAGGTAAACACATTCCCTCCAGTGCTGGAGACTAACTAACTAAAAGTAGCAATGCTTCTAACATAAAAGAGAAGTTCTGTCATTATTCACTCACTCTCATGTTGTTCCAAACCTTTTCGCTGCTATTTTTTTCCAGTACTACATTTTTGAAGAATGCAACTAACACAACGTTGTGAAAGCATTCTTCCATGTACACTATTTTTTAAAAGCTCAACAAAGGTGCATTTATTTGATCCAAAATACAGCAAAAACAGTAATATTGTGAAATAATATTAGAATTTAAAATAACTACTTTCTATTTGAATATATTTTTTTATGTAATTTATTCCTGTGATGCAAAGCTGTATTTTCAACATCATTACGCCAGTCTTCAGTGTCACATGATCCTTCAGAAATCATTCTAATATGCTGATTTGCTGCAAAAGAAACATTTATTAATACTATCAGCATTGAAAACAGTTGTGGAAATGTTTTGTGGATTTTTTTTTTTTTTTTTTCAGGATTCTTTGGTGAATAGAACGTTCAAAAGAACAGCATTTATTTGAAATGGAAATATTATGTAATAAATGTATTTACATAGACTTTTAACAAATTTAATGCATTTTTGCAGAATAAAATATAATTATTATATTAAAAAAATGCTGACCATACATTTTTACACAGTAGTTTGCTTATAGATAATAATATTGATGTCTTTCATTTTATCTTCAAAAAATGCCATTCTGAGCTCAAAATATGCCATTGGCTACATGAACCTGAATAACAGCTCTAGTTGTAGCTGTAGGAAGGTAGTTATTTTGAAATGATTTGACATTGCAGTTATTTTCAAAGTTAGGACTTTTCTGAAACTACTTAATTTGTCATGATGTAGAAGTTTCAAAAACATTTATAAAGAAGTATTTCCACAGGTATTTTCAGAACACTTCAGAAACTATTTTGCATGTCTCCACATACAGCGGAATGACAATGAAGCTCACTTGTCTTGATTTAATTTTTCGTGATGTAGTCACAATTATGCACAATCATGATATGTATTTTCACAATATTTCTAAACTTTTTTTTTAGCTGCGGTTTCTAAACCAGTGTATGATATAGTCTAAAACTTTTCACTTAGAAATCACTAGCAAATTTCACAAATAATTACAAAGAAATGGCAAGCAACACATTTAATTAAAATTAGAAACTGAAATGCTCTCCACATACAGTGGAATGACAAGAAAGCCCACTTAATTTCATTTATAATGATTTAAAAACATAATTTTTTAAGTATTTTCCCAATATTTCTAAACTTTTTTTAGTTGTGGTTTCTAGAATGAATTTCAGTGAATCAGTTCATTCAGACAGTTCATTTAAATGAATCAGTTCCAAAAGGAATGACTCACTGATTCAAAGAGTCTCATTTTCAGGTAAACACTGCTGCTTTCAATTTGACCCCAATTTTTTTTAGCGTAATTGCAATTCTGTCATCATAATCATGATTCATCCATTCAAAAAACCCTCATAGTTTAAAAGACAGATAAACGCTGTTCTGAATAAACTATAACATCTAAAAGTTCATATTGTACACAAACAATGGTGTATGATTTACTTTGAAACACTTGCTAGTTGCGAAGCATACTGCAATAATCTTATTTACAACTCTGAAAAGTCGTTTTTTAAAGAATAGTAAATTGTAGTGGAGCCAGCTGATTTACAAAAGACAATTTTTTTAGATTAAAAAGTTGATTTCTGTATACTAAAACATGCATCAGAGGGACATGTCAAAGTCAAAGTCAAAGCAGAACTCAGCGGTCAGCGTCCAACTGCTGGTGTTTGCCCACAGGGTTAGTGTTAATACAATCTGCATAAAGCTAAAGCATTTGATTTCATACTCACAAAGCTTTCCGCCCAAAGAAGTCCCACTGAATTCACTCAAGCGCAAAAGTTCAAACAAAAAGCTCCGATGTGAGATGACAGTAGCTCTAGTTGGAGATGCCAAGATTTTAAGGTTGTATCGCTCCCAGAAGTGGGCTTCGAGCGAGACAGAGAAAAGCTGGCAAGCCCTTCTGCCGGGAGACTCGACTGATTCAAAACAAGAGAAATTACCCTGAAAACGACCTCGTGCACGTCCGGCGAGTCGCTACACTAACGTACAAACACCTCCTATCAGCCATTAACGAGACCTCAAGTGAACAATACCTTCAAAATGCGTATGTTTTGCAGATCTGGAACAAAGGTCACGTCAATCACGGCCTTATAAGAGCGTGGGCTGCGAAAGCCGCATGGCAAGTAGCTGGTAAACTGTCTTTATGCATTAAATCTAAGTGAAACAGAAGCTAATCTGATTAAACGGCATGAAGAGTGAAACAACAGTTCATGCTTTTCTCGTTCCTTGAACTAATTCTCCACAATGCCATTCATCTCGACTCAAACAGCTAGCTGACGCGTTTTATTTCCTGCCCACATCAGACTCGACAGAGCCACGGGCTCAGGCTTAATTCGGCCCATTGCTCAGAGTTTCTCATTTGCAGAAAGAAAGAGAAAATTAGGACCAAATGAAGCAATCTGGCAGCGTGAGCAAAACGGAAAAGCATTGTAGTGATCTGGATGTGGATTTCGCAGCTTCTACCTTTACGACAGGTGCCGTGGCGGACGCGATGGCTCCCGAGCGCTTGGCAGCGAGCTCGTTGCTGGCCGACGTGACGGCGATGGTCACGGGGGTGGGAAGCAGGGACGGGATGACCGGGAGTGGGAGGAGTCCTGGGCGGTTGTTGCCGTTGGCCACAGGGGGCACCGAGGAGCAGATGCTGTTGCCCACGCCATTGTGAAGGCTGCTGGCGCGCTCACGACGGTCCCAAGGGCCTCTGTAGTCTCTCTCAAAGCGGTGGTGGTGTCGTGACATCACTTCCTCTTAGAGGATACGTAGCGCTGTCTGCAAGAGAGGACACAAAGAAAGCGATAGCATTGATTATACCCTGTCAGAGCGCAGATAGAAATAGAATGCACCAAACAAATCAAGTTACTTGGCAGGTTTGACGTGCAACACAACAAAACTCGCTGCAGACATCTCAATATCTGCCAGACAGTAGTTAAAAAAAGAATACATTTTAGACTGGCATTGCTTCAGCTGAGGGTAAAAATAACACGTAAGCATTCAAATTTAATAAATATATCGACGTTAAGAAAATAAAAAACAAACAAATACATATATTTAATTAAATAAATACATCTACATTAAATTTTAAATTAAATAACTAAGCAAATAATTTTGAATTAAATTAAATAAAAATATAAAAAAAAATATTTCGTAAATTACAATTTAATAAAATAAGAAAAACAAATACATAAAAAACTTAATAACATAACTTAATTAAAAATCAGTTAGAATCAGTTAGAATTAAACAAAAAACAAACAAACAAATGCATAAAGTTAAGTAAAAATAATCTAAAATAAAAACATAAATTACAACAAAATAAAATAAAAATTCAAATAAATAATATAAATTAAACCAGAAAATGAACAAATAAATAAACGAAAAATTAATAAATAATGAGACAAAAAATAAATGTATATAATTTAAAATATTATATATTCAACAAAAAATACATTTCTAAACTCTTAATATTAAACATAAAATAAATATAGAAATTTCCAAATACTTCCAGACATGGAATTTTGAATCTTTAAATATGAAAAAAAAAAACATCAGAAATATTTTTTTTTTGTTTCCAACTATTGTATGCTAATTTACAGAGTAGACTAATCCTAAACCATTTCAACATTTATTGTGTAAAATGATTTCAAACAATCCTGTACACAAATTATGACCATCCCTCAGCTGAGCCTTTTATAGATCACTTGGATTTGCATACAGTATGTTTGAGCAATGCATGTTTTCACACACATGATAAATAACCCATCTACTTTTTCTAATCCAGCCTCTGCCAGCCTTTATTAGAGGAAAAACGAGAAAATTAGTGTTTATTCACAAGACCCACAAGAAAAAACACAAGTTTACAGGAAAACTTGCACTCTTCCAGATGGCTAAGGGATCCGTCCAACTATTCCGAGTTCTCCTAACGACTAAAATTCTATGGCTCCAAGGCCTTGTGATTTTAATTAATCTAATCCGCAGTTTTATTGGGCTTTATTGCTGATAGCAAAGCAGGACACGCTATGAGAAAACAATGAAGCAGCACCAGGTTGGCTTTAGCGCTGCGTTAGCGCCTGTGCTAACCTAATTTTCCGTTATTTGCAACGGCTTCTTTATCTTGTCGTCGTCCTCCACTGACATCCACATGTAATAACTCTGGAGACCTGAGGTTGGGAGTAGCGTTATTAGTTTCTCTCTTTGTACGTGTGGGAACAGATTAAGCTGTTAGTAAAATAAGCCACTTTTGGCTGTTCTGCTGTTCTGCAACAAATTCAGGATTTATTGCGCTTTGGCTAGCGGTTTTATATTGGAGTCCGCTAAACAAGACAGAAGTGTGGAATGAGGTTTAGTAGAGCTGTTGTTCGGTGTTGTGGCTTTCGACCAAAAAGAGTAAACCGTATGTGCTAAAAAATAATCAGGACCTACAAAGGCTTCTCTTAATATCAGCTCATTCATATTGAAAGAAATCATAAGGAATTAAATAATATTGAGGTAGAAAGAATAATAAAAATTGTTTTAAAATAATCATTAATAAAACAAATCTCATGAAGTGAAATCTCATGAATTTCTTTCCCATATTTCCAATAGTTGCAACCACATGCAGTATTTGTAAATAACACAAACTGTATGTGTGTGTGTGTGTGTGTGTGTATATGCATACATAAAGACACGCACATACAGTATATATTTCACAAATTTATATATATATATATATATATATATATATATATATATATATATATATATATTTATATATATATATATATATATATATATATATATATATATATATATATATATATATATATATATATATATATATATATATATATATACACAGTACAGGTCAAAAGTTTGGAAACATTACTATTTTTAATGTTTTTGAAAGAAGTTTCTTCTGCTCATCAAGCCTGCATTTATTTGATCAAAAATACAGAAAAAATAATTGTTTTTAAATTTATTATACTTTAAATGATCATTTATTTCTGTGATGCAAAGCTGAATTTTTAGGATCATTATCACATGATCCTTTAGAAATCATTCTAATATGATGATTCATTATCAAAGTTGGAAACAGTTCTGCTGCTTAATATTTTTTCAGAACATGTGATACTTTTTTAGGATACTTTGATGAATAAAAAGTAAAAAAGAGATGCCAAAAATAATTTTCTTTAGCTATCAATGCCACTCTATTCTTCACGTTAGGCCATGTCTGTATATTTCCCATGATTCAAGAGATGTAAGGTGCTGCAGATAAAGCATTATGACAGAATAACACTCTAGTCTGGTGACAGAGAGAAGCCCTGCGTGACTGCTTTTCAACAACAAATGAGATCTTCAATCCATCCCTTGTAATTACACTAAACTAAATCACACACATATAAGCACACACACACACACACGAACACACATACAGAGTACAGTACCCGCTAATGACACCACTGCCATAATTGCACTGCACGTTAAAAGCACCACATTAATTATTCATATCTTGTAACAGATTGGCACAGTTATATAGATGCCTCTGTCGCTGTAGATTCACTCTAGACCCACATGGATCATAAATATTCCATACATGCAATGCTCTGAAAAACAGAACACAAAATGTCTATTAGTTTTGGCTTTAAATCACTGCAAATGTTGGGAACTATGATGAGAAGTGCATTCCTGATTGAGATACTTGTAGTTATTTTGACAAATTTAGCCATCAGTTTTACACGTTTGCCTATTTTATCTTTTTTATTCATGAAATGTAAATCTGCTGGGCTACAGTAGGTCTATAGGAAGCTAGCAGTAAACAGACATTTTATCAGGAAAGCCTTCAGACCCAAATAAAGCAGCTGCCCATGTAGAAGCAGCTCCTGCAGCATCTCCTTACACTGGCAAACTACAGCAGCTCTGGCTTATTTTCCGTCTGTTGTGCACGCGAAACAACGCTCACATGTGATCCGCTGTTGATCCACTGTCCTCTGTGTAAACACACCTATATTTGCAGCCTGATATGAGCCATACGCAGGGTAAAAACTGCTCTAGATAGGCAAAATGCAACTCCAATATAATTGGCTCATAACACGGCGTAATAGCTGCTGAAAATACAGCATGCAATCACATGATAAATTACTTTTTAAAATATAATGGAAAAGTTATTTTCAATTTTTTTATTTCACAATAAACAACTGTTTTATTTTTTATATTTATTTACCTAATATATTATAAATTTATTAATATATAAAAACAATTTAAAGGTAGATGGATAGATTTTTAAGCAAATAAATAAACAAAATAAAAAAATAATCATTAATAATCTAATATATTAATATAATAATATATTAAATAAATAATAAACATAAAAATGTGTAATAGTAATAATTGTTATATTAATATAATAGTAATATTGTGAAAATACAAATTTAAAAATACATTAAAATAACTTTTCTATTATAATATATTTTAAGATATGAGCTCTAAGTTATACATGCAAGTAGAATTTTCATTCATTTAATGTTACTCATTAAATTTTACTCACATATAAATTCAAACATTATTTATATATATATGTGTGTGTGTGTGTGTGTGTGTGTGTGTGTGTGTGTGTGTGTGTGTATGTGTATATATATATATATATATATATATATATATATATATATATATATATATATATATATATATATATATATATATATATATATATATATATACAGTATATATATAAAACGAAGGCAAAAAGAACCAGAAATGAGAAGAGAGGACATTACAGCATATTACTACACAGTATATGGATGTGTAATATAAAATATACTAAATAAAACAGTAAAGCACCGATGGGATTAATTAACCCAAAATACAACTCTTAAAGTTGGTTGAAGCAAAACACACAGAGAAGTTCAGGTACTGGCCAACAAATCAAGATCGTATCAAAGAAAGACTGATGGAAAGGAGGATGAGAGAGAGAAAAACTGAGACAGGCCACAGGAGAGATATACTGAGGAATATACTGGACAGGAAGAGTAAGACAGACAGCAAGAGACTGAGACGGGGCAGTGAGAAACACAAAACACACAGCATGATCAGCAGAGTCTGATCGAGCAAATCAAACACATACAGAGCAATCAGTGCAATTCAACTGATTCTCAAACCAATGAGTCGGTTCATTTGAATGAACAGTGTAATCTGATTCCTGAATCTATGAGTAATGAGTTGTTTCTTTCCAGTACAATCAGTGCAACACAACAGATTCCTGAACAAATAACTTTAGAGAGTCAGTTCTTTTTAGTGATTCAAATACATACAGTAAAACCAGTGCAATTCAACCGATTCCTAAATGAATTACTCTAATCTGCCCATTCCTTTAGTGAATCAAAAACATACATATTTATATTGCAAAACAAATGCAATATAAACCATAACTGAACAAAAACTGACACTCCACTGAGTCAGTTCTTTCTAGCCAATCAAATACCTACAGTACAATCAATGCTACACATCAGATTCCGAAAAAGCAATGACTCTAGTGAGTCCGTTCTTTTTAGTGAATCAAACACGTACAGCACAACCAATGCAATACAACCTATTCCCAAATTAAATAGGCTACTCTAATGAGTCCATTCTTTTAGTGAATCAAACATAAAGCCCCAAAAATACAAAACAACTGATTCATGAATGAATCGGAGGAATCTGTTCTTTTTACTGAATCAAACGTGTACATTCAAACAAATGCGAAACAACCAATTCCTGAACAAATGACTAGCAAGTCTGTTCTTTTTTTAGGGAATCAAACACATACTGTATTGCAACACATGCAATAGAATTGGTTCCCGAATAAATCACTTTAGTAAGTCAGTTCCTTTTAGTGAATCAAACATATATAGCACAACCAGTGCAATAGATCCAACTCCCAAACAAATGACTCTAGTGAGTCTTTTTAGTGAATCAAACACACAGGAGCCCTATACGACAGATTCCCAAAAGTAATGACCTTCTCAGTTCTTTTTGGTGAATAACAACAACAACAGAGTACAACCAGTACAGTCCAACTACAGAACAAAATCACTCTAATGACTCTTTTGTGAATCAAACACACAGTATAATTGGTGTAGCCTGTTATCTGAATGAACAAATAAGCACATACAATACTGATAAGCGAGGCCGATTTATTCATCCAAAGTCTGAGCAAACATTAAAAATTAAATATATTATTTAATTTAAAAGAATAGTACTAAAAGAATGGTTTATTGAAATGGAAGGACCCCAGAATCATCAACAGAAATCGGAACTGCAACTAAAAGATGTCACAATTCCCGTGCTAAATACAGTAAGAGCAAGACGGGTAGAATGAGAACGTGAGACAGATAACGAGAGTCAGACTGAGAGAATGAAAGCAGGATGAGAGAGAGAGAGAGACACAGATGGGCCGAACCTCAACACTTGACACTCCGGCTCTGTCAGTGCTGCTCCTGTCATCTGCTGCTTTTTTTCTCCGTCTCTCTCTCTCTCTCTCTCTCTCAGATGCTGGGGGATTGTGAAAGGGAAGCACAGAGCGCTGCAGTTTTTTAGGAAAAGAAACCCTTGAAACCGCTCCCTTCAAAGCAGCGAATCCTGACATGATACGAGCCGATGATGTTCTTCAACAGACGGCAGAGCACAGCTTGACGAGTCCTGAGCTTAAAAGCTAAAAACTCAAACAATAGGTACACATTAAAAAATCCAGCCAAAGATTTACTGATACACACACACACACACACACACACATGCTCGTGATTCAGTACTTCCAGCTACGCCAGAACAACACAAGGCACCGTGAGTGAATCTGAAATAATCGCAGAGCCTGTCGGTACAGAAACAGCCAGGGGCGGCCGATGAAGACTGTCTTTAATTCCCCGTCTCACGCTGAGGTACGCTGTACTCTTTGGAGAGAGAGGAAACAAGTGAAAGAGAGAGAAATCCACTGATTCTGATCATTCACACTGTAGCTCTGACAGCCTCGAGATTCACTCCGCGCGGCTATTTTTAGAAGAACTTCGAAAGGCCACAGAGCAGGAGCAACTTAATTGAAGCGCGAGAGGAAAAATAAACTATGTGGTACAATACAAAAAGAGAAAAAGAACGAGAGGGAGGAAGGGAGAAATATAAACATCACCTGCCTGCCTTTATTTATGAAACCTACAGCTGTCAATTAAACACACTTATTACGTGGGATTTATTAATAATGCAATTATTTATGCCCCCCGATGCAGATAGATTCTATAATATTAAAACAAATTCAATATTGAAGAAAACTGCGCCATTCAAATGATTGGTTGCAAATGCGGCGAAGTTTTAAGTTTCAAATTAGATTTTCTGATGGATTTAGTGCTTTTATTACATTTTTAAATTAGATTTTATTACAAGTTAAGATTTTTTTTAGTGTTTAGACAATGATTGAATTGACAAGATTTTTTTTTTTTTACAATATTTAAAAATAGTGTATTATATTGTGGTCAGCTTGTTTCTAAAGGTTTGGGGGCAGTTTTTTAATATTAATAACTAATATTTTATTATTTATTTTTTCAGCAAGTATGTATTAAATTGATCAAAAGTGAGAGTAAAGACATTTATAATGTTACAAAATATGTAATTTTCAACACTTTTTTTTTTTTACTATTCATCAACAAATTCTGTATATGTAAATGTATATATAATTCGGTATATATAAATGTAAATTCTGTATGTATATATAAAAATACACACACACACACACACACACACACACACACACACACACACACACACACACACACACACACATCAAATTGATCAAAAAGTGAAAGTAAAGACATTTAGAATGTTACAAAATATTTTATTAGATTTAAGTAATTTATTATATTTTATGAGTTGAATTTGTGCGTGTGTGTATGTATATATATATATATATATATATATATATATATATATATATATATATATATATATATATATATATATATATATATATATATATATATATATGGTCTCCACAAAACTATTAAGCAGCACAACTGTTTAAACATTAAAAATAATAAGAAGAAGTGTCTCTTGAATGATTTTTTTAAAGGTTCACATGACACCGGAGACTGGAGTAATGATGATAAAAATTCAGCTTTGCATCACAGAAATAAATTATATTTTAAAACATAGTAAAGCAAAAAATAGCTATTTTAAGTCATAACAACATTTCACAATATTGCTGATTTTACTGTATTTTTACTCTTAGGCTTTTCCCAGCAAATAATCATGATTAATTATGATTAATTCATTGGCATAATTAAATGAATAAATTTTGAATCGATAGACAGCTCTAATAAAAAGCACTGTCACTCAAACAGAAGTGACACTTGCACTAGGGCACAGACAGACAGACCGTCACAGCTTTTACATCCCCTTTGGATTGATTCACACACACATTCATGACCCGACGGGGTCATTTTAATCAAAATAACACCAGACTCTAAAGAGCCCCATTACGGGACGTTTGGAGTGCAATAAATTTGATTGACTTCCTGTCAAGCAACATTCCACTTCCAAATAGTGAAAGACAGAAAGAACGGCCTTGTTTAAACCCGTATCATCTCCTGTGAGCCGTACCGGTGCTGTTTTAGGTTGGTTACTCGCTCTCTGTAAACAACTAAATGAACCAAAGTGACATTTGACAGACACACTAACACTCGGCGGGCAAAAAAAAAAAAAAATCATCAAATTCTGACACTGACTGAATGTGCAAACGAGGACAGTCTGCAGTTGTGTAATGCGCTGGCGTCGGTAGTGAACGTGTAGATATTCAGTTCCTCCCAAGGCACAGGGGACAGCTGCGTTTCAGAGATGATCCTATATGGAAAAATAAACTGCGTTATAAAACTGATAGTTCCGGCTGTAGAATGCGATTGGATGAGCCACGTGAGAGGACGGCGTAAAATAGTGCATATACACACACACACCACTGAGTGCACAATCACATCAGTTCTTTATTGATTCTATACTCGTGTGGCTCAAGTTACGGGTTGAAGAATGATTCAGTGTGATTTTCATGACTAATACATTTATTTATTGGTGCCTTGCTTTGCAATACAATGAGTCTATATAGTTAAAGGGTACCTCCACCCCAAAATGAAAATTTAGTCATTAATCACTTACCCCATGTCATTCCAAATCCGTAAAAGCTTCGTTCATCTTCAGAACACAATTTAAGATATTTTGGATGAAAACCGGGAGGCCTGTGACTGTCATAGACTGCCAAATAAATAACAGTGTCAAGGTTCAGAAAAGTATGAAAAGCATCTTCAGAATACTCCATGTGCCTTTCAGTGATTCAACCGTAACGTTATGAAGCGACGGGAATACTTTTTGCACACGAAGAAAACAAAAATAACGACTTTATTCAACAATTCCTCTCCTCTGTGTCTCTCCAAATCAACGTAGCGTCATTTTGGCAATTCTGAGCAGTATCCCGAAGACGAACGAAGACGAACTACGAAGACGAATTAAGCTTTTACGGGTTTGAAACGACATGGGGGTAAGTGAATAATGACAAAATTTTCATTTTGGGAAGGAGTATCCTTTTAAAGAAGAAAATAGTCACCAGGACTTTGCATGTGCACTGCATGATCTAGCCTGAATAATACGCTTTTTATAACGCTATTTGAGCAAAATAAACAACATTTATGGCACAGTTGTTTTCAGATTTCTTTGGTGATTTCAAATATGAAATTTAATCGCAAGCCTAGTGAACAGTTCTGTAGAATTTGATGTTTCCCCATTCTAAGAGATAGGAGTTGCACTTGGATGCCCGAGAGGCGTTTCAAAGACGTCCGCCGAGTGACATGACTTGTCTTAAAGGGACTTTGCTACTACTTAGCTTTTGGGGAGTTAGACAGTCACAGTGTGTATCAAAACATCTAAACTTAAAAAAAGTTAATCAAACAGGTTTGAAACGATATCACTTTAAGTTGTAATACTCAACTGAGTTCATGCCAGCATTGGATCTTGTTTAATTTTCAATTTGGTCTAAAATCTGAGCAAAAAACCATAATCTTTATCAGCCGCCAAAGAATTCTTGCTTTTTTGTTGTTTTTTAACCTGTTAAAGATGCAAAATGCTGTGTGTTTTCAAAGGACTCGCGCAGGAGGGCAAGCATTGGTTACTGGAACACATCAAGACAAAATGAGCTGTGCATTTTGAAATCTCTGCAAATGGCACTCCTTATTAATATTTATAAATCTCACTGAAATAAATAAAAACATTGTAGAAGCAGGAATAAAGAAAGAAATCAAACAAAAGCAGGGTTGATGAAAGCAGAGCCCCAAAACCTTAAAAACACATACAAAAAAACTACAACACATCTGATTCCTGCATAAAGCACAGTTTGTAAAAACACAACGTTTGCCTGTTTTTCTCTCACTTTGTTTGTGAAAACTCACATTATTATCAATAAATTATACAGACATGTTCCAACAGGCGTATGCAAACTTTAAATTCTACTTATTTAAACAGCAGTCAGAGAGATCAAACTCTCTCCCCAATGTAAGAATCTGTCATCATCAGAACACAGTCAGAGACAATGCAAAGAAAACAAACACATATGCTTCTGCATGCTTTAAAGAGACACTGATTTTTAAAGGTATGGTGACATTATAAAAAAAAAAAATATATATATATATATAAAGTAGTAGTAGAGGCAGCATTTATGTAACATTTTATTTAAAAAAAAACACTTATTTAAATTATTATAATAATTTAATATTTAATATATTATAATAATTTATTCATTCATTTATTCATTCATTCATTCCTTTTTATTTTATTTATTTATTCATGTTTACTTAGTTATTCATTTTTATTTATTTTTTCACTTATTTATTTTTTGCAATGTAAAGCTTTTTTATTATTGAGTTGTGAATCAATAATAATAATAACTAGCAGTAATAGAAGAGGCAGCATTCATTTCATTTGAAATAAATATTATTAATTTATTATTATTATTGTTAAAAATATTTTAATTAATATAATATTTAATATAAGCTAATCAATTTAATTATTCATTTTTATTTATTTATTCATTTTTAATTAATTTATAAATTTTGTATTTATTTACTTATTCATTTGTTTATTTATTTTTTGCAATGTAAAGCTTTTTGTATCCATGCCAATATGATTTCTGAGTTGTGAATCTTAATATGAGAGAGAGGGGGGAGGGTTTGGAGGGAAACAAAGCATCATTCTCTCTTATAAATAGCTTAATTGTTACTTCAAGGCAAACATTTGTTCTGCGTTGAGACAAATCTTTCATGAGCGACAACAAAAGAGTCTCTGGCCACTTGTGCCACCCAACCGGTAGATCCAGCGACATAAAAAAGACCTTTATGCTTTCAGATTCCCAAATTACGTTTGATCCCAACTGCCAGAGCGGTGCAGAGCTAATGACTGCAGCAACACATCTTGAAAATGTGCGCCCGGTGTCAGCTCAAATCCCTAAAAAATCTGGAAAATGTGCTCGAACATGTAAAACTATGTGTTGTAACATGTCCGTGTGGTGTAACAGACTCAACCGAGATGTCAATTCATAGCTCATTCGGCCAAATCACACTGGACATGGCTGTCTGCTTCAGTTAGTTGGGCAGAAACACACTGCTCTGTAAAACTGAATCCGAGTGCTGGGGAATCGCTAACCTGTCAACTTAACTACATTTTCTGTGCACTACATTTATTATATGCTCTTTGCAAAATAACAATAGCAACACGCTACTGTATATTTTTAAGCATCAATACAGCCCCTGACTCATTTTAGCAAACTGGTTCATTTGCATGATTCATTTCAATGCATTGATTCATAAAAACTGATTCACCAATTCATTTGAATCATCATTCAGCAGTATTCCTGCACATGTATCTCAACCCTACATCTAAAACTCAGTGTGCTATTATTTTTATAAGCTATCAGACATACTATATTTACCTTAGTGTTGATAACACAGCCAAAAAAAAAAAAAAAAACTGATGTTGGGTGACCACCTAGCAACCATGCAAAACACCCTAGCAACACCACACCAATATGCAAAAAAAAAAAAACACCTAAGCAACTACAAAACAAAGGCATGATGGTATATTGATTTTTATTTTTTTTATTTTTTGGAATTTCTTCAATAAACATAGTTAAACATTATTTTGCTGAGTGTATTTTTATGCTGGTACCTTGGCTGATTTAGACCTGTCATGGATAAATAAATTTGACACTAAAGCCTCCTGTAGGAGTTATTCATTGAATCATTCATTCAAATAATTCATTCTAAATGGCTGATTCATTTAGAAACGAAGCAAGCAACTGTCTTTATGAATGGATCATTGAATCACTGACTCAAATGATTTGTTCAAAAACAGATTCATTCAGGAATGAAACACTGCAGTGTTGCTCTGGAATCCCAAAAATATTCTGCTCCAAAATGTTTGTTTTTTTTTGTTGTTTTTTTGCGAAACAGAAAAGAAGATACAATATTGTGTCTAAAATGTTTGTTAAACTGTTGTATAAAATTAATATCACTTTTGTGATCACACTCAAGCACTGATTTTTGAGAAACGGTAGTCTTTTTAGTGTTATATTATTTAACTATATCAAATCTTATAAACATAAAAATAAAAAACCCACACACAGTGTTATTTTTGGCTTTCATAACTTGAATTTTAGGGGAATTCTAACAGGTTTCATCATGCAGTGAATCCTTTTGGATTCTCAAGACATGTTTTTGTTCGTTGGTCAATGCAACTGTCAGTTCAGTTGGTCAATACAATGCAGGTATTCTTTTTAGTATTTTTATTAGGGTAGCTTGGTTAGATTTATACATTTACACATTAACAGTCAAAATGCAACATTCTGGTCAGTTTGATGAAATATTACTTTTTACCATTCAGGAATAACATGCACCAATGAATCATGCACAAAAAGACCATGCATTAAGAAGGTATTCTAATCTCATGTTGGCTTAAAATGATGAGCGGCTTGTCAGTCATCTAGCCACGGCTTCAAAGTAGCTTTCCCAACACAGCCGCTCTCACACAAACAACACAGATGAACAGCAAAAGCCCCGCGCTTCCATTCAGCGCTTAATATCTCTATGAACACACAGGCTTTTGAGTGCTGTAAAGGCAGGGAGGAGAAAGCTCAGATTTATTGCCCGGGAGATTCTCCAGCCAAGCCACTGTACCAAAGAATAGCAGCCATTGTGATGTAAAAAGTGAAGAGACGCAGAAAAAAACTGTACTCTTCGATGTATGAAAAGGCCCAGCTGGTAGAATATTTGCTGTCATATGAGCAGAGGAGACTTGAATATGGCTTGACAGAGTGAGTGTGTGTGCGTGTGTGCGTCTGAATGAATGCATGCACGCTATTTAGCCCCACTTGGAGCTCCTAATGCATCCTGGGATATATTATGTGGTACATTTTGAAGGCTGTGTAATTAAATGAACACATGAACAGAGGAAGATGGGCATTATGAAGTGAACCGTAGCTCTCTGCGGTGGTAGATGGGAGGAGAGAGAGAAAAACAGAGCTTTATTTTAGGAGCACGTCTGCTTTCCCACAGGCCTCGCTCTCGGCCTGCAGCTGGACACCGACGGCACACATCACATGAGCCCCTGCGGCTGAAGCCAGGTGATGGCTATAAAAGAGAGCAATGGAGAGTAATATAAAGATAAGGAAGGGGAAGAAAGACTGGGAGAAGTGCTAGAGACGCCAAGGTCGTGGATCCCAGGGAACACATAGACTGATAAAATACATACAGAACCTTGAATACACCGACAGTCAGTCTGGATAAAAGCTTCTGCCAAAAGCAATACACTTTAAAATAATGCAAGCATTGATAAGGCAGAGACTGTAGGATGAAGAAATGAAAAAAATAAAAAAATAGCTAATTTCTCACGAAAAAAGCACTTTCTTGATCTGGCAAAATTATATGAACTTTATGCACCTTGAACAAACTTAAACCAATTTAAATTTAAAGGGCTTATACACTAAGAATTAAACACTGGATTTGCAAGGTTAGTGGCATCAAATCTAGATATTCCTATCTAGATTGACTGACAGATGGATCGACAGACAGACAAACAAACAGAAATGGCACTAATGGCACATTAATCAATCAATATTATTAATATATGTAAACATTTAATAAATCATCTACAACATAAATAAATTAATGAATAAATAAATAAATACAACTAACAGCACATTAAGCAATACATACATACATACATACATAAATATACTTAGATATATGTGAATATTTAATTAAATTAAATAAATGAAAAACAACAAAAACACAATAAGAATAAGAATAAGAATGAGAATGAGATTGAGATTGAGATTGAGAATAAGAATGAGAATGAGATTGAGAATAAGAATAAATACTAATGGGAAATAAATAAATAAATGCCACTATTGGCATATCAATCAATCAATCAGCCAGTCAATGTTTTAAATATATGTAAACATTTAATAAATAATTTACATCAACATTAAATTTAATTAAACAAAATTAAATAAAAATAAATAATATTTTAATATGTAAATATTTAATGAATAAATTAACAACAATATAATAATAACAATAACAAAAATTGTAAATAAATAAATGCCACTAATGGCACATCAAACAATAAGTTATATAATATATATATAAATCCCTCATTCATTCATTCGTTTATTTATTAATTAATTAATTAATTCATTCATTCATATGTAAACATTTAATAAATCATCACCATCAACAACAACAACCAACCAACAAAAAAACAAACAAATATTCACTTTACAGTCAGATGATCTGAGCCAGAACTAGTTACATGTTGACTCCACTTCACTAGGAAAGTAACTACTGTGAAAAGAAAAATTCCTATGAAAGCCTAATTTGCAAAAGTGGACTGCTAATGATTCCATAAAGTATTTGCATCTTCTCATTCTGTGTGTTACACTTCATAAGTAGAAACAACATAAGCAAAAAGCAAAACAAACAAACTGTGGAAAAGGACCTGCAAGAAATCAAACTCCATCTTGAACAAAATAACCAAACCACCTGTGAAAACACCATAAAGAACTCTATACCTTCTCCTCAATGCCCTACAAAACTTCAACTGGTCCAAAACTGTACACAATTACAGCAGAGAGCGGGTAGATGGGGAATACGTCTGGAAAAATAGCAGAAAAGCAACATCATATCTCAATGAAATCCAAAAAGACAGATGCTGCGGCAGAGCTGTACTTTTGTCAGATAGCAGCTTGAGTCCTGACGCCAAGCAGAGCACATCCTCATACAAATTGGGTGTAGCCACATCCATGCAAACAGTCTGCCCCAATCTCGTGTCAAATCTCATGGGGTTGCAATGAATCAAACCTGCAGTACCTCCTCAGCAAAATACGAGATCAGCCGTAACGCGCGAGGGGGCAAAAATTCCATTACAAAGGTCGGAAACATCACTCTTGCCTGGCGTCAGTCCATTTATAGGCCAAATGGTTCCTTTCTGAAATTAAAATCAGTTGCTTTGAATCATGAATCACATTCTGTTCCGCCCACTTAATATTCACTCTAGAATGCAAATTAGACTTTTTCCACTAGGTCTCCAACCAATAATTCACAGGAAAAACTAACTAATTCAGTAGGGGCAGTAAGTCTGGGTGTAGTATGATGGCCCTGCGTGAAATAAACGACTCACCAGCTACTTGATTTACAATCTGAGATTATGTTTTCATCCTTTCTGCTCTCAATTGCATCAGGATTGTGGATTCTTGTGGCATGACTTAGGCTCCATCCTAAATGGCACCCTAAGCCCTATTAACCTTCCTCCGACTCCACACTATAATAATGTAATGGTTTAAATGTCAAGCAGAAGTCTGCATCTAAGGGGTAAACACCCTTCAGAAACCGAAAATGACAAATGGGACACCATATGGTCTTGTGCACTTCACAGGCACATGAACATAGGGGCCATTTTGAGTTTGCAATGTCACAAGTGTACATGAAGTGTGCCATTTGGGACAGGACCATTCATGCTCTTGAGACAATTCTGGATTCAGAACTGAACTGAGAATTTACTTTTAATTCCAATAAAGTTTCTAAATTTGATTTGGTGAAACAGGATGCAACTGCAATTTAAATCACATGGAAGCAATTAGAACGAAAATAAGTTTCACAAAATATGCAACCATGGTTCCCCGAGAGGGAACGAGACGCTGCGCCCCCTAGGGGGCATATTGGGGAATGCAGCCTGCATAACCGGTGTCTGAAGCACATGTGAAACAACGCCAATCTATTGGTCCACCTGGCCCATGACGTCATAGGCGGGGTGCCCGGAAGTATAAAAGGGCACTTGCTGAATACGTCATCCACTTAGCTGTCTGAAGGAGACGTAAACAGGCAGGCTGAGGGCATGGCAAGGGGGCGCAGTGTCTCGTTCCCATGGTTCAGTCCCACGGTAGGCTACCAAAGCACCATGTCATTGACCAGGGGCTCACAAGAGGGAGATCTGGGCCATCAGTAAATGATTCGCTAAGAGCGAACACATAAACATCATCAGTCCGAGATCAAAGCGAACAACACTAGAGGGCTGGTCACAGCTATCCTCAAATAGCAGTTCCCTCAGATAAGGCTAGGACAAAGACTTCAGCATTTACTTGAGAGAGCTTGTGCCAAGGGTAACCCCAGCCAGGCTATAACATAACTGCCCTCAGACCTCCATATTCCAGATAAAAGTATGCTTGAGCTGGAGCATAACCATCCGCAGACAGCTATAAGAAAGTGACAAAAGTGACGAATGTGAAAGTGACGTGACATACAGCCAAGTATGGTGACCGATACTCAGAATTCGTGCTCTGCATTTAACCCACCCAAGTGCACACACACAGCAGTGAACACACACACACCGTGAAAATACACCCAGAGCAGTGGGCAGCCATTTATGCTGCGGCGCCTGGGGAGCAGTTGGGGGTTCAGTGCCTTGCTCAAGAGCACCTCAGTCGTGGTATTGCCGCCCTGAGACACGGACCCACAACCTTAGGGTTAGGAGTTAAACTCTCTAACCACTAGGCCACGACTTCCCCTATACTCTTAAAACTTAAAACCCTTAAGAGGGGGAGCAGTGTACTCAGCTCAAACTCACTAGGCGGGATTCAGAGGGACCGCCCACTTAAAAATACCCAGAAGCCTGGGGAGGCACCCCACTCCTAAACCCATCTGGCTTAGTACAGGAAGGAACATTCCCCATAACCACTCTAGGTGCTGAAAACACACTGGGAAAGAAAGCTCGCAAGCATTTCTCCTCAGAGTATAAAAATATATTCACGCCCAGCGAGATTCTCCATACACAAAAACATCACATGATCAGGCTTAAGGGATTCCGTGCTCACACTTCATCGTCATAACGCAATAGTATCTGCAGCATCTGGCAACCCGTTAAGAGAGGGTGTGCAGATCCAGCAGAAGCCGTCAATGCGAGCTGGCATAAGCTGTGCTGCGGCAACGGCAAACCGGGCCACAAAACACAAACGCTTCACTCTTCACTCGAGAAGAGGGACAAATGCCATCGGGGCTTCACATTAGAGACACTCACAATGATCTCTTTCGGAGCCCTCGAGCACGGAACGCGCAAGCTCCCGACCAAGTCACATGACACACAGATCGTGTCAGAAACCTCGGGTATGGAGGCACTCACTCTCCACAATGCTCACCCGCCACGGTCTATCACCGCACTTCAAAAAATGGCTCCTGGAGACAGCAAAGCGGATGATGTATTTAACAGGTGCCCTTTTATACTTCCGGGCACCCCACCTATGACGTCATGGGCCAGGTGGACCAATAGATTGGCGTTGTTTCACACATGCTTCAGACACCGGTCATGCAGGCTGCATTCCCCAATGTGCCCCCTAGGGGGGGCAGCGTAGTTGCCTAGAAGGGGAACTGTATTTTAATATAGAAATCACAATTTATCAATATAGATTAAGCAATGACTTGACAAATTCTTCTTTGGAAGTTAGAAAGACTTTGAAGTTTGAAGGTTTATCAGGCAGACAAAATGATAGATTAAAGAACAAAATACAGATAATTAGAACAACAGAAGAATAAATGGAATGACAGACATGCAGACTGAATGAATGAGAGAAAGACTGAAACAGACAGAAAGAACAACAGACAAAAACTATAGAAAGAAAAGGGAATAAATGAAGAAAAAGACAAAAAAGACAGAAAGAACAACCGATGAATACAAAGAATAAAAGACAGAATGACACACAAAGACAGATCATTTAGAAAGACAGAAAGAACAACCTAATTTCTCTTACTCATACTAAAGTGTAGCTATTAGTTAAATTCCAATTCAGTAAATTCCTTTTCCTGTCATACCAATTTAAATTCCCTTCAACTTCCTTTGTGATGTGGCCAATTCATTTCAAATTCACACTCATGAACTGAAAGGATCCAGTTTTTTCAGTCCTGAATTTAGCCCAACCCTGCAGTCACTTTATCTACTCCAGCGATGCCTCATGACTCGCTAAACCTTCACACTCATGACCTGCAAATCTTTCTGGAAAACAGCTGGATTTCAATGGAGGAAACTCAACATTTTGTCCACCATTCCTTATAAATATTTATGAAGGCAGAAAACAGCAGTGATAATGTCCAAGCATAACAAATGTGAGGAGGGTCTGATTTCAAAGTCTCCCAAACTATGTCGTCCACCTCTCCTGTCAATTTTGCGGTTGAAAGGATAATTGATGTCCCAACGGTATTGCGTGGTCATAAATAAAAGAAGGCCGACGCTGGAACAGTATTAAATATGGCTCGAAGTGAATATGAAATCAATGCTAATAGAGGCTAGAAACTCTGGACTCTACGGTGGCCTTTCAACCTTCTCATCCCCCACAAACTCTACCCAGAATGCAAAGCAGCCCGGACGACATGTCACCTACCTCCGCAAGGGCACCAGCGGTGATCTACATGAGAGTCAAATTCATAATAAGCAGCAGCGTTTTTTTTTTTAAAAAAAAGAAGTAAATCTGTTAAATCAGGGAAACTACACACCTTTTATGAGGAACTGATTTATCGATGCGAAAGCTGCAAGTGTTTGCTGGCGCTCCCTGTTGTGACGGTATTCCCACGACCCAGAATGCCGGTGGTCTTTGCACGTTTACGTGATACAGCACTCTTTCGCAGTGGCGCCTGAAGCAGGCCACATTTGATAGCAAACGATAAATTACCCAACTGTAAAAGCTCAGTCGCAGGAGACGGGTGTAAAATACAGACGCCAAAGCTGTCTCTCCCTCCAGCCTCTGGAGGTTTAATTCAGTCCAGTGGAAAATTTGTCAAAGAGCGAGATATTTTTATGAGGTCTAATGGATCTTCGATGAGAACACATTTAACATGAGGTGGTGATATGAACAAAACACCCAAACCATGGGTCAGAGTGGATTGTGCCTGAATTGAGTTTCACCAATAGAGCTTAATAAAAAGGACTTAATGTACCTCCAATGACTGATTATATTACATTCTGCACAGAATACAAGTGTGATGTGTTAAAAAAAAAAAAAGTTTATAGTTTCAAAATTCTTCCCATCTGCTTTTTACTCGAAACAGTAAGCTGCAAATGTTTCTTAATGAGCATTTTTGTCTCACTTTTCATTAAAATTTAAAACAAAAAAAATTATATTGTGCAATTTTACTTCAAGTAAATTTTTAACTATAAGGAATATTTATTAAATGCATTCTAGCATAAATCCAGTAAAGGTTAGTGGGCTTTGTTTAAACGATAAAAAAAAAAAATGCAAATCATTTACTGATGGTACATTCTCTCAAAACAAATATTATCTTATATTGAAATATTATGCAAATAATATTTGAGTCTTACAAGGCAGTAAAATTGACAATTAATAGATAAATTTAAATATTCTCTGAATATAGCTCAATCTCTTAAATTTGCTTATCAAATAAATATAAAACTTATTTTTAGAGAACATATGTGATGCATCACACTGGCAATTGTTTTATCATAAATATAGCAAAATTACAAGTGTCAAAACAAGGGTAAACTGCAAAATTCATAAACTGAAAAAAAATGTCTTATAATTTTATCTTCAAGTAAATTTAAGATTACACCGAATATATGCTTTTCTTATTCTTATATGCATTTTATCATAAGTATAATCGCCCATAATCATTATAGTATGCTTTATGTTTTATGCCAAAAAAGGCAAATAATAATTTTTTTTAAGATATATTCCCTCAAAACAAATGATTGTTATCAGAGAATATATACTGTTTTTCTTATGCAATGACATTTTGTTTAGTGTAACTCTAGCAAAAATTTGAGAGATTAGTCTTAAAACAAGCTCTCTTAAATTTATATGATATCATATATATGATATATGATATAAATATATATGATATCACACCGGCCATTTTTAGCATACATATAGCAAAATTACAAGGGTTAATGATCAAAAGTGCAAATCAATTCATTAACTTATAAACGTACACAATTTTAGCTTAATGTAAATTTAAGATACCTCCCATAAAAGTACCTTGTTTTCCTGGAAACTGATTAAGGCCTGATTTTTTGCAGTGTACGGACTGTACTATGATAAAATCTCCTGAAATTTCACACTTGCAGTCTTAACCTCAGACAAGGTTACAGTGTTTTTGAGGGGTGTGCGCTCTAGCGTCTCCACTGGGCTATTCCCCAACAATCTGCCAGGCCGGTTCCTCGCTCGCCCCAGTCAACCTGTGCAGCTCTCAGACCTCCTGGAGCATGACGCTGCGCATTAGATGAAGAATCCCGCAGAGTAAACCAGCCCCTGCCCAATCTTATTTCCCGGCCTGTACGTCTGACACCTGTAGAAAGCCTCTATATTAGACTGAACGGCGGGGACAAACGCTGAGCTTATTCACACTTCATCCCTTTGGGCATCCGCTTATTGACCGTGAAAAGCGTGACCGTATTCTCGCCGCCCTTCAACAATGGAGCTTCAGTCGCTGTTACAATAACAATCACAGCCACGAGGAGGAGGTCAGCCCAGAGCTTCCTCCATCCCACATGGAGAACCTGAATTTATATGTTAGTATGTGAATAAAAATCATACTGCACTGAGCTCAAGGTGCAATGAAGACTGGAATGACTTTTGTGGGATGAGCCACAGTTGTATAAAGATGCGAAAGAGAGAGAGAAAGAGAGAGAGAGAGAGAGAGAGTGGATTATAAAGATTCTTCTGAGATGAACACAATGGAGCGTCTAGAAAGCAGATTGTGAGTAATCCCTGACGCCAACTCAATTTCACTTTTACGCTGCTTTATTGGCATGACATACCTGTAGGGAGAGCGGAATAAGATGTGTCACCTCCTTAATCTAGCAAACTGTGCACAACTTTTGCCATGTCACTGTATATTTAGAAAACTTTCTTTAAGATACTGCTAAAAACTGTTGTTTGGCATGTCAAAGTAAATTTACTATCTGCACAACAGGCGAAAATCACTTTGTGTGAAAGCAAATTAACAGTACACCTAAAAAATTGGGGTTACACTATTTTATGGTGTCCTTGGCAAAATAATTATATATTTAAGCACTGAGTTATATTAAGTAACTGCATGCACTTAATATCTGGTTAGGGTTAGGATGAGGGTTTGGTTTGGTTCAGGGTTAGTTTCATGTAATTATACAAAAATTATTGTTATTGCTATAGTACATATATGTAACGTATTACTGTTACTAAAACTAATTTTTTTTTTAGAAACATCTAGTAAATTTGCAAATAATTGCAAAGAAACAGCAATTGACACATTGAAAAAAATTCTAAGAATAAAACACTGAAGTAGTATTTTCTTGTAAAACATACTCCAAGAATCAATATGTATATATTTTACAACTGTAAAAAAGTTTTTTTTTTTTTGTTTTGTTTTTTACAGTGTGCAAGTCTATATCTATCTATCATCTATCAAATAAATTGCTGACATATCTCCCGGTGATGTTTACCCCTAAAATGTGGCAAACTGTGTTGTAGATAATTATGGTTGTATGAAGATGATGATTTCTTTTTTAATAGCAGTCATTCTGCAGTATAATTATGTGCATTAGCTTTACCTCTTTCTCTTTCCTTAGAGTACTACTTGACTTAAAAATTATATAATGTACAGTACGTCACATTCACTTATTTGTAATACCAAAATAAGTCAAATAAAAATCAAAATGATGACAGTACCACATGGATGTATAAACTGGATAGGTATCCTCCAATGATTTGACTTGTTTACCCATAACATAGGGCCAAATTGTGTCACTTTTTTAAAAAAGTATATTATTGTGTGAGTATGTTATAGATGATTCATTGATTCATTTGATAGCAGACATCCTGCAATATATTGCCTCAGTTTTAACTGTTCTATTGAGTACTACTTGAGTAAAAAAAAATAAAAAATAAAAATAAGATGGACAGACACAGTATGACCAGGTTCTAAGGGTTAGATGCTGCATGTGGTTTTGATTATGGTTCATTTTGAGAATGCACATGAGTAGACATTAGTTTCTCTTACAAAATATTATGAACATACATTGAGAATCTTATGAAAAAAAATATGCCATACACACATCAGAGCCAGCATAAACACAGCAGAAAAATCAATTAACAACTTTAAAATGTGATTGGTTGGTTTGTGTAATTAAGCCCCATCTATTTTTCCAAGCATCTGAAATCTGAAGTAATCATTTGATGAACAAGTTTTCTGAAGAAGCAACAAGAATAGTTTTCCAATCATTGTCTATTACGTCTTCCTTAAAAAATTAAATAATCATTAATTTAATTTTCAATAAAATAGAGCTATTAAACTCTTTAGGAATCCCACAGCTAATAAACATTAATATACAATATTAATATATAAAGTACACAAAATTCCAACAAAATACATAATTTACTATTATATAAGTGTGTCCTACCAATGTTGACTGTACTAATATGTGATGTGATCACGTCTCACAATGTAACTACTGGATGTAATAAAAATATTGTGTGTCATGATTACATTTTATATATATATTTTTTTGCTTTATAAAATAAATTTGCAGTTTCCAGATAAGCTGTTTACCCCCCTTGACGCATTTGCTGTGGTGTAAGTGAAGATGACATGAACGCGTCACTGACGCTGTGTTCTCAGCTGCACGATTCACTATTCAAATATCAATGACAAAGACAATATCAGCTGAACCACAAGCTCAGTTGTTCAGTGGTAGTTGGTCAAAGGGACCAAACAATAAAACCTCACAAACCCTAACATTTTCCACAGTTTACATTTTATAGCCTCAATATGCTAACTTGCTTTTAAAAATCAAATTGCATTAAACTAATTAAAAATGCATTTATTTTTACACTATAAAAGAAAAAAAAGCGTTAAAAGAAACTTGAAAAATGTACTAGACAATTAAAGTAATTAGTTATACAAATACTCCAAACAACTGATGAGCTGTAATAGGCAATTTCACTGTGTAGACGAAAGCATTGTGCATTCATATAGTTTAATAGATTTAATCAATGTTAAAACTGAACTGAACTGACATAAAGCAAATTCTTGTGAATTAAAGTATACATTTATCAGTATGTGTGTTCCCAGGGAAAGAAAATGGTTTATAGTTAGGAATATTTTACTAGTAGAACTTCATTTTATAACTAAACTGACTCTAGTAAATTAAAATAAATAAATAAATACATAAATATATTTTTTGTAGTTTTATAGTTTATAAAGCCTTATACAGTTAAAACTGTATTCATTTATTCATTCATTCATTCATTTATTCAAAACATAGGTTAAAATAAAATAAAATAAAAATTCAACAAATTAAAATACAAAAATAGATTTTATAGTTTTTATTTTGAGTAGTTACATAGTTTATATAGTCTTATACAGCTAGTACACAGATTTGTTTAAAATAAAATAAAATAAATACTACTAATTAAAATAAAACAAAAACAGATTTTATAGTTTTTATTTTAGTAATCATATAGTTTATATGTTTTATACAACTAAATCACAGGATTGTATAAATACATTTATAGTTTTTATTTTTAGTTGTTATAGTTTTATAGTCTTATATATTATTAATATTGTCTGTGTAAACATAGCCAATGAGACTAATAAAAAAATAATAAAAAAAGAAAAAAGAAAAGAAACAAAAGCAAACCAATTTACTGTGATCCAGAACTTGTGAACTGCTGTCAGTCTCTTGTTCATTTGGAAATGACATTTCACACAGAGCCAAATAAATCCACAAAATCTCCAAACGTTAAGGTCAAGGAGAATATTGATCAAACCAAGCAAACCAATGCTAATCTCCACTCGACTCTGTCGGAAAGCAAAGCAAGGCTCAGTAAAGGAATCAGCGGCTCGTGTTGTCGTCCTCTCCACCTCGGCTCATACAAATGAAAGCTGAAGTCAGAGTGCCATTGTGTCTCTCCTGAAAATGAGACAAGTAAATGTTGTGAGCAAATGTTTGGAGCTGTCGGCACTTCTTTATCAGACCAAAACATCAAATTAAGGGAAGAGCGGTATGCGAGATAAAGCAAGCGCTTGAAATAACAGCAGCGCTGAAAGTACTGATTGAAAATGGAAATATGAGGATGTGAGGTACGGGCGGCAGTGTTTCAAGCACATTTTCATAATTGATCGGGCATGAAGTGCACCGCTGAACCAAAAATCAGAGGTCATTAAGTTAAGGCTTTGAGAAAGGCCAAGGCTTTCAAAAAGGTTGAAACAGTACTGGGAATTTATGATGTGATTTTCTTCTTTTCCGACTTCATTTTGTCTCATGTACACACTTCAAAAAACAATCTGCACAATGAGTATAAAGGGCCACGCAGTCATTCTACACCAGCGATGAATCAGCCATATACTCACCTAAATTATGAATAGCCCACCTTCATACCATATTAAAAAGGCCACATGCAGACAAACTTTCTGGACAAAGGATAAACAAATGTAACAGCAGCCATTTGCTCCACGTTACGCATCCGAGAAGCTAAAACCATCAAATCAATTCATTTTATTTTACGAGGCGCCAAGAAGTATGCTAAAAGCACTTGTGGCAGACATTCAGTCTCACTTCAGTGTCCACACGCTCTCTCTGTCTCACGCTGAACGTCTGTCTGTCATTCGCTCACTCGCTCGCACGCTTTCCTGCAAAGCCACACCCACATCCTTACACTGGCATCATGGGTATATAAAAAAGCTATGTGTGTAAGCCATACGACAATAAAAGAAAACTTGAAACCATTTTCATTTATACACATCAATAACATAAGCTTTTTTCTTTCATTAGCCAGTATTTACATATAATAATTCAAATAAATTGTATACATTACATAACAGACACAAAAATGTATTTATTTTTTATATTTATATATTCTGTATTTTAAATATAAACAGAGAGAGAGATTTCTTATTTAAATATTAACATGCTTAGCACAATAAATCCCATATTATGAAAATGTAAAAATGTGCACACACAAACACAAAGTATAATGTTTTATCATTTTAATATATAATAAATAATATAATATATAATAACAATACAATATCATTCTTTAAATCTGAGCATATTAAATCAAATAATATGTATATCTATCTCTGTCTCTCTCTGTATATATATTTATTTTTCTAAATAATATAAATTATAATATAAATAATTATCTAAATAAAAAATAATAAATATAATTTCTATAATGTTTTATAATTTGATATGATATTTATGAAAATAGTTTACATTTTTATATTTTATTTAAATATTAACAATTTAAAGAATATAATTTTCTGTCTAATTTCACATATATACATACACAAATTATAAATATATTATCAAAATTTTATTTCAATACTTGATTTTTTTCTAAATAATATACATTATAATATTAATAAATATATAAAGAATATAAATTAATATAAATACAAAAAAGTTTTAATATAAATATTAGCAAATTTACCTAACTACCATGCATCTTACAAACAAATTCTCAATTAAGCAAACACTGCAATCTTTTAAGCCAATTAATTAAATAAACAGGTCAGTAATAAAAGAACGATGAAATTTATATATGTAGAGAGCACGGAGTGGTTTTCATCTTTTAATGTCAATATTTTAGTTTGTTTAGTAATAAATATCTTAAGGTGGGAGTACTGTATTCACACGTAGGCACCTGTCAGTCGTGTACAGACAGGAGCTGTACTCAGTTCAACTGACTGTTACTTTTTTACTTTAGTATCGATTTTGAGGAAGGTTCCATACATGTTTTCCTCTCTAGGTTGGGCTGAACAATATTTGCTGTCTGTCAGGTTTGTGGCCTAAAACCTTCATTCAAAAAATCCAGCCGAGGGCAGCGGCTTTTTATAACATGCCAAAACACACCGTCTACAGTAGCACCAGAGATCCCTCGCATCCCGCCGCTCAACAACAGACCTTCTTTCTGATACACACTCACAAAAACACAAGGGCCAGCCTAGCACAAGAGCGTGCAGCTCATGACATCACAGAGCCAGCCTTGACAACAGAAGCGGGGTCACAAGGGACCCACGGAGAACGGGTTCGCCCAGGAAGATGGTGAAGTGCATGAGGAGAGGCCCTGCGGCATCCCACCGGACAAAGTATTCCTCCTGAACTCTCCGTGACCTCCCGCTCCCCCACCGGACACCAGCTTCCAGACACGGCATGCTTCATCAAATTAATTCCTCTGGTACTACATCAGCGGTGGAGGGAAAATAACAATCATCCACCCGCCCCATATCCAGGCAACCGGCACACGAAAGTGTGCCAAGTCAGTTTGGTTGACAGATTGCACGTTACAGTACAGTGTTCATGGCTAATCACCTAGATGGCTGATACATGCACAAGCACTCACCGAAATTATCCAGTTCATGTTCTCGCTTCATTCCAGACCTCCGAACAGAAGACGTTTAGAAGATTCACGGCGGGGAAGATGTCTCTTTGACTCTCTACTAGTGATATATCAGCTGATATTTGGCCATTTTGAGATAACTGGCATTGATAATGTAGACATTTGGCCAGTTAACAGGGTTAACTCTCCCTTGTGTCCGTTCTAGAATTAACCAGTTGCTACGTTAATGGATAAACAGTTTGTCAAAAATGTTTTTGTGAATTGAATAGATTCAAAGAAAAGAGCGTAACTGACTTTTAACTTTTTAAATGATCAAAAACTACTCAACATTTGATCACTTCATGTTCAGTATTTTTTTTTTGCAATATTTGCACATTTTTGCACAGTTCTACGCTTCACTTTTTACATTTCACAATATTTACTCAATTAAAGGGGTCATATGATGCAATTTAAATTATTCCTTTTTCTTTGGAGTGTTACAAGCTCTTGGAGCATAAAGAAGATCTGTAAAGTTGCAAAGACTAAAGTCTCAAATCCAAAGAGATATTCTTTATAAAAGTTAAGAGTCAACCACACCCCCCTAAAACGGCTCATTCTAACACGCCCCCACATCTCTACATCACGATGTGGGAAAATTTGCATAACACATCCCAAATGTTCACGCAAAGAAAGAAGGCGCACCTTTTATTCTCGCTGTTGCCGCCGCCATCATGTTGTGGAGACACTGTGTGTTTCGTTGTGAAAGCGAAAGTGCTTTGTTTAGCCTTTCAAAAGAGGACACAACTAGAAATCAGTGGTTAAGTTGTATTTACAACACTGTTCCAGAACAGTTCACCCCAAATATTCAGATGTGTGCAGCACATTTTATGGAGGATGAGGACTGTTTCCTGAACCAGTAGCCTACAATGGGTCTGTGCTCAAAGGCTTTTTCTATAAAGTTGAGCAGTTCAAACTTTGCAAGGACAGTCTGGCTCTTCTGACTCACAGCCTGTAAGTACGTTTTCATATTTAAAAACTTGCCACTGATGATTCAAACTCGAGTTTTGAGCAGTGTAGAGTAGCGCTTGTTGTTTGTTGTTTCTCCGATCACAAACGCAGAGATGGATTTATGTTTACGCAGTGCGATACGCAACACAACACGTAAAAGGCAGTTCAAGTCATTATAATCAGTAATTATGTCCCCACTGGATGCAACAAATGCTTCGTTTGTAATGGGTTTTATTGGTTTTGTCTCGTCGCGCCGGGACACACGGCATCACAGTATGTTAAGGGGCGTAACATTTCCGTCACACGCTTGAGGCATTCGGCCAATCACAACGCACTGGACGGCTGGCCAATCAGAGCACACCTCGCTTTTCAGAATGATGAGTTTTGTAAAAATCGACATGTTTCAGAAAGGCGGTGCATAGAGGAGAAACAATAATGTACATTATATGGAAAATAATGTGTTTTTTGAATACCAAGTACACAAAATAATGTTCTTTTTAGCAACTTCATATGACCCCTTTAATACTGAATATTTTTATAATATTTGCATTTTATGTGCCACTCTGTCATACACCTCACTTTTCAAATGAACAAATTACTATATTTATTCAATTCATATTCATTATTTCTTTAAATATTTACTATTCTTTGCACAATTCCATTATACACTTCACTTTTAAATGAGCAAATGACACAATATTTACTCAATTCATATTCACTATTTAATTTTTAAATATTTGCCATTTGACAATTCATTATACACTTAATTTTTATATGCACAAATTACACAATATTTATTCAAACTATATTATTATATTATATTTAACAGTGCTGACAAACTATTAATCATGATTAAATATACATAATATATGTGTGTGTACTTTGTATATTTATTATGTATTTATAAATACACACACACATGCATGTTTAAATTTAAGGAAAATGTTACATTTCTATATTAAATATATTTAGATATGATATATTGTATATGAATAAAAATATATGCACATTGATAAATGTAAATATTTTTAATATTTTATATATTAAATCATATTAATTACACATTATTACACATAATACTGTACATATTCAGTATTTTTTTTTCAATGTTTGCAATTTTTGCACAAATTTTTTGTGTTTTGAGTGTTTACTCAATTTATATTAAATATTTATTTTTTTAATATTTTCAATTGGCAAACATGCTTCACTTTTTAATGAATAAATTGCACAATATTTAATATTTAATATTATTTTTTTTAATATATTTGCATATTTTGTGCAATTGTTATATGCTTCAATTTTATGAGACCAAATTATACAATATTTGCTCAATTCATATTCAGTATCTATTTTTTGATTTTCACATATATAAAGCACCAGAATTACTGATTACATTTGCAAAATGAGCAAAGTACAACAGACCATACTGTGCAGAATAATGTGTCCCACAATGCAATGCACTTGACTTGACCTTACCTTTCCAGTGTGATGGATGTATCAGAATGAATCAGAAGAACAGATCAATCAAAAGCAATATTTTTTGGACTCTGAATAATATTAGTATTGGCTGTTGAAATATCTGATCGGTCAACCACTATCTTTCACTGTTGGATGCAATCATTATCTTAAAGCGAGAGCAAAGCAGAGCACTACTGCCTAACACTGTGAAGGAGCAAGGAGTCTGTGCCTTCCCCTCACTCACGGATTTGACTTCCGGGAACGCTGCTAGTGTGTTACTCATGCTCCTGCAATTCAACAGAAAAAAGTAGTTTAAGCAGGTTAAGAGAGAAAGGTGTTTCCCTTACACCAGCCTTGAGAGTCATTTTACTCTAAGCCTCTTTAGAAACAGCATTTAATGCTAAGGGGAGAACATTTTGCTTGAGAGAAACTCCTAATATCAGAAGCTGGGAAGTGCTTGTTACATAGGAAGGGATGGAATGCTGGGAAGGGCTCATTTCTTTGGTCCTTTGAGGACACCAGAACAGCCTTTAGTCAGTAAATATCGCTATTTAAATTTCTTCTGCATTTACTTTGATCAACAACCAGCTACACCACGCACGGATTGTACTTGCATCCCTCAGAGTCTCGTTTTCATTAGTATCGAATTAAATACACCGCTAAAGTCAATACAGAGTTCACCAGAGTCAGAGGAACTGGTGCTCTTGGGGAAAAGAAACAAACAATAACACGTTCGTCACAATATATCACAGCACATTCTGCCAATGCTGGCTGCATTATTCAAAAGAGCAGATCAATAGCTTGACGAATGGCGTGATTTTGGGGCGGGGCTATCTGTCTGTCGACTAATGGCAGGTGAGGAGTGTGTTTTGAACAGTCATCATTTTTGCAAATTTGATGCAGAAAAGACTTCACTTTCACTTTAGCATTCTATTTGCTAGATGGCTGGTTGATTTTCTACTTTTGCATTTAGTGTTGTCTAGAACCCATTAGAGAAGACAGAAGACATCATTTTTGGTTCAAGTTCCACCCCCTGAGAACCACCAATCTGCAAATCCTACCAATCGAAAGTTTGGGTTCTGTAATTATTTTTTGAAACAAGCTCAGCAAGGCTGCATTTATTTTTAATTATTTTGAAAAATACAGTAAACACAGTAATACTGTGAAATATTATTACCATTTAAGATAACAGTTTTCTATGTGAAAATATTTGAAGTGTAATTTATTCCAGTGATGCAAAGCTGAATATTCAGCATCATTACTCTAGTCTTCAGTGTCACATGATCCTTCAGAAATCATTCTGATATGCTGATTTGCTGATTATTATTATCAATGTTAAAAACAGTTGTAATGCAGTTCTAACTTAGCTGTAATTAGGATACACTTTTTTTTCAGGATTCCTTGATTAATAGAAACTGTAAAAGAACAGAAATAAAAATAATTTGTAACATTATAAATGTCTTTACTGTCACTTAATGCATCCCTACTGAATAAAAGTATTAATTTCTTAAAAAAAAAAAAAAAAATTATTGACCCCAATCTTGAGAGGTAGTACAAATAATACATTTTAATTACAGAAAATGAGAAATGCACATAATAGCTGAAATGAAATTAAAATGTATTCTACACAATATTTACATAAAATAAATTATAAAAATGAAGCTTTTTAACGGAATGAAGCTTTTCAATTTAAGACACAATTAGGAACCAAAAACTTGTTAGCCAGAAGGCGCCGTTACCATTTTAATGGCTAAAAAATATATTGGTCTTTGCTGCTTTTCTCCTCCTTATGAGCACTGTATAGTAATAGATTGGCAGAAGCAATATAATGCCATAGAACTAACACCAGCCATGTGACATTTAATGTAAATGTCAAGATATTTATGTTTGTATGTCTGTGGTACTGGAAACATCATTCTATCTATCACACTATAGGCCAAAGTTGCTTGAGATCCACATAAAGCTATCTAAGTTATTTATATTATAGAACATATACAGCACAGCAAAGATTTCATCCACTGCTTGCATTTTATTTATGACTTCTTACACGATTTACATCTGCTTTGAAAATAGAAAGACGTGTTAAAATGCATCTCCAACCATCTGGCTCTCATGCCAATGCATTCTGCATTTACTTAAGCCACCTTTAAAATATATATATATAAACTATGAAAAACATAAATAAACCAAAGATCAAAAGCTATGTCATGCATCACACAAAACACTATATTTAGACATTCAAAAATTGGCCGAGCTCATTTTAAGTGCTCATAACAGCGCTGTCCTTGAGGGAGGATATTTTTCTGTGTGCCTGTGTTGTAGAGTCAACCCCAGCTATCGTAAATCTGCGTAAAGGCCGCCTGTTCATTGGGGACTGCAGACAAATGTGTCTGTGCTGCACTCATGTTCTTGGACTTGGTCAGAATTAGGTCAGAAAAATCTAATAAACAAGTCTTTTTATTCAGGCTGTCCTCATTAAAACGTCTCACTCTTGACCAAGTTAAATAAAGGGTTTGAGGGGGCGGAGCTTACAGCTTATTGGTCAGCATAATGCAACCACTCTAGAAACCACATAGCAACATGCTGAACACATACAACATCCTGGCGTGGTGGCAGCAGGTTTTGTAGACAAAGGTGTACATTTTTTTTTTTTTTTATGTTTTTAAAAAAAGTCTATTATATGCTCACCACAGCTGCAGTTATTTGATTGAAAATGCAGTAAAATCTGCAATACTGTAAAATATTACTGCAATTTAATATAACTGTCAAATATTTGAATATATTTTAAAATGTAATTTATTCCTGTGATGCAAATCTGAATTTTTAGCATCATTACTCCAGTCTTCAGAGTCACATGATCCATCAGAAATCATTCCAATATACTGATTTGCTGCTCAAGAAATTTTGAAAACAGTTCTTTTACTATTTTATTAATTTATTTATTAAGTATTATTTTCAGAAATATTAAAACACTTCTGTTCAAAAGTTTGGAAAGAAAGAAAGAAAGAAATGTTGAAACAGTTTATAATATAATATAATATAATATAATATAATATAATATAATATAATATAATATAATATAATATAATATAATATAATATAATATAATATCTAGTGCAATCAAATGGTTAATCGAGATTAATCACATCTAAAATAAAAGGTTTTGTTTACATAATATATATGTGTGTACTGTGTATATTTATATCTATATATTAATACACACACATGCATATAAATTAAATAAATATATACATGTAAATATTTTCTAAATATATACTGTTTGTGTGTGTATTTATATACAGTATACATAAATATACACAGTACACACATATATATTATGTAAACAAAAACCTTTATTTTGGATGCGATTAATCACGATTAACCATTTGACAGCACTAGATATTATATTATAAACGGTTTCAACATTCAACACTATTAATAAATGTGCAGCAAATCAGCATATTAGAAAGATTTCAATGAAAGCCAATAAATGAAGCCAGTGAAATTTCCACCAATGAAAATTTAGCTTTGCATCATGGGAATAAACTATATTTTAAAAGAGTTTTAAAATAGAAAACAGTTAATGTAATGATATTTCACAATATTACTGTTTTTGCTGTATTTTTGATCAAATAAATGCAGCCTTGGTGAGCATAAGGGACTTCTTTCAAAAAAAAAAAAATAATAATAATTAATTTATTCCAAACTTTTGACTAGTCCATTTTCTTCATAATATTTAAAAAATGTTTATTTACACTTTTAATACAAAATACAACTAAACAATAATAATAAAATAAATTCTTAGCTGGGAAATTCAAGCAAAACCTCTCAAGTCAAACCGTGAAGCCCTGAAAGCCGAATGGGGCGTCACTCTCACTGATGCTCTGACGTTTGATCGTTTGCTCATTGTGATTATCTACACCGCGGGACACGCGAGAACCACGGGCGCCTCTTAATGCACTGCGTGTCGAAAGCCTTTCAGGCTGTCCGGCGACTGTGATCTAACTGAGCCTATAAACAGCTACCTCACTGAGAGTGTTTTCAAGTTAAGACAGGTCCCAGCAGTGGTGAGGCTTTCTGCGGGGCCATTAAAAAATGATGTGGCGTGTACGGTTCAGCGCCTGTGTCCCTCTGCAATCTCAGGTCAGCCAGAGTGCATCGCGCATGCAAGTTATTGGACCGGTTCACGCCAGAGCACGTCACAACACACACACCACTTAACCTGCTCCCAAACCCATCCCAGAGGAGCGCGGGTCACGTCACGGTCAGGCAGCAGTCGCTAACGGGAGCTAAAGGCAACCTGCTATGTATTATCAATAAGAAATTTGCCATCTACTAGGTGAATATCAATAAATGATTTAAAAACGGAACACACAAGGAGTCAAAGACTCAATAAAACAAAGCATTCGTTCTGATGTGACCTTGAATGGGAAATCAATAAATAAAATATGGCTGTGTGAACATGGCTGTGGAAAGTGCACTACTTTTAGCTGCTACAGAATCAGATTAAAATTCAGTTTATTCAGATTTGTTTCAATCAGTCAGTTTAAAGACTGAAATTAATCAATGAATTATGTTAACCCCTCCCCCCCACTAAACACTAAGAATACCTTAGAAACACACACAGAGGCATTTAGAACAACTTAGTAGTCACATAACACATCCTAGCATCGTAGTAGCTACTTTTTCACAAGCATCATTTAATTTTGCTTAGATCTGTTAAATTACTGATGATTGTCACTATGCTGTTCGATGTTAAGTCATTTATGATTTTCAATTTGACAGCTGGAATCCTCAGGAGCTCTTATCGCTCAGTGATTTAAAGACAGGTAAGAGTTGTTCTGTTTTCATATTTTTACTCCACAAGAATGCATCAAATTGATCAAAAGTTACAGTTAACGGTTATAATGTTAGAAAAAAATTGCAGTTTTAAATGCTGTTCTTTCAATTATCGCAGTTAGCAGCACAACTGTTGACAATAATCAGAAATGTTACTTGAGCAAATCAGCATATTAGAATAATTTCTGGAGGATCATGTGACACTGAAGACTGGAGTAATGAAGCTGAAATTAGGCCAGATAACAGTTATTTTAAATATTAATAATATTTAACAATATTACTGTTTTTACTGTATTTTGTACTGTATTTATTTTAAACAGTTGTGTATATTGTGATTTTGATCCTCATATTTTCATTTTAATGGCTAAAAATTGTTTCTGACAAATATTATGTAATTACAAATAATGACTTTTTCAAGCCTTCTGTTTTGTCTTCACGTGATAACATCTTTAAATGAAATCTATTTTTGATCTCTTTTTATTTCCTTATTTAGTAATCCAAACTCCATAAATAAGCTGGGAAATACTTTAGGGCAATACGAAATTCTTCAAATCAGGGCTAGACTTCTTCAAATTCAATTTAAAACACTGACTACTGCAATTCATAATAAAGTTTCTCCTCATACACTCACGTCTGGCGCTTTTGACCTCATTTACAAATGCTTTGTGCATCAGAATCATTAAAAAGAACCAGTTCAAAAGAACAATTTGCTTGCGAATCGGACATCGCTAACACAAACGTGCCCTTGCAGCAGCCAGCATGTGATTCTTCCCTCTCTGTCTCTCTCCTTCATTTTTTATACTTTATTATAACTTTCTATTTAATTCAGTTGCTAAAGGGAGACGAGCGTGACACATGGCTCGAAAGCAGAGGTGCTTTTATTATGTAACACTCAACTGCTTTTGCTCCTTTCGGTCGTGCGTATGTGGGGTAAAGCAGCGCTGTTTTATCATATTAGATACATTTGAAAGTTTTGTTATAATGCTACTCTGTGAGGTCGTCACCTGTCTAATAAATTGCATAACATATTAAAGCATCTTTTCTACAAAACAAAACCAGAAATCGAGGTGTTATGACATCATTGGCAAGCGTCGCAATGACCAGGGACGAGCCACTATTTAAAATTGCTATTTCTCTGGATTTAAACATTCTTCTAAACATTTGGGATAATGTAAGTACTACAGTTGCAAAAAGGTGGAACATTTTCAGTAAATTTCGGAAAAATTCCAGAAATTTTGGAAACTTTCCAAGGTTTTTTATGGAATCTTCCAGGGATTTTTGGATAGTTTCCGGAACCTTACCGGAAATTTTCCACCCCTTCGCAACCCTAGTAAGTACACAAAATATACAGTACAGGTCAAAAGTTTGGAAACATTGCTATTTTTAATGTTTTTGAAAGAAGTTTCTTCTGCTCATCAAGCCTGCATTTATTTGATCAAAAATACAGAAAAAAATGTAATATTGTGAAATATTATTACAACTTAAAAGAATTGTTTTTAAATGTATTATTTCTGTGATGCAAAGCTGAATTTTTAGGATCATTATCACATGATCCTTTAGAAATCATTCTAATATGATGATTCATTATCAAAGTTGGAAACAGTTCTGCTGCTTAATATTTTTTCAGAACATGTGATACTTTTTTAGGATACTTTGATGAATAAAAAGTAAAAAAAAGAAGCTATGTTTTTAAAATATAAATATTTTGTAATAACAATATACACTACTGGTCAGTAATTTGGGGTCAGTCATTTTTTTTCTTTCTTTTTTTTAAATAAAATCAATACTTTTATTCAGCAAGGATGTGTTAAATTGATAAAAAGTGATAGTAAAGAAAATATATTATTAGAATATATATTATTATTATTTTTTTTTTTTTGAATAAATGCAGTTCTTTTTAACCTTTTATTCATCAAATATATTAGACAGCAGAACTGTTTCCAACACTCATAATAAATCAGAATATTAGAATGATTTCTAAATGATCATGTGATAGACTGGATGTTACATGTGACACTGAAGGCTGGAGTAATGATGCTGAAAATTCAGCTTTGCATCACAGGAATAAATTATTTTTTTTTAAAGTATATTCAAATAGAAAACTATTATTTTAAGTTGTAATAATATTTCACAATATTACTGTTTTTTCTGTATTTTTGATCAAATAAATGCAGGCTTGATGAGCAGAAGAAACTTCTTTCAAAAACATTAAAAATAGTAATGTTTCCAAACTTTTGGTCTGTACTGTATAAGTCAGCTAAATATATAAAACTGTTCTAGTGGTTTTTAAAGTTGCGATAACTAATTGCAGCAGTGTTGCCAAGTCCACAGATTTCCCACTTTCATACTGTTGCTGCATGACCTTCTTTTAGTCCGCGGGTTGAAGCGAACCACCCTGGACCCTTTAAATGTGATTGGAACCCTAGAATGTGATTCTGATTGCCAAATTCCCCCTGGAACGCGGTTGGGCAGTTTTGTTATGCAGACCTGGCAACCCTGAACTGCAACAACATTTTTTACAGAGTATTCCTGTGTTATATTCTGTATTTTTAGAGGTGTTCATATCTTTTCAAAAGGTATACTTCTTAATTTCACATGTTTTCATCCAATGTATTTGTAAACTACATCTAGCCAATCATTTAACACTGGGAATTCTTGCCCACTCCAAAATTGTGTAATTGCTTCTTTCTCTCTTAGTGTACTATAGTAGATACCTGGGATGCTCCGATCCACCTTTTTCACCTCCAATACTGATTCCGATACCTAGGGTTCGGTATTGGCCGATACCAATACTGATCCGATACCAGTGAAGTTTTTCCCCATTTAATTTTTTTTTTTTAATTTATATATCTCTGTGTGTGAAACTGATAATCATTCTTTCACAATCTACTAGATACAGACTACTTCATTATAAAGAAAAATAAAATAATATATATGAAAAAAATATAGGCCTATGTATATTAATAATCTATGACAAAAATGTATCAAACTAGGTTAGTGGATAATTCGGCAGCAAAAGTTATTCTAAAAAAATCAGTGCATGATAATTTTAGAAATCCAAACATTTAGTAAAAAAACAATATTTTGTAGGAACAAATAAAAGTGTTGCATTTAATATGGTAAAATGTTACACTATTGCTATAATGCTATTTGTATTATTATAAAATCCATTCATTAAAAACATTCATGAATGTATTTATTTGCAAGTATATACTATAGAATTAAAATACATTTCTTTTAAATGTATAGCATATTTTTTAATAAGGCAACAACATATGATCGATACGATAGGACAAAACAAATACAGTGTAGCATGAAGCGCTTACAGTGTGCACATCCGGTGTGCAGAATGATGCGCTTGAAGCAACACGCCGTCAGGCTGTGACTTTGTGTTGTTAAAAAAAGTATAGTCTTTTCTACGCCCATGTTTTGTTCTCACAGACACCCGGTAACAAGTAACAAAACAACGTTAAACTCCAGCAAGAAGATAAAGTCCTTTATGCAAAATCATAGACATGTATTTACAAATCAAGTATAATAAAAGGGAACACAGAAATATCTTGGAGAGAGCTTTACTGAGCTGACTGTCGTAACCGAATGTGACCAGGGTTTAAAGGCTGAACGAATGACTGACAGCCACAGTGGAGAAAAGAGTTTGTGTGAACTTTAATGTAAGGACTTAAATATTCATATGTAGCTCACATTAAGCAACCGTATGGCTTCAGAAGTTACACAGAACAATTCGCACAATGAAAATTAAATTCTCACACGGAAGAAAAAAATCTCACCCCTCTCTGACAGATACCTGATCTGAGAAAAATGGCAGTATCGGAGCCGATACCCAATATGAATATCGGATCAGCACATCCCTAGTACATACTCCTTTGTGTCAGGTCTTCATCTCCTCCCACGGTGACCCGGAGGGTGTAATCACAGAAACCTGCCACACAGTGACCAGTCACTCATCCTTAAAGAAATAAAACCATTTAAACAAACACCTCCACAAAGCACAGGTCACATGTTGACGAATGCAGAAATGCTCTTTTTTTAGCCGCTCTTAAATGAGTTGTTCTGTGATTTGATCTGAAAATCCCAGCAACCACTAGAGCCTTACAACAGAGATAGAAGCTCTCCAGACTGCATTTTAAGGCATCATTACATGTACCTCAGAGACAAAAGCCATTTAATGGGGTGTAGTTATCAGGAAAACATCAATGATAAATGCTGTACTTATTCATTCAACATCAAAAATTATTAATGGACATTTCTACCCAAAATTTGTGTGTGCCATTTATTTTTACGTACCATATCATTCGCCTAGAAACATGCTAATATCAAGCTCTAATTGACCCAATGGAGAATCAAGTTTCTCATGCACTTCATATAAAAAAGTGCCATTTATGTGTGCTAAAAATATAAACATAAACAGTTTTAGAAGGCACTTCTAAAAAGCATCTTTAAACTGGCTTATGATGATCTGCTGAATTTAAAATGGGACAAAACAAGCATAAAAAGCTAAAACTACTAAACAAACCTACTAATCAAGCTACTTATTATTTTATGTCATCCTCTCAACATATTATTTACTTTATTATTTTTTTAATTTTTTTAGATTGATTTTAATGTGATTTCCAGACCTGGAAATGTCATGAAAAATAATCAAATCTTTAAAATCTATGTGCATTTCAATAATTAACATACTTTTTATACCAAGCTGTAAATTATTTTATTGGGTAGAAATTATGGATAAAAACATTTTAAAAAAAATCTTATCTTGAACCAATGCAAAAACAAATGTAAAAATCATGGGGTTTTGTTCTGGAATATTGCATGGTCAAAAAGATTGAGAACTGCTGTTTTAGAGAGGGTCTGGTTAATTTTTTCAACCCAAACCAGCTTAAACCAGCAAACTGGTAGATGGTAGATGGTAAGGCAGCTTTTTTTTACAAATATGAAGAATATCTGTTTGCTAATAATAGATGCATTAAATATGCACTGTAAATAACAATCCAGCTAAATTTTTGTATGGAAAAATACAAACTTACAGTGCATGAGGCACAGATATGCATGCATATACAATGTATATCTGCCATTGCGTTTATATGGATGTCCACAAACATGCAAACACAGCACATTTTGATAAATGCTTAAAGCAAGGCATGCAGTAAGAACGCATTACACTCTCATTACCAAAACAAACATGCTGCTTGTGTGTGTGTGTGTGTGTGTGTGTGTGTGTGTGTGTGTGTGCGACTGCTGGATTTATGTTGTTCCTTTGTGGGGGTTACATGGGAATACATTCCATCCCATTTGACTTCTTACTGGTACTTGAGCTTGCAGTGCCTCAAGGTTACACACACACACACACACACACACACAAACTGAGACTATGTAGATAAATGACTCTAGCGTGCTAGAGTTTGATCCAAATGAAGCAATGATGTAGCTCACTGGCCCGTGCCCTACATCTCAGTATGTGTGTGTGTGTGTTTGTGAGTAGCTACAGTAGCTGTGAGCTCACAAGCAAATGCCAAAGCTTCTACTTTATTAGACAGAACTGCCCTAGGCTGAAACTGAATAGCCCTAATGACAAAATATGAGGTGCGATGCAGCCAGCAGGCTCTAATTGAATCGTTTGTCTCACAGTTTCTGAAATTATTGCTATGGAGACACTTAGCTACACTTTCCTGACCATATGAAAGCATTTAAAGATTTTAAAACTAACTCTGTTGCACTCTGTGGCAAAAAATGGAAGTGTTTGGCTCTTGGCGCAGAGGTTTTTTTTTTTTTATAACATTACATTCATGTAAATTTATGTGACAGTCTATATTAGAGACTGGCAACCTTAAACATTAAGTGACACTAATTTTTATAATATAATATAATATAATATAATATAATATAATATAATATAATATAATATAATATAATTTCACATGCAAAAAGCTTTTCAATGGTTACATTCATATACCAAAATAAAATACATAAACATATGCCACCCACATTTACATATCCAAAACCTATTCAATCCTTAACACTACAGTAGCTCATTTCACATGCGAAAAGGTTAGCCAATCAAAAGAGGTCATTCACGTGTACAAAAACAAAGCACATTAACATATGACCACCTTTATTTACATATCGACCTCTATTCAATATTTAGAAACTACTATGGGCAGTGTGAACGGTACATGCTATAGTTAAACCAATCATATTTCCATATAGAGGTCTTAAGGTACAGTCGCAAAATCTGCATGCTTAATTCTAAGGGTTTAAGGTGAACTTTAGAGAAAAGCATGTAGAAATACAGAAGCAGAAGACATTCACATGTAGCCTGTGACAGACGTGAAGGGTCCCGTGACACATTGACTTCACAACACGACGGATCATTTCTCCTGACTCTGCAGCTTCAGTACTCTATGCTTGAGTGGGTCGTATTGATGTTTGCTTTATTGATTAAAACAACCCACACTCATTCTGTCTTTGACTCATCTTCTCTTTATTCTATACATGCTGTTTGGGTGAATCTCACAAATACTGTCAAACATATATCTGGATCATATTTCATCCCAAGTACAGAACAAAAAAAAAAAAAAAATTATTAATAGTTTGCCTAAAGAAAATGAAATCTACTTTGTGTAAAAAGTAACCAGTTTATTTTTTTCATATTTACTTTCAGCAAAGAAGCATGAAATTAATCAAAAGTGACAGTAAAGATATTTATAATGTTACCAAAGAGTTTAAATAAATGCTGTTCATTTGAACTTTCAACATTAATAATATTATTAAATGTTTCAAAATCAGCATATTAGAATGATTTCTGAAGGATCATGTGACACTGAAGACTAAAGTAATGATGCTGAAAATTCAGCTTTGCATCACAGGAATAAATTACATTTTAAAATACAATTATAGCAGTTATTTTAAATTGCAATAATAATAATATTTCACAGTATTACTGTTTTTACTGAATGTTTAATCAAATATATACAACCTTGGAAAACAAAAAAAAAAATTTCTTTTAATTAATTTCTAACTTTTTTTTTGATGCAAAATGTGTCCCATAAAAGTTTTGGTGAGATTGATCCATGTCTGACCAGGAGCACAAGATTCTCATTTACCTGAAGCTCTCTTTGGGGCTGTCTGTGCCAGCAGGCCTGTCTGGAAAACTCTACAGACCATCATCCAGCTTATTAAAGTGGAAAATTAACTAATTATATACAAGATCAGCAGGAAGGGAGACAGAGAGAAGAGCAGGAGCTGAGAGCTGAGAGTGCTCCAGCGTCCTTCAACCTGCAGAAAGGAAAAACTCATAAAACAACAGCTCAGTGTACTTCTGAGAACAACACTGCATTATCACATGTGAAGGGCTGCTGAGAGCACAGCCTCTTTCACCTCACAGCCGCCTGTGTGTGTGTGTGTGTGTGTGGAGAGTGAAAGAGATCACACACAAACATTAAAAAAAATCTGTTATCTATCATGGTTTCTGCTAGAATACACTACCAACCCAATTGAACATTTACTTTAGTGAAATAGGGGGAAAATATTTCAGATTAATCTGTCTTTAACACAGTGAGGTTGTGAAACATTTTTACAATTCTTAAATGTTTCTATGTGACTATATTTCAAAATGTAATTCATCTATGTGATGCAAAGATACATTTTCAGAATCTTCAGTATTACATGATCCTTAAGAAATCAATCTAATTCTTATTATTATTAATGTTGAAAAGTTGTGCTGCTTTGTGCAGCTTTTTTCCCAATATAGAAAGTTCAAATTAACTGCATTTATCTTATGTAACAATATAAATATATTTGCTGTTAATTTTGATCAATTTAATGCTTCTTTGCTAAATAAATAATTTTAAAAAAAGTCACATTACCCCAAAATGGAAGGAAAATACAAAAAATAGAAAAGAATGAAAAGAAAAACAAGAACTTGAGTCACATAAGTGACATTTAAAAAAAAATCAACAATTACAGTTTATTGTGATTTAAGTGTTATTAAAATGTTACAATGCATTTCATTTTCTTCAAGCAAATTATCATTTCTTAGATTAGATAGATAGATAGATAGATAGATAGATAATCATCTAATCAAAATAAGGTATGCATTTAAAAAAAAACACATCAAATCAAAGCTTTATTTCGCAGTCGTACTCTAGAACCGATCAGCACCTTCATGTTTCCCCATAACAGATAGTTGCAAAAGCTATTTACAGAACCAATTAAATCGTCCTTTAATGCCAACACACTGCAGCACCATTTGCAAAACGGTAAACAGGATGCAACTTTTTCAAAAAGCGTAAATTATAGAATGTCTTACAAAACAGAAATACAAATCATCTTGGATAACATGCTCATTAGCGCATAATTGAGCCCTGGCAAATAAAACCATGCCATGAAACAATAACTCCCTGTAAATCACAGCAGAGAGCATTTTAATGCAGAGCATTGTGAAGCACAGATTTATGACAACGGTAATCATCAAACATGTTACTGTCAGTTGTGCATTCAACACGCATGTTCGCCATGGGAATCAAGAAATACGCTTGACAGTACTTAGATGCAACATCTGTGATCTGTGTTTGCTTATCAAATAAAGTGTATTGGATGAGAGGGAAAATAAATACAGCTTGTCCATTAATATCATATTAAATGTGCTGAATGATCAGCAGATGATCTCTGACAGACAACGGGACAGTGTCCCGCATTCAATATCCCACAAACCAACCAATAAATCACTGATTTCATTAGCGGGTGAATATAACGGCTCATTAAAGCAAACTGATAAATAGCTCAGAGCTAAAACGATGAGTCAATCACTTTTTGAGATGAAATGATCAGCCCTATGAAGTGTCTATGGACTTTAGTTAGACTAGATGCCATGTTTTAAATCTTTGAGCTAGAAGTCTGCATTATAACAAAACTCTCAATGTGATCCCATTCCTGCTCTCCGACTCTCTCTTCAGTACATTTTTATTATTGACTGGTTTTCATGCCGTCTTTCACTCCCATCGCCTCGTTCTCTCCAATTTGCAGTCATTAGGTCTTTTCAAATGAGCCTCAAACTGCTTTGTTGCATTTTGGAATTGAAGATCTGTCTTTTCTTACTCTGCCGTCTGTACCTGGATATTACGTGTCTGTAAAGTGGGCACTTCAGGTGATTCTGAAAGGAAACGGCTTGGTTTTGGCTTTGTTTGGCTTGCTAGAACAGGACAGAAATCTAGGCCAGCTAGGGAATGTGGTTCAGGGTAAAAACGAGGGGTTACGAGGCTGTAAGTGCCATGTGATTGATTGCTCCAAAAGTCCTTGCAGCAGACAAAGAAAAACATTGAATGAAAAAGAACTGATGAAACATCTACTGCAGATATAATATACTATTATATCAGATATAATATACTATTATATCTGCTAAAATGATTTAATGAAAGTGAGTTAACAATAATTAACAAAAAATAGTTACTGAATGTTAACAAAGATGAATAAATACTGGAACAAATTTATTGCTTGCTGATTCATGTTAGCTAGTACAATAACTGACCTTATTTTAAAGCACTACAATTATAATAATAATAATAATAATAATAATAATAATAATAATAATATTAAGTTATTTGATTTTATTTAATTAATACATTTATAATGTTACATATGATTTCTACTGAAAATAAATGTTGTTATTCTCAGCTTTCTATTCATCCAAAAAAAAAAAAAATCATGAAAAAAGTTTCACCTTTAAAAAAATTAAGCAGAACTTTTTCTATTAAAATAATTAAAAATGTTTCTTGGTCAGCAATTCAACACATTAGAAGTACTGAAAAATCTGATTTGCATCACAGAAATAAATTGAAATAAATAGTAATTACAATAAATTATATTACAATAACTCACAATAAATAATACAATAAGCTGTAATGATATTTCAAAATTGAAAGGCGCATTAAAAATAAAATTTATTATTATTATTATTAAATCACCACTAGTAGATGGCTGCAGAAATGTACCATATTTCCACTCCCTAATACATATATATTTTTTCATTTATTAAATTCTATTTAGACATTATGAATGACAGTAATAAAAGTTAATTTTATTTGCATCTCAACCACCCAGACAGCACAAGTACATTTGTGATCTGGGAAACATTTGCTGTGTACTCTGATAAACGTCTCAGAAGCAGTTTTACATGCATTCTAATAAATGTAATTTGACATCTGACAGAAAACATCTTAGAGATCTATTGCAGATGAGCAAGCACTCTTAAAAATACATCTTGCATATGTAAATGCAGACATCAAATAGACATCTCCGAGATTAAGTACATGTGCGATTAGGGTGAGTGGGTTACTGTCAGGTGCTGGTGCCACCTTCTGTAGAACTTAATGGCACTGGTGCTGGTTTTCCTCAAATGTTAGTCTGGAGCCCTACAATGTTCCTCAAAGTCAGAAAAGTCATAACAGTATTATTATTATTAATATTACAATGGAAATATGAAATTATTTATTTAATGAAATGATATACTAAATATAATAATAATAAAAAAAAACAAAGATTATTTTAAATTAGAATTTAATGAATTTAGAAAGGACAAGTGTCTGTGACGTGCTAAAAGTACTAACATTTGTTTCCCGGGGATTAATTTTACATGCCAAAAAGCAGCAAAGACAGAACATGAGGATTCAAATGGTCATCATATCACATCACGCACCTGCAGCGCTTCTGCAAGTGGAGAAAAACATAATAAAGCTAGGCTTTATATATATATATATATATATATATATAAAAAACACAAATAAATAGGCCTATATGAAAAATATAATTTTACTTAAATAATGGATTAAGAAAATGAACGAAAAACTTTGCAACAAGTAGCCTAGTATGCAGAGTTTCGGTTCATTTTTGTGCTGCGCGAAAGGAAACCAGACGGCAGAAAGCAGCATCCTACACAGTTAAGCTTTGCTACCTTGACAATGCAGTCTGTTCATTATCATAATAAAATAAAAAAACACACTGCTCAGTTTAAATGTGTAGTAAAGTCTGTGCCGTTAATTGTTATCACCGTACCGCCGTGATGTTATGCAAAACATTTTGTTTTACGTGGATATTGGAACGGCAGTGAAGTAGGCCTACATAATAAATAATAATTTGGCATTAAAATACATTGCAAATATGGAAACATTTGATTTTGTGTCGAAAGAGAGACCCAATGTTGGTTTCAGTTATGTTTTAGCCTAAATGAATTAGTTTTGGCTTGTCGTTTATAATAGCTTCATATATTTTTAATTCTTGTTCTTTTCTAAACACTGTTAATTGAAAGGATTTGTTGTGAAGTAAGGGGAACTAAAATATCCTAGCCATGTTTACAGTGTTTATTATAATGTTTGTAAACATTTCACGTTGGCATTAGGCCTATTTCTGAATTAAATGATCAAATGTGACTTATCCGCAACTTATTTTTTTTTTATCTAAAAAAAAACACTTCTTTTTTTTAACCATGCAGCAAACCTTTTTAAATATTTTGATAAATTACTGAAAATAAATAAATGACTTTTTAAACCATTTAACTGATTGTATTAATCGGTCAAAATTCTTAACAGTCGATTAATGGTGCCGTATGTAGGTTTGACACCAAGTGGTTGAACTAGGTATTGCAGTCCAAATTCTAAATATTGGAGAGGGTTTTTTTTTCACCCGGTCCCTCCTCTTCAGACTTGATGCACACACAGGCTGACCCCTTTCATATGCCAGCTTCCATGACTGAAATTAAATACGCTGTGTTTCCCGCCAACTGGCAACCCAGGGTGCCGAAATACAACTGGGTAAACTGGCAGTGGGTGGCTTTCACAAAAAGAAGACCAACATTCTGGCCCCAAACGTACATTTTCAAAGGAGAATAACTGACTGTAACATTGTTTTTCAGATAAACAAATATGTTAACTTAGCATGTTTCTTAAATATCTGCAAATGTATTATGGTATTTTTATGCTTTAGTAGAGACAAAAACTTACATAAAGCACCTTTAACAGGATAAAATGAACATCCCTAACATAAAACCATGAAAAAAGTATTTTAAAATGAATATTTTCACCTGTCAAACAGAGACTCACACACAGAAGTCACGTTCACCTGTCGAGGTAACTATAGCAACATCATGATTCCCAACAACTGACCGCTGGAAACAGTATCAGGCACTAAATCAACAAAACAAAATGTTACTTTTAAAACAACTAAATAATTCCTAGATTTACCAATCTCTTTAGTTTTGTTTTAAAAGTCTTAATGACGTTCAGGTAAGAATTATGGGGCAGCCAGAGACAGCCTGGGCTGCGCAAGACGAACCTGCACAGATTGCGCCCGTTGAAAGCCATTGTATGATTCGCACACAGTGTGATCTTCAAGTGCTCTATATGTGTTGAGTGGGTGAAACCGGCATCAGAAGCACGTGGAACAGATCGAGAAACACGTAGGCAGAAGAGCAGTGAAACTGAAGGAGGGGGTCAAAGTTTTAGCAGAGACGGAGGAGGAGGACGACGACAGAGAAAGGTTAACACAGCGAAAAATCACATGTACTCTTGTCCTAATTAGAAATGACAGCAGAACTTGATTTGAAGATCTTCACACTTCCAATGCTTATTCAGACACTTACAAAACAGACAAACACATTTTATAAAATGGAGAGTTATCCAATATGGATATATATAATAAAAATGGATAGCTCTGGTCTTGAAAGCTGATTGGTCAAGTGTTTCAGGTGTGCTAATACACTTTGGTACCATTTTAGAATAATTCACATTAATGGAATAGGAATCATTAGGGCTCATTAGTTAATTCCAAAAAGAATAGATTCTTTGATTCAGAAGCATTAAATGCTCCCACAGTTAATTCCATTATAAATGACTTGTCGATTCACAGACATCACTGTCCATTAAATCCTTTTACAAATTATTACAAACCCCAGAGGAGTCGTAATAATATTTTGATTCGTTCCAGCGACTCGAATCATAAGACTCAGATTTGTTCAGTGATTCACACACTCAAGTGAGTGACTTAAGTCACTTAAATGTAACGATATGAAAATCTCACGATACGATAATATTGCGATATGAAGTTCACGATAAGATATTTAAAAAAAATACAAATGCGGAATTTGAAAAAAAAATTAAATGTTGTACATTTTAAAGTAAAATTATTATAATGCACTTTGAGAGTTCAAAATTAAGAGCTCCAACCCATGTTCTTAACTGAGAAAACTTAAGTCAGAAAAAAGTCAGCGAATTGACTTGTACCTGAACTTTAAAGGGGACTCGGCCCTCTTTTTATTTGTGATAGACTGTCTCAGTCTAAATTACATTCACACTGGTATTTCAGAAGCCAAACTAATTAGAATATAATAATAATAATAATAATAATAATAATAATAATAATAATAATAATAAATGACAGTAATAGCCATATATTGTAAAACAATTACACAGTAAAATAAATGAAAATTAATATTTAATAGGTATATATTTTTCTTTATACTAGGGAAATTACAATACTTTTTTCCTAATTTCTACACATGAGAGAGATATTTTGAATTTGGACTGCATTTTAACGGCTAGCTGTCAGCAATCCATACTGCACTTCATACAGCTTTTATTTTGACAGAAATGGTAGTAGAGCTTTTATTTTGAAGCACAATTCCAGCTTCAGTGAAAACATGCTTACAAAAATGGTCTCACTACTAATCTAGTTATATGCTGTAATCATCTGCCACGACAATTCCTAACTGGTGGCTGTTGTGTCCCAAACATGCGCTAAACTCACAGCACATGTAATAAAAGAGTTTTATATCGTCATGTGACCACGATAATATCAAGACAGTTTTGTTATCACAATACTGATAATATCCTTACATCCCTAGTAATGAAATAAGTATGTAAGCAAAGTAAATAAATATATAACTTTATTTATTTTTATTATTATTATTATTACTATTATTTAGAAATGTGTTTTTATGAAACTCTTACTCCTTTAAAAAAATACTGCTTAATCAATATACCAAAAAGTGGTTTGTTTATTCATTCGCACCTACATACATACAAACTCGATTCCAAAAAAGTTGGGACACTGTACAAATTGTGAGAAAAAATGCTACACATTCCAAAAAAGTTGGGACAGGTAGCAATAAGAGGCTGGAAAACTTAAATGTACATATAAGGAACAGCTGGAGGACCAATCTGCAACTTATATGGTCAATTGGCAACATGATTGGGTATAAAAAGAGCCTCTCAGAGTGGCAGTGTCTCTCAGAAGTCAAGATGGGCAGAGGATCACCAATTCCACCAATGCTGCAGCGAAAAATAGTGGAGCAATATCAGAAAGGAGTTTCTCAGAGAAAAACTGCAAAGATTTTGAAATTATCATCATCTACAGTGCATAATATCATCCAAAGATTCAGAGAATCTGGAACAATCTCTGTGCGTAAGGGTCAAGGCTGGTAAACCATACTGGATGCCCGTGATCTTCGGCCCTTAGACGGAACTGCATCACATACAGGAATGCTACTGTAATGGAAATCACAACATGGGCTCAGGAATACTTCCAGAAAACATTGTCGGTGAACACAATCGACCGTGCCATTCGCCGTTGCTGGCTAAAACTCTATAGGTCAAAAAAGAAGCCATATCCAAACATGATCCAGAAGCGCAGGCGTTTTCTCTGGGCCAAGGCTCATTTAAAATGGACTGTGGCAAAGTGGAGGACTCTTCTGTGTTCAGACAAATCAAAATTTGAAGTTCTTTTTGGAAAACTGAGACTCCATGTCATCCGGACTAAAGAGGACAAGGACAACCCAAGTTGTTATCAGCGCTCAGTTCAGAAGCCTGCATCTCTGATGGTATGGGGTTGCATGAGTGCGTGTGGCATGGGCAGCTTACACATCTGGAAAGGCACCATCAATGCTGAAAGGTATATCCAAGTTCTAAAACAACATATGCTCCCATCCAGACGTCGTCTCTTTCAGGGAAGACCTTGCATTTTCCAACATGACAATGCCAGACCACATACTGCATCAATTACAACATCATGGCTGCGTAGAAGAAGGATCCGGGTACTGAAATGGCCAGCCTGCAGTCCAGATTTTTCACCCATAGAAAACATTTGGTGCATCATAAAGAGGAAGATGCGACAAAGAAGACCTAAGACAGTTGAGCATCTAGAAGCCTGTATTAGGCAAGAATGGGACAACATTCCTATTCCTAAACTTGTACGTTTGCAGACTGTTATAAAAAGAAGAGGGCATGCCACACAGTGGTAAACATGGCCTTGTCCCAACTTTTTTGAGATGTGTTGATGGCATGAAATTTAAAATCAACTTATTTTTCCCTTAAAACGATACATTTTCTCAGTTTAAACATTTGATATGTCATCTATGTTGTATTCTGAATAAAATATTGAAATTTGAAACTTCCACATCATTGCATTCTGTTTTTATTCACAATCTGTACAGTCTCCCAACTTTTTTGGAATCGGGTTTGTACATACTTTCCTTTTATGAAACTGGTATTCCATAAAAAACACTGGTTTATCAATATACCAATATGTGATTGGCAAATATATATACTGAACACATACATATAAACACACAAATATATACACATAAATAAACAGCACCCCATACCAAAAAGCATACAGAACCATGGTCTATATTTCAAAGTACTATAGTATTAGTATCTGACACATCACTTCACCATGGTGCCAATGGATCTGAGAAATATATAATGCAATGATGTATAATGCAATGATGTAACCAAATATTGTAGGATGGACCCATGGTAATATGGTTAAGAATCATCCATTACAAAAACCATATTGATGGACTAATAATGAGAATATTGAAGAGGAGACATGTCCCCCTCAACGTCTGCGGTCCTGCTATAACGCTTCCTCCAAATCCTCCTGTGTGCAAGAAAAACCCAGAGCAGATCTCATGGAGAACAACTCAGAGAGCTGTAAATGCTTAACGTCTCTGCACTGCGATGGTGTACTGATGAAAGATTTGAAGCGTATTGATTTCCAACAGTTTATCTGAAGTGAGGCGCCACGCGAGGCTTCGCTGTAATACATTCATGCCTACTGCAGCTGCATTATTCCAGCAAAACTCGATGCTTATTGAGGGAGATATCGATGAAGACGTCTGCTAGATATTCGCTCTGCTCAATCACGCGTCAGGCAGCACAAAAGCCTCCAAATCTTGCCTTCCTTCATTCACAAGCGTAAACGTCTTTCCGAATGACAAAACATTCGATCTACAAACATACTGACCCAACTGGTGCAAAAACTCAACTGCTCGAAATCTCTGTTGTCGAATCCAGCCAGAAGAAAATCCTCGTCTCTCACGCCATGAAAGGTTAAAAGACAAGTTCGTAAAAAAATTAGAAGAGCGATAAGATTAAAAGATGAGAAGAGAGGCGGCTTGAAGTATCGCCCGGAGCGAGTTCGCCCCACAGTCCTACATCAAGAAGACTCAATCTTTCGGTGGGAAATTGGACTTGGACTAAGCAGAGCCCTGTGAAGGCCTGTGCCTCACTCCTTCACCCAGTGTCATGAATTGATTCAAAGACAACAGCATGTACTTCATTTAGACCTCGGATGAAAAAAGATGTGTGCGGATGAACAGCAACCTCAGTCTTCTTTCCCCAGGCGGCTGATTACGGTTTGATGGAACGGCAGCCACGAAACAATGCCGGCTCACGGCTCTGCTCGCTTTGTGACCTAACTGGATGGGAATCAACTACCCAAGCACCCTATAGATGATGTTTAAGAGCATTGCATTTAAGAGGCGTAATGGCCACAAATAGGTGATCATGGAGTTTCTTGCTCCTGTCAAAACCTTGAGTTGATATGAAGATACACAAACATAAACAAAAAATGGTCAGCCTCAAACGGAACTGCAAATAAAACAATCAGCTAGTATGTAAAAAATGTGGCTTATTGCTTATTCATTGTTAGTTAACTGTGTACACAAGTTTACTTGAATGTGTCAGCAGCACTTTTATTCTGGAGTATAGAGTCTTGCCAAACAACACATTTGTACTGCTTAAAAAAATAATTTATGAGGGAAAAAAATGTTAAAACATTTTTTTTTTTAAAGTAACAATTTTTTTTAAAAGATAGATGGATATAAACAACAACAACAACAAAAATATTGGTTTCTTGCAATTATAATTAATGTAATTATAATAATTATATAAATATACAATATTAATAAAATTGTAATTCATTACGTTTATATAATATAATAATATAAAACTAGGAGAAAGTTTTTTAACAACAACAACAACAACAAAAAACAATAAAAAAGTAATAAAAATGAAAAATACAATCACACAAAAAAAAACACAAAATACAAAATAAAATAAATCACAACATTGGTTGCTTGAAATTAGAACAATTGGAATTTTAATAATTATATAAATATACAATATTAATAAAATTGTAATTCATTACGTTTATATAATATAATAATATAAAACTAGGAGAAAGTTTTGAAATTAGAACAATTAGAATTTTAATAATTATATAAATATAAAATATAATTTTAATTCATTACATGTATAATATAATTACAAACAACAACAAAAAATGACAAACAATACAATACTTAGCCTATAAATGTTATAATATAATCTAATAATATAGCAGAAAGTATTTGAACAAAAAATAAATACACTTAACCTAAACAAGAAACATTACATTTCTATGGACACTGATTCATTATAAGAGGATAAGTGAGTTATAGCTAAATCATAAAATTAAATCTCTCAGGCACACATAGTTACACACTTCAAAGTTTGTGACAGTGTAATAACATTAACACACAGCAGTGTATTCACTGACATTAATGTACCTACACCATGAGAATATAACGCTGGATGGTTTTAATGTCAGTCCCGTCTGGCCCTCCATAATAACAGCTGTATTTGATGGCATCAGACTCATAAACGTCTCTCGATGTCATATCACTACAGACTAGTGGCAAGCAGCTTTCTTACAGTGCACACTTACTGTTCACCATAATTCTGTTCAAGTCAACATGAATGTATTTACTAACTTAACTTTCCCAGTTCTTGGCGCATTTTGACCAACTTATTAGGAATCACTGAATCAGTGAGTTAACTTCAGAGTCACTCAGATCGAATAACTGAATCAGTCATAATCAGTCATAAATGAAACATTTTTACACTCTAAGAGATCATTTTCTTTAAATATTTTTTATCCACTCTAAATCAGCTTATTATTATTTTCAGTGCTACTGCTAAAAATAATTAAAAAAAAATTAAACAAATTTGACCAATTTATTAGGAATTGTTCTGACGGAATCAGCAAATTGTTAACTTGAGACTCACTCAGATTGAATCATTGAATCAGGGACCTGCTATTTGCCGCAATCAAATCAGTTTGATTTACAAATGAATCATTCAGGTAGTGAACCATTCAGGTAGTGAACTAACTGATTCACTGATGAATTATTATTTCATTAATTAGACATTTATACACAAAAACAATGTTTTCTTTTAGGGCTGTGCGATTAATCGAAATCGTCATAAAATCACGATTTGAGCGTGCACGATTTCCAAATCGCTTTATAGCACGGTTTCCCGTGGCCCTGACCTCCCGCAGTATGCTATCCGATCCAATCAGAATGCAGCTCACCTAAATGGAGCGCGAGAACAGAACAGACTGGGCATATGCCTAACTCCAGTTTCACACACTCTGTCTGTGATGCGTATTTTTTCCGAGCCCATGTTAACGGATCAGAGCGTTCACACTGCACACGGTAAAATATGCGAAAGATGTGAACAGAAAAGGTTAGAAATAGAAAGGTGCGAAAAGAATGAATATCTAGCACATGATCATAGAGAGAGTAGTGAGTGCACAGGACGCAGTTTGAGCGAGAGAAGACACGTTTTAAGTGCGCGCACTCTTTCCGGCCGAGAGTCTGGTTTTGTGACAGAGCAAAAGAAATCTGTGCGTGAGTGGAGAGATTTGCGTTATTTTAATGTGCCTTCACGTTACAATAATGCACTCTCACTGCTGCTTCTGAACTGCATACACATACTGTATACGCACTGCAGACGGAGTACGTGAGAACCTGTAAAATGTATAACAAATATATTTCAACACCTGAGGCACCGCTACAATGAGCTCTATGAACAATGCATGGCAAAAAAAGAAACATGGGATTTATTTTTTTATTTTATTTTTATTTTTTGCCATATGTCTAGACATTTTGTCACACATTTACCTAGTGTTTATTTTGGCTTATGTCTGTTCTAGAGACACATTACAACTTTTGATAAAGCTCTAATTGGTTTTCTTTTGGAAATATGTTTCAAATTCATACTAAATGCATTTATGACTGTAAAGCATATCTGTGTGTGTCAAAATCGTGATTAAAATCGAAATCGCAAAATTGATCAAAGAAATCGTGATAGGTTTTTTTTGTCCATATCGCACAGCCCTATTTTCTTTTAAATATAATATTTTTTTTTAACTAAGGAAACATTATTAATCAACAGTTATCAAACAAGTTTCCATCTAATCAAATCCTTACACATAAAATACAAGTCCTGCTCTAACATGTAATATTTAAATACCTGATTTCATGTGAAAAAACATCACAACGGAAGTTGAATTAATTGCAAATATGTAAATGTCAACGTCTTTTTATGTCTTTTTTTAAGGCTAATAAATAACATAATACACTTTAAACAAGATCAACTACAAAAAACGCTCCTGGATCATACGGTCAACGCTGAAAACTCACATTTACCAATCCTCAGCACAATACAAGTGAATGACTGCACAAGCGCACATCTGATCTGACAAAAGTTGCTTTGTTGCTGCATATTCAGCATTATTTGACACAGATTTCAAAAGCTTGCCTCTATACCGTTCCTCTCTCCGATTGAATTAATAATGAACCCTAACGTGTTTGGCTGGAAAAGGAAAAGCGCCGCTCTGAGCCTAAGCTCTCTCCGCGATCAATAATTATGTCCCTGAAGGGTGTAAGATCTCAGACTGGAGTGTCACAGCGTACACGTGGCTTCACACACCGGTTTGATCTCGCTATGAAGGTACGCCTTGTCCTGATCTTATCCCACACCGTTCCTGATGGATATAATCACCTTTTAGAGCGATTAGCAGTTCATCTCGTAGACTCCGAGCCGTCACAGCGTAATGAAGTCGCTCGTTTGACGGAAAGATACGCTTTGCTCCAGGTAATCTGCCTGCTGCAGAGACACGAACAAACTGAGACACATCATTTGGAAATACGAGTCATTACTCGAAGAAAACAATCAGAGCATCTTTCATCTGACCAAATACGCTTCCTGTGTGAAGCAGCACCTGCAAAAATGACAGAAACTCATTATCTGACAAGTTTGGCTTTATGAATTTGGGGGGTCTAATAAAAATAAAAAATAAAAAAGCTTTAGGCTTGACGTACTTTGTAGGACTGCAGAATTTGGCCAAAAACTTTGTGATCACATTTAAAAATGACTAGAAAATAATGTTAAAACAGTGAACAGAGAAACTCTTTAATATTTTACATTTATTATTATTATTTTACAGTGCAATTGTAACATTTAAATAATAATAATAATAATTATGGCTGTAATAATATCTTATAAAATAATTTATTATTATTATTATTGTTGTTATTAGAACTAAATAAAAATACGAAAAGTATTAAACTATTTCACTGTAAATTATTATTATTATTAACATAGCTAAATAAAATATTGTTAATTTCTTATAAAATTACATTTTTATTTTTAAAAATATCACTTAATACAAATATAAAAAAAAATATTAATTTCACTGTAAAATAAAGTATTTTAATTACAACTTTAATTCACAACTGTAACATTATTCTAACACTAATATTTATTACTGTCTGATTTTTTTTTTTTTTTTTCATTTTTAAATGTTAAATCGTCAAGTCAACAGGCAGCATAATATGCAATATTTCTTCTTTTACATTCCAAAAAGAAAGTCCAACAGGTTTTGAACCGTGACAGAGAGAAATTGGTATTTTTCAGTGAACCGTCCCTTTAAATCTCACTCCCTACAACCAGCGACTGGAAGACGTGTTTTCTGTGAGAAATATTGATTAAAGTGAGTCTTAGCTGAATGAACATTGTGCTGCATTAAAGTACACAGTAGCGAAAACACTTGATTCTGCTAAACTGTCATACCATTCGTGTTTAATTGCACCAATAGATGATAAAGTGTTATGAGACATAAATGGCAAAAACAGACAATGCTCTTTCAGTTCCATTAGGACTGACGGTGTCACTATAAAGCATTGATCGGTGAACTCAACTGGCAATGTCAGAAAGAAAACACACTACCCGGTGCGTACACACATGCATATGAATGAAGCAGCCACCCTCGCAAAAATCCTTTGTCAATCTCAGTTTATGACGCTGGCATCAACTGCAGGCCGCTAGAGGAGAGGCGAAAGACACAGTCGGCAAAATTTCGATGTACAATCTGTTCGCCGGGAGGCGGAATCATAAAGAGAAATTTGCCTCTCAAATCCTGCCTCTGAGCGCACATGTCAGTGCCATCCAAGCTGATTGCTTGGCTTTCACATTTGAATAGAATGAAGTGCTATGAAAACGGAGCATGCACGGCGCAGATGGTGCTCGGAGGCTGAAAGAGCCCCTGAAAAATGAACCTGGAAGATGAGAATAGAAAAAAATGCTGTTACAATGTATTAAGACGCGACAAGAGGTGTGGGTTTGCAGAAGAGCCCTTGTCGCAGATGCTGAAAGATATCCAGGAAAACAAGTTAACCGTCTTTAAATTTTCGTCAATGAATCAATTATCGTGCACCAGAGTATCCTCAACCTCTCTGGCCTGCCATGAATCGAGTGAAGGTCTGCCAATGCGAACTTGGAATCACCATTAACTGGGGGAAAAAAACTTGGAATCTGTATAGAAAGGCCAAAAGACACAAAAGGCAAAGTGAATGAAAGCGCATGAGAGAGACGAAAAACCTTGGTTTCTTATAACTTAAAGATTTTGCGGTTGAAATAACCTTTCTTTTACATTTCTTAAAGGGGTCATCGGATACCCATTTTCCACAAATTGAAATGATTCTTTAGGTTCTTAATGAAAAGTCTATAACATACTTTGGTTAAAATTTCTCCATTTTCTCTTTTTACCCTGTCAAAAACAGCTCTTTTCAGAGCAAGCCATTTTGTTGCATGCCTCTTTAAATGCTAATGAGTTCTGCTGACCCCGCCCCTCTCTTCCGTGAGGTGACGAGCCATTCTCTGAGAGACTGTTTACTTTAGCTGCATTTAGCCGCTGAACTTTTGCTAACGTTAACTTTTGCTAACATTTAGCACGTTATTAGGAAAGGCGATTTGCAATGATTAAAAAAAAACCTTTATACTCACTTCTTCTGGAGGTGAAGCTGGATCACGAATGATTCGCATGAACATAGACACATTTAGGTAGATTGGGGTGCATTCCCTTCAGAAACAACCGTAATACACTGCATCTTCAGCGGCTCAGATGTCAGGAGTAAATGATGACTGCTATGTTCATTATTACATCCAACAAACAAAGCACCTCAGTCGCTTAGAATCCATTCTTGTCTACATCTGCTCCGGCAGTGAATCATTTACATTTATGCTTTTAGCAGACGCTTTTATCTAAAGTGACTTACAGTAAATTTAGGCTATACATTTTTTTTTTACCAGTATGTGTGTTCCCTGGGAATTGAACCCATGATCTTTTGCGCTGCTAATGCAACGCTCTAACGCAATGGTGGACTGAAGACAGCTCACTCAGGGCGGGTCTAAGGTAAAACGCTAGTGTCAATCAACAATCGTGGGAGGGGCCTTGGTCTGTGTGACGTCACACAGACAAGAATCTGAGAACGACTTGATTTGAGAAAGGGGTAATGATTTTAGGGGATTTTTATCATTATAGGGTGGTTGTGTACACACTGCCAACACACATTTAGGTTAAAAACAACGTGTAAATGTGCATTTCGCATCCAATAACCCCTTTAAAAGTGAAGTGTGTCACTGCTGTCCTCCTCCTCCCGGACTGAACCCTCCTGCTGGGTTTAAAATTGATAATAAACATACATACATAGATAAATAAATAAATAAAACAAAGTACAACTTTGGTGTTGGGAGTCAAATTGCATGCAATTTTCCTAAAAACAGCACTATGGAAAACACTATGAATTGCAAAAAATAAAAAACCTCTACTGTAAAACTTCTATTACTCTTCTATTACTACTTCTAAATAAAAATATTAAACAAGTATTTTATTTCACTTTAAAATAAAAAACTATTTAAGAAAAATATATTAATGTAATAAATATATATATTATAAGTATAATATTTATTATATGATATTTAATATAATAATAATAATTATTATTATTACTACTACTACTACTACTACTACTACAATTACTACTACTACTACATAAGAATATTACACAAACACATAAAGTATTGCTTGATTTCACTGTAAAATAAATAAAACATTTAAGAATACGAGAAATGTAATAATTAAATAATAATAATTTAGTAATTAATAATATTTAGCATCTTTTAAAGGAAAGTTGGTTCTTTTCAGTGCTTCAAAAGTCTAGTAACTGAGATCCAAAAAGCTGGGTGAATCAGAAAATGAGTCCTTAATTTTGAGTTCTCATGTATTTCATATTTTAGTCTTTGACAAGCTACAATCAAGGTTTTCTGTTTCTGTTGCATGGAAACCAAAGGGGTGGTCAACATGACCTCAACACAAAAGTCATAATAAAATGTTCTAAAACACATCTATGTCTAGACTTTGCATGCACAGTAATGGCACTAAATAAAAAACATTCACCAAATTTCAAGAAGAAATAAATAATTTAACCAGAGTCCCCCCCACCCCCACCCAGTCTACCATTGGCTCAACAGAGATGGCCCCACCCACAAACTCAAGACATTGGTTACTTGCAGTCCACATCCCAGCACCTATATTTACCTATAAAAGAACAAAAATAAACATTTTATAAAGACACACTACACCTTTAAGAGCAAATCATGGGTTGTAAATGTGGATTGATCTATCCGTCGTTGGTTTTAATGCACCTCAGAGCAGCGCGAGCAACGCCAGTCTCATTGTGCTGAAGAGATCGAGGGTCTTTCAGCACCCGTGTCGGAATGCAGATCTGCAGGAAGTCTCCTCCGCGTGATGACTTCTCCATCTGTCTGGCGACGACCACAGAGAAGTGTAGCGCCTGTTGAACCCCAGCGGGCAGGTTTTACAGCCCCCGCTTCACCTCATGCCCCATTAACGGAGGAAAGGAAAAAATGCAGGCGTGTGTATTGCTGGTCCAAACATTCCTACACCTCCACTGCTGTGTGCAGAACCTCACAGCTCAGCCGACACTCACAAACCCGCGTTAAGCGACTGACTAGGGCCATAAACCAGCAGCAGAGAGGGGCCCTATTAAAAACAGCTGAAACAGGCTTCTTTATATACTCACTATCAGTCAGTAAGAATAGTTTTTTTAATTGCAAGGATGCATTAAATTGATTGAAAGTAACAGTAAAAATAATTATAATGTTACAAAAGGTTTCTGTTTTTTAAATTGTTCTTTTGAACTTTATATTTATCAAAGAATCCTTCAAAAATATTTCACAGTGTCAGCAAAAATATTGTGCAGCACAACCGTTTTCAACATTGATAATAATCAGAAATGTTTCTTGAGCAGCAAATCAGCTTAAAATGATTTCTGAACGATTGTGTGACACTGAAGACTAGAGTGACGATACTGAAAATTCAGCTAAATAAACAATAACTTTATAGCAATAATAAATAATTTGCTTTAGATATTAAATAGATAAAGTAATATGCTAATTAAATATATAAAGTCATATATTAAATAGAAAACATGTTTTTAAACATTTTAATATTCCACAATATTATTGTTCTTACTGTATTTTTGATCAATATATAGATAATAAAAATAGATATTAAAATATTAAATATTACAATATTTATTTTTAATATTTAAAAATAAAAATAATTACAAATATTTTTAGCATTTTAAGCAGACTTTTTTTTTGTATTTGTGTATATATATAAAATATTTTTTTGTGATATTTTGATATTAAAAATTAAAATATTGAAAAAATATATTAATGAATAAATGTTTATCTCTGGACAGTTACCACCACCACTTTTTTCTTTAAAGCCTCCAAATGTATATAAAATATTTATTTGTGATGTATTGATATTAAAAATAAAAATATTTTGAAAATATTTTGAGCATTTTAATTAATTTTTTTTTATCCCAGGACAGTTATTACCACCACTTTTTTCCTTAAATTCCCCAAAGTTTTTCAATATAAATTTAAGTGTGTTCAAGTCATTGCCATATAATTAGCATTTTATTTTCTAGTTTTAAACATTTAATAGATCCAGGCAAAAAGTGAGCATCACATTGTTGTCCCATTAAAGGAATATTGACAAATAAAAGTTATGTTCTGTTTTCTCATTATCTCATCACAACAGTATTTACTTTTATAATTTTATTAAAAGTAAAAAAAAAAAAAAAAAAAAAAAACATACAATTCATACCATTTTAAATGTATAAGATATAATGTTACATATGTTGATATGAGGCTAGCATGATGGAATCGCGTATTAAATTTCTATGTCCGATATAAAAATATGGGTTTTACATTTAGGATTGTTTTATGGTAGTTTACTTCAATAGTAAGCAAATTTTTCTTTTTTAAAGGAAAAGGCAAAGCTGTTTTCTGTGATAATCAACATGCTGTTGATAGAGCTTAACTGCTATTGAATCCTGCGCTTGCCTTTAGCTGAAATCTATGCTCACGTGTAGGAATCCTTTGTGTCCTTATATCCTTCATATGTTCTTGACCCTCATGGATTTTTCTTTTCACTTTATTTCCCTCTGTAGCCATTCTGAAAGGCACTTTGTTTTATTTGAGTTGTTAAAATCAATACGTTCCTCTATTGGGGACAAGTCTTGGATATTTCTGTCAGCAGAAGAGGATGTGATGTTGTCATTTCTCTTAATTGCTGCTGGCAATGTCAGATATTACTGAAGCTGAAGCAGGTCAGAGTTCTGTGGCCAGATGTGCCTCATCTGTTCAGTCGCTCTTATGTGCTTACGGATACATACATGGACTAGCACATAATGCGGGGGATTTAACACATTATGTGTAATTAATTGAAAACAAAAAGTGATAAAATTAATGCAATTAATCTTACCCCCTCACCCATGCATAAAAGTAACTTGTGTTTATTGAAACAAACAATATATTTACTTCTCAAGCTGCTTTTTGTCAATTTCAAGGCTTTACTCATCTACATCTACTCTTTAAATCATATATATGCATTATGATGAATTAAAATAAGCATCATGCTATTATTTTGATTATATTTCAACCAATTACCAGGCCTTTTTTGAAGATAAGACGTGTTATTGATTTACTATTTAGTTCATATTTTTATTGCAATATAAAATGTATATACACATATATGAATATATGAATTGTTATTGTAATAAAAATGTAAACACACGCATATGTGTGGTGTATATATATATATATATTATATATATTGAAATTTATATAATTATAATTATATAATTTTATATAAATATCATTAATTAATTATATTTAATCATTAATTATATTAATTTCATTTATATATAATATTGCATATTTTTAAAAAGAATATTAAATATTTAAAATAAAACAAAAATACATACAAATATAATATATATTAAATGTAAAATATATGACTATGCCGTTTTGCAGCCTCCTGAGGATGAAGCACTTGTGTAGTAACATTCCTCATCACTCACTCTGGATAAAAGTGTCAGCTAAATGAATAAAGCAGTGTGAATTCCCTTCAGCTTATTATTGAGCTCTCCAGCATAAAAACATTAGATGAATTCTGTTTTCCTCTGGCAACCAGCAGCAAGTTATACCTGGGGCTCAGATTTGATAGATGATACTGTCACCCATCGATACACTAGGTGTTATTTCTATCCTCTCCCCACAAGCACATTACACTTTCATGTTAGTATATTTCCATCGAGGGAAGTGTCGTGGAGGTCGGGGCAGAAGGTCAGCCATAGTGCAAACGTCCTGAGACTGCAGGCCTGACTTGAGAGCTGTTATAAGCGGCACTGTGTGCTGTTAACGTGCCAGAAATGTGGATCATTCCTGTTTGATTGTTCTCGCTTGCCAGGCCTGGGATTCAAACCACGGGTATGTTTGGAATGGCATACTACCACAACACTTGAACTATTTTTGCAGCAGACTTTATGTCTCCCTAATATAGTATTTGCATTCTCTGTATACATGGATTAGCAGTGTGACCCTCCTGCATATGTGAAAATATGCATTACACAACAGAGCGAATATTACAGTAAGTTCAACAGTGCAATTAGCAATGCACAAATCTTTTTAGAACAAACTAGTCACTATATCACTAGTCATCATTTTGACTTGGTTTCAAAAGCAGCTACACAAAGTGCAACAGAACGGCAAACAATGAACGTTTCAGCATTAAACAACCTTCCGATGCCTTCAAAATGCACTGCTAACAGTGGGATGCTTAAAAAATTCCAAACGTCAAAAATCTGAATGCGTATAGCTGTTGCAGCAGTGCTACAAAGTGACAACTCTTCTGAAAGGATTTTACCATAAAAACCATTTTTTCCCTTATATAAAAAGGTAAATATTTTTTTTTTAATTTATTTTACTAAAACATACAAAAAGAAATGCATTTTATACACAACTATTTTACTAAATATTACACAATAAATAAATAAAAAAATTATATAAAATGATTTGTTTTACTTATAATATACAAAAAAAATGTATACTCATTTAAAAAAAACATACATACAAATAAGTAAATAAATAAATAAAACATTATACTCTTATTTAAAAAAAGACTAATAAATTAAATATTTTATATAAAATTATATAAAATATAAATACAATTATTTTAATCAAATTCAAATAATTTTTTTATTTTACTAAAATTATAGGAAAAAATAATTAATTAAATGTATGCAGTTATTTTCTAAATATTATACGATAATAAAAACTTAATTTTATATAAAAATATACATTTAAACATATCAAAGTATCAACTGTATGCCACATGCTAAAGCATTTTATCGCTGCTTACTAGTTCACATGAAATTAGTATGCAGTACACAGTATGCAGTGCACGAGAATTTCATTCTGAAATAACTTACGATTCTGTCAGTCTGCTACCTTCTCACTCCCAACACACACACACACACACACACACACACACATACACACACACACAACACCCAATCAGCCCTTTGGACTGCATTATCAGTGAGCCTTCACCCTATCAGCTCCTTTTCTACATTTCCTATTCAGTCTGTTACATTGACTGATGGCCGGTGCATCTGTATTACAGACCTGAGGAGAGACAAGGCGATTGACATCAACACTGAGCTAATAAAAACACAGAATCAGGTTAAAGGAAATCTCATAAACTCTGTGCCTCAGCTGAAGGTCAACAATCACGTATCTTAACGAGATGAAGCTTGATTGTCTGAAACCGGGGGTCGGTTTGGAGTGGGCGGCCTGCATGTCCCAACTCCATCATGCTGTACTCAAAGGGCAGATTTTTATAAAAGCGCAGCAATTCCTTTAATGGCTTTTATGGGAAGGCAGACAGAGCAGGCCTGAAGATCTACTGAGGCCCACATCATCAGATTGAATAAGGTCAAGCTTAAAACACCCCAGAGGAAGAGAACGATGATACATACAGAGAAGTTATTCTTCGACGTGTGACATCTGTGGACTGCTCTTCTGCTAATGTGTGATACAGATGCCAGGAGAAATATGATGACTCATACAGAGATGAGGTTTGAATTGTGCTAAGAAACATAAGATGCATATTTTTCTTTTACACACTAGCATATCAAATAAGAACATTTATGAGCCATAAAAGTTTTTAAGTGGGCATGATGAATTTTCCATTTTTTATATTAGAAATTAGGAAAACTCCATATACACTCAGTACCATTTAAAAAACAAAACAAAAAAAAAAAGACAGCTTTTATACTCACCAAGACTGCATTTATTTGATTAAAAAATGCAGTAAAAACAGCAGCTAATATTGTAAAATATTATTACAATTTAAAACAACTGTTTTCTATTTGAATATATTGTAAAATGCTATTTATTCCTGTGGTACAAAGCTGAATTTTCCGCATCATTGCACAAGTCTTCAATGTCATTTGATCCTTCAGAAATCATTCTAATATTCTGATTTGCAATCTAATATGCTATTTAATGCATCCTTGAAAATAATGCATGTGGGTTCAGAAACAGATGTCACATCTGATAAATGTTCTACTAAAAGGTATATGTTGTTATGAAACATGCAAGTTCCAACAAAATTCAATGTAAACTATGTGTTATGTTGCAATTCCTTATATAAAATTCCCAGCCACTACTTCACATTATTTGCTAAATGCTTCTTAAACAGCTGTTTAATACATACTGAGTACAAACTGCTTAACTTTGATGTTTATCTATTATTCATCATTCTTAACAAATAAATTCAACTAAACACTAATGGCGCCTATATGATGTTACATCAGATTTAGAGTTCTCTAGAAAGGTTGTGGGGAAAATGCACTATAAAACATAATTTTATCCACAAGGAATTACTAGGATTGTTAAGAGATTCCTACTAGATTGGATCCAGAAATGAATGCGAAAGACCACAGCAGTGCTGCTGAGTAACTCATTACATGCAATCAGATTCCAGAAATCAAGCACTTGTAATTAGATTACATAATCAGATTACAGTTACTTTGTTATGGATTACATGATTACATATTATTCACACAATGGCAGTCAATTATTCATGATTCACTGATTGATTATCTTTTTAATGTACCTTCCAACAGTTTAGGGAAACCCTTTGTTTTGTTTTTGTTTTGTCTTTACAATATGGTACACAATAAGGCCATTCAAGTCCATGTGATAAACGAGTTAGGTCAAAAGTAATCTAGAAGTAATCAAAAAGTAGTCAGACTACATTACCTATTATGTGTAATCCAGATTACATTACTAACTACAATTTTTGTTGTGTAATCCGTAATCAGTAATAGACTACAATTGGTAAGTAATCTAACCAGTACTGTCCAATAGGATAGCAGTGCTAGGTGACATACTGTACAGTGGGCTGAAAAAAAAAAGTTATATAGCATGCACTAATGCATCACACAACAATCCTGAAACATGCATAAGCAAAATAAATGGGGTCAATTTGGACTTCATGTTGACTTAACATCAATCCACGTGTTTCTCAACTCTGTGCACCTTTAAAGGAAGCAACATCCATAGAAACAGCACAAGGTCAGATATAGATCCTCCAACATTTCTCCACCTATAGAGCGCTCTGCATCTGTTCAGCACATGTAGCCGCCCTGTAAATCTCCCTGGAATCCCTTTAATGGCACCGCAAACCCAGCTAATGGATGTCATGCTGGGGTGAAAAACACTAACAAGAGCCATCAAAACAAACATGAAGGCTAACCTCTCAACCTCCTGTCATACCTTAAATGTCATGGGGTTTTTCTGTGGAGGTTTTTCTGTGTCACACTGCATCTCCTTAACGTCCCATAAAACACTTCATCAGCACCACACTGTGTCCCAAACACGTCTGTTCTGGGATCATATACAGTAGTAGAGTCGACAGGAACCCAAGATAAGCAAACAGAAACATTTCAAAACATTTAGTATTTAAAAGCAGTGATTCCAGTGAACGTGTCGGGAGTGTTACAGGAATTTCGGTCTCTTTGGGACTGCATTACGGTCCGATCTTTCCACGGTGTGTTTTGGAGGCGCTTTTTCGCCTCATACGTGCGATTTTTCACACCCAAGCTCTCGGTCACGCTACAGGACAGGTAATACAAGCCACACCGTCCATGATAAACTGCTTATTTTCTCTTATATAATGAAAAATGAAGAGCCTCAAAATTATGGAACGGTGTACTGTGTACGCTAGGCTGCGTTTCGCAATAGACTGCACAATAATTCAGGGATTCAGTGCAATTTTTAGTGAATTAATGAAAATGCATTTTGGCGGTCCAACCAGCAATCATATGGATGACATTTTAATTTCTACTTTGCATATAAATAAAACCAACTAAATCTCATTTGTAGGAACACCACTGATATTAATCTTCATACGCATAATTATATATTTTTATAGTAAAGGGTATCCATTTCAATTTCTCTTTTTCTGCAGCTGTGAAAACCACCTATAATAATCATGCCTTGAGCCCCAAAGCTGATGAAGAAAAAAAAAAAAACGGAACTCTATATGCTCATGTACCTATTCAAACATGACTTAAGAAAGCACAATATATTATTATTATTATTATTGACTAAAACATTTAATAATATATAGAAAATAAAAGTGTACTTATTATAAAAAAATATGTACAATGAATATTAATACTGTTGCTGATGTTATGTAAAATTATTATTCTAAAATATATTATTTAAAAAATATATATTTAATAAATAGATTATTATTTGAAAGTATCATTCTTATGACTAAAACATTTAATAATAAATGAGAATAAAATATTATATAAAAGTATACTTTTTATATAAAAATTATGTAAAATGAATAATATTAATACTGTTGATGTTATGAAAAATTATTATTCTAAAAAAATACATTTAATAAATAAATAAACAAATAAAGATTATTATATAAAAGTATTATTCTTATATAATAGTGTAAAAGTAATGCATTTAATGAAAAATAAAAATACAAAAAAAGTAAAATCAATAATAATAACAATAATAATCATCATCATCAATATTATTATTCAATAGAATAAAGCTGAATATATATTTCTGTAAATATAATAATAATTATCATTATTATAATTTTTTTTTTATTTACAGTACATATTAGAACAAAAATGCTATGGGTTTGCAAAGACTAAAGACCTTAAGAAATCAAAAGTTTTATGGGTTTTACTCTGTGTCCATCAGCTTTGAAGTCATTAATATGATACTAATGGACTTTTATGAACAAAAAAGTTGATGACGCCTACGATACTTACATCAACCGACCCCTATAATACTATTACATTCTTTGAGTATAAAGTACAACAGCAAACACTGTTTAATTGAAACTGCATGAATTTTAACGATTAACTCTTAAGTGGCCAGCAAAGTTGAACCCAGGACACCAAAAACCGGCTTAACCACCACACACTGCGATAAACCAGCAAATGACTTTAATCCCAAGTCAAGTCAACAGCTGACAGTCTTGAGTGGCAGTGTGTCGAACTTAAGCACAAATTCCAAATATTAGCCTGTATTCTGACAGGTTAAATATAGCGGGTGCTTGAGTGACAGGACGAAAGAGTGCGAAAGCAAGACAGATTGACTGGCAGAGTAAGAGGGCACCAGGGCCTTCGGAGATGTTACCTGTCAATGGGCAGCCAAAAAAGGAGCTCCGCCTGTCTCGCTCTCAGAAGGCGCCAATGGGCCGAAGTTTGCCTCTTATTTAGACTGTTATGACAGGTTAGATTGTTTATTTGACGTCTAGAAAGTTTTCCAGTTCTCCTGCACATACGGTATGAGATTGAATTCATTCAGCAGATTTGAAGTGCCTGATTATGTTATTATGGAAATGCAAAAATGCCAAACGGCAGTCCACGTCTGGTTCAAATGTCATGATATGTCACAGCCGTTTGAAATGCCTCACTGTGAGCCACTTCAGTTAATAAGATTACATGCTGGCTGAATTAATGAACGACTGAGAGCACACAAACAGGGCAAATCCGTTCTGAAGCATGCTTAAACACTCCGAAAACAAGCAAACTCGCTAAGCGTGCACTCGGTGTAACCCTTCCCCGCGGCTCCAGCTCAGGTTCACGGTGTGAAGGCACAGATCCAGGGATACTGTGTTCCACTGAGGCCGCGATCTTTCGCTCGGTCATCCATAAAACAGGAGATGAAGTGGCCGGCTTAGCCGATCAATGACAGTGCAGGCGACACAGTCTCTGAAGTTGCTGAGCGCTGTGACATTTGGAGAGGAAACGGGAACGTTCTCCTCAGAGCACCTCTGAGTTGAGCCATCCATCAGCGTTGTCCTTATCCTTCAGTGTGTACCCTCAATCTGATCCGTTACACACCTGCTCATAAAAACTACATGAACTCAACGTGGAACCTGCTTTCTTAAAGAAACAGTCCACCCAAGAAAAAACAACAACAACAACAACATTATTTTGTCATTATACCCACATCAGGTCAAACCCCCCTAAAAACAAAAACATTTCTGAAAAAAAAAAAAAATTAAATAATTAACGACACACCGGTATGGAATGATATAATGACAGGATTTACGTTTTGAAGTAAATAATCCCTTTAAAATATGTTCCTGATCTTTTCTTTTGTGAATGACTCATGAGTGCTCATTATTCAAAAGGCAAAAAAATTAATAAATAAATTAATAATAATAATAATAATAATGTGATGAAAATAAATAAAAATGTTATAATAAATAATTTTATAATAAATACATACAACAGAATTTAAAAAATGCATAAATAATAAAATTTCTAAAAATAAAATAAACTATATATTCTCTATTTTAATTATATATATATATATATATATATATATATATATATATATATATATATATATATATATATATATATATATATATATATATATATATATATATAAAGATAATTAAAATATAATATATTATTAAAATATCAAATATATAATTCAATTAGATTTATAGAGAGAGAGAGAGAGCAAGAGAGAGAAATCTAAATATATATATATATATATATATATATATATATATATATATATATATATATATATATATATATATATATACACACACACACATACAGAAACACAAACTTTTATTAAAAATACTTGTTTATATATATAGTGAGCAAAACTTACTGGTATGATAAATGATAAATATATTAAAATGTTTTTTTGTTTTTTTACATTTCAATGTATGTGTGTGTATATAAGTGTGTGTGTGTGTATATATATATATATATATATATATATATATATATATTATATTTTGTTTCTTTACAACATGCACTGATGAAACTACACCAACTACAGTAATCAACAGAAATTTCACTTCAAAATTAAAAAGAACGAAGCACAAATAAACATTTATAGTGTCTCTAATCATTGCAATGGTCATTTTTAAATTCCACACACTGAATCACACCAACACGCTATACCTCGTCACCATCTGCGCGTAAATGCAACATTCCCTTGTAAAGAGCTTGGCACTTGGTCGCTTGCCTGGAATCCTCTGTAGTTCCCTATCTGTTCAGATGGTGTTTATGCTAAAGCACAGTCCCTAATGGACATTAAACAGTACGGGGAGCGTTTCTGAGCGACGGTCTGCGAAGAGCTCCGTATCACGCATTAGGCTCAATGGCTTGCATGAGATGACATGTTATGACCCCTGCTGTGTGTAAGTCCCCGGGGGGTGATGCCACCACGACCGCGCCGGAGACGTCTTAATCACACCGAGAGAGGGTGGAGACGTGGAGGTGTCAAAAAACAGCAGTTTTTAGCAATGCAAATTAATGCAAAATGAGAAAAATGAATAATTATGAGTTCGCAAGTACTACAAAAATTATGCACGCTCTCTCAGCATCTTTAAGAGATAAGGGAGAAGCTATTTCGTGATTATTATCAAAAATTTTCACACTTTTTTTCAGCAGGGAACATAATCTTGCACATAACGAAAGCAACAAGTGGCCCAATCACATGACATCAGCCTCCCAAGGAAGGTATTGAAATTTAGCATTAAAATGAGCTTCCAATTATCAAACTGTTCCTGATATGAGTTTGAACACAACAGCAGTCAAATTTACAGCAAATTGCAGGACTCTGAAGAGCTCAGATGATTTTGGTGGGGTAATTTTCTCAATGTTAGTTTTACATTTCGCTTAGCGCAGGCAGGGACACTCCAATTACACAGCTCGGGGAGCACTTTAAGAAAACGCAGGGTTTACTTCAGGGACCTGCAAGTAAAATGACCTGTTAAGAGTAATGATATTTGATTTTTTTATTTAGTTTTCAAAAATGCAACAATCAAGTTGTGTCTCTTTCAATATGTGCAATGATCATTCAATCTTTCCAGCATAACTATGTATTTGTGATGCGTTTTGCTTTTCAAACCCTTTGACAAGGAAATTTTTTTTTTTTTCTCATATACATCAGTCCTGCTCACAAATTGATTATTTTTTTTAGATAACAAACTTCCTCCTTATCTTCAGGATTGTTCATGTGAAAGCATTGTAACATCTGATCATGCACCAGTTGTTTTGGGACTTAACTTTCCAAAAAGCACCCCCAAAAGATGTCACGCTTGATACCACAACTTTAGGAAAATCTACCACTGATTATAAAGAAATAAACTCTCAATTTAAACAATGTAAATTTGTACACTTCTGAATCTCCTCAAGATACATCATTAATGAATATTGTTTTAGATAATTAAAGGGATACTCCACCCCAAAATGAAAATTTTGTCATTAATCACTTACCCCCACGTCGTTCCAAACCCGTAAAAGCTTAAGCATAAAAGGTATGAAAGTTTCTACGTGTGTTTAGCTTTGATTTAAAAGAAAACAGCGCATCCTTGTGGCGCGGATGATACAGAAGTGCATACGCAGCATACAGTGATATGAAGAGACACAGAGGAGACCGTTGACAAAGGAATTGTTGAATAAAGTCATTATTTTTGTTTTCTTTGCTTATAAAAAGTGTTCCCGTCGCTTCATATAACCCAGATTGCACGTCTGATGGCAGATGGAGTATTCTGTCGACGACTTTCATACCTTTTCTGGACCTTGACACTGTTATTTATTTGGCAGTCTATGGGACAGTCACAAGCCTCCCGGTTTTCATCCAAAATATCTTAAATTGTGTTCCGAAGACAAACGAATCTGTTACAGGTTTGGAACGACATGGAGGTAAGTGATTAATGACAAAAAAAAATATTTTGGGGTGGAGTATCCCTTTAAGACTTGCCTACTATAGAGAAGATTTTGTGTGATTTTTTTGGACGAGGACATTAAAATTGAGGAAATCGTCGAAGCAACTGCCTCCTTAAAAACAAGCAAGGCCCCAGGCCCTGACGGTTTTCCGTCTAACTTTTATAAGCATTTTATAAGTGACTATGTCCAGTGTCGCTTTCAGTTTTTTTATTGTCTTCTACCCCCAACCTTTTATCAAGCTACTATCTACTAATTCTTAAGAAAGATCAACCCCCCCTTGACTGCAGTTCTTATCGTCCCATATCGATTTTAAATTGTGACTACATAGAATTACAAACTTTGCATAGAATAATCTCACCTGATCAAAATGGTTTTGTTCGAGACAGGCATTCTTTTTTTAATATTAGGTGTTTCTTTAATGTTTTGTATTCACCTCACTCCAACAATCCCAAAGTTGTGGTCTCTCTGGATGCTGAAAAAGCATTTGATCCCATAAACGTTTTGGAGAGGTTTGGATTTGGTTTAAAATTCATCTCTTGGATAAAGCTCCTTTATGCCACTCCAAAAGCATCTGTACGCTCAAATAATATTATTTCAGATCCTTTTCCACTGAATCGAGGCACATGGCAAGGGTGCCCCCTTTCCTCACTTTTATTTGTTATTGCTATTGAACCCCTGGCAAATGCAGTACATACTGATTCTGAGGTGCAGGGAATTTTTCACGCTGGCCTAGAACAGGTTTCGTCATATGTTGACTATCTAATTTTATTTATGTCTAACCCTCTGGTCTCAATTCCTACAGTACTTTTAATACTGGAATCATTTAGCACTTTTTCAGGTTGTAAGCTGAATTTCTCTAAGAGTGAATTATTCCCAGTTAATTCTGCTGCATTAAGTATCTCATATTCAAATTTCCACTTCAGAGTTGTTAACCTGTTAACCTGCACACCTTATTTTGGGACTCACAGCTGAATATGACCTACCTAACTTAAAATTGCCATTAAAAAATTCATTAAATTCTCTTTGGGAGGAGGACTTGGGTATTATGTTAGAAAATGAAACTTGGAAAACATGCTGTCTTAAAAAAAGATACACTCTTCTTCGGTTAGTTTTAGACATAGACTTATTAAGTTTAAGATGGTGCATTGTATTCATTGGTCTAGGGTACAACTTAGCAGAATATTTCCAGATTTGGACCCCACCTGCCCGCGTTGTGTTGGGCAGCCACCCTCTCGGTTTCATTCTTTTTGGGCCTGCCCTAAGTTATTAAGGTTTTGGGGGAGAATTTTTTGTGTTTCTCTGAAATTTTTACTACAGCAATAGACCCCAACCCTTTGACAGCACTATTTGGGGTTCTTCCGGAGAATGCGAATCTGACAGCTTTAGAGACGGATAACATTGCAATCTGCACACTGTTGGCTAGATGGCTTATACTAATTAATTGGAAGTTGCCATCTCCTCCAGCTTACAGTCAATAGGTTTTTGACCTACTTTTCGCCCTCAAACTTGAAAAGATTACATTTGGAATTCGAATGAATCCTGATCTTTTTATTAAATCTTGGAGCCAATTTCTGTAATACTTTGAAAAAGCAGTTTCTGGATAAAATGCATTTTGTGTTTTTTTCTTTTTCTTTTTTTTTTTTTTTTCTTCTTTTGTTCTTCTTGCTTGTTTAGAGGTTTTTTTTTTTCTTATATTATTGTGACGATATTTTTATAGGTAGATGGGCATTTATCATGCTTGCTTATTTGTGTTTTTTTTTTATTTCCCCACATTCTTAATTCTATAACAGATTGATGCTTGTATTGTGCCTTGAGATGCTAATGTGCTTTTCTTTAATTAAAAAAATATATGAAAATGCAGCAACCAACAATCAAGGCTATGCATCAATGTTTGTGTGTTTATGCATGTATATGTGTGTATACATATATTATTTTCAAATTCATAAGATATATTTGTATCTATAATGATGATATATCAAAAATGCATAGATTGTGTGTGTGTACATATAAGCAGGGGACAGCAGAGGCTGACATTTTTTCGTGAATCCTGTGGGTCACAGGAATCTATCTATCTATCTATCTATCTATCTATCTATCTATCTATCTATCTATCCTTGACAAATACATCAAGCATAAAGTAGGCTGACTTCTCAACCATGTTGCCTTCACATGCAAACATCTTTATATTCTTTATATTCAAGAATCCAATTTCACTATAAATCTGTAGGATTGAAAAGATTATAATTGGCAGGACTATATTATAAGACAGAAAGGTGGAGGGCAATTCAGTTTAGCAGTTTTGATGTTATCTCAGACCTTTGCTAATTGAAATGCACACAGTTAATTTGAATATGCAGCAGATGTCCTGTCACTACACATCAATAAGTAATTTAAAAGAGTAGTTTGCTTAAAAATTCAAGGTGTTTGTTCATTCACCTTCAAAGCTGTGATTTTTTTCTTCCTTGGGACACAAAAGGATAACATTTTGTGCTTTTCTTTTTGATACAATGGAAGTAAATGGTGAACAGAGGCTCCAGTCAAATTTCACTCTGCTCCTCTGACAGTTATCATATCCTGTAGCTTCAGAAGACTTGGAATAGAGTGTATCAGATTTATTATGGTACCTTTATGGTGCATTTTTAAGCTTTTAAAAGAGCATCTTATTTTGTGTTCCACGGCAGCACATTAATAATTAAACTTTTTCTAACACACACTGAATACAAAATACACACTGTTACAAAATCTACAATCCTGAGAAAAGTTGCCACAGATTCCTGCTGATCAAATTCTAATTAGAGATTAAGACAAGATCTCGCCGGTGGGTGGGTTTAATCTTCAAACACACAAAACACTGACCACAAACAAAAAAAGCTCTGTGCTGCTTCATTTGAGCCGGGTCAGAGCCGGTCACTGCGTATCAATGATCAAAAAGCTCCACATCCCATTAGCCAGAACTCACAGTGGGGTAACCCAATTAAATCAATTCCATTTAATCAGAGCGGGACGCATAAGCTAAGGGGGTGTGGCTTTCCTGACAGTCGAGCCACATGTAATCCCACCACTTAATCACCAGAGCCGAGTCCACTGAGAAATGCTAACTGGATGTGTGATGGAATGTGTATATAAATATATATATATATATATATATATATATATATATATATATATATATATATATATATATATATATATACAGTACAGACCAAAAGTTTGGAAACATTACTATTTTTTATGTTTTTGAAAGAAGTTTTTTCTGCTCATCAAGCCTGCATTTATTTGATCAAAAAATACAGAAAAAACAGTAATATTGTGAAATATTATAACAACTTAAATAATAGTTTTCTATTTGAATATACTTTAAAAAATAATTTATTCCTGTGATGCAAAGCTGAATTTTCAGCATCATTACTCCAGCCTTCAGTGTCACATGTAACATCCAGTCTATCACATGATCATTTAGAAATCATTCTAATATTCTGATTTATTATGAGTGTTGGAAACAGTTCTGCTGTCATATATATTTGATGAAGAAAAGGTTAAAAAGAACTGCATTTATTCAAAATAAAAACAAAAATTATAATAATATATATTCTAATAATATATTTTCTTTACTATCACTTTTTATCAATTTAACACATCCTTGCTGAATAAAAGTATTGATTTTATTTAAAAAAAAAGAAAGAAAAAAAATTACTGACCCCAAATTACTGACCAGTAGTGTATATTGTTATTACAAAATATTTATATTTTAAAAACATAGCTTCTTTTTTTTTTTTTTTTTTTTTACTTTTTATTCATCAAAGTATCCTAAAAAAGTATCACATGTTCTGAAAAAATATTAAGCAGCAGAACTGTTTCCAACTTTGATAATGAATCATCATATTAGAATGATTTCTAAAGGATCATGTGATAATGATCCTAAAAATTCAGCTTTGCATCACAGAAATAAATGATCATTTAAAGTATAATAAATTTAAAAACAATTATTTTAAGTTGTAATAATATATCACAATATTACATTTTTTTTTCTGTATTTTTGATCAAATAAATGCAGGCTTGATGAGCAGAAGAAACTTCTTTCAAAAACATTAAAAATAGTAATGTTTCCAAACTTTTGGTCTGTACTGTATATATATATATATATATATATATATATATATATACACACACACACAAAATGTAGGAAGATCCTAATTATACAGTCCTAATTTTGTTATTAAAAAAACCTAAAATATATTTTTATGAACAAACATAAAAACAATTTAATGTGCAAATTATAATTTATGTAAATTAACACCCCCAATAATTAAATAAGTAATTAATAAAAATAAAAAAGTATTTTCTACATACAGCTAACAATATCCACATTTACTGTCCCCTAAAACGCTCACATTCATGTGCTACAAAGGGGAAAAAAATCTAATGGTCGAGACAAGATCTGTTAATACAAAAGGGAACAGAAACACACCCCAGCTGTACACAGTCTGCAATAAATGAGCTAACTGATGTATCTTTTTGACAGGCACAAGGGTGTAAAGATATAAAACAGTATCTTTTGAGATATTGCGGTACCTTGGGTCTGTGCTGGATGATGATGCTCATCACAGACTAATGAGATCTTTGGAGTATACTCAGGTGCGCCTGCAAAGACAAAGAGAACACCATCAGTAAACACACAGAGAGAGAGAGAGCGAGGGAGAGAGACAGTATTGAAAGTATACTGTTAATTAGTACCAATTGTAACTGATGTAAGAGAACGTTAATAAACGTTAACCACAATTTAATATCTCATGTCAATGTTTTTTTAATTAATACATTAATTTAAGGCAAGGATGCATTAAAGTGATCAAAAGTGACCGTATGGATATGTATGAAGTTACAAAACTTTTATATTTCAAACAAATGTTGTTCTTTCCGAACATCAAAGAATCCAGAAAAAATGTATCAGAGTTTCAACAAAAATATGAAGCACCACATCTGTTTCAACATTGATAATAAGAAAGGTTTCTTGAGCAGCAAATCAGCATATCAGAATTATTTCTAAAGGATCATGTGACACTGAAGACTGAAGTAATGATGCTGAAAACTCAGCTTTGACCACAGGAATAAATTACACTTTAAAAATGTAAACATTTTGTCCGAAAGTTGAGTTTGGTGTTCAGTTTGTGTGTAAATGTATATTTCTGACTAACTTTTTGCACTTTTGATGTTATTTCTAGCGAGAAATCAGTGTTGTAGTAATTGAATATTAATTTAGTTATCACCAAAACTTGTTCTATTTTGTTGTAGATCATTAAACCATTATGCTGCCTCGGAAGCCTGTCCAAAATCCGTTTCAGGTGCAAAAATGCTGCCTGCAAAGTCACTGACTGATAAGGCAGCGAGGCAATAAGTCAGCTGCCTAGGCTTTCGGATGCAGCCATTGTGTTTTGTAGAGTAGCTTTATAGCTAAATCAAATTTGTTTCAGAAAGTATTACTTGTGGATTATTGTGATGTTCTGACGGCACCCATTCACTGCGTAGGATCCATGGTGAGCAAGTGATGTAATGCTGAATTACTCCAAATCTGTTCAGATGAAGAGACAAACTCATCTACATCTTAAACGGCCTGAGGGTGAGTAAAATTTCAGCAAACTGGGTGACAAACTCCTTTAAGACTTTGTAAAAACTTGCTACACTTTGCAACAAAAGATACATGGCCTATATCAACAAAAGCACAATATTGAAAAAAATCTAAAAGAACTGCAGCACAAGAGAAATGACCAAGCAAGTGCTACATCCAGTGCTAAAAGCAAACACGATGACTTCATTACTGCCTTCAAATGGGAAATTGCCAAAGAAACACACTTCTAGGACTCTTTTACTGGCAATGATAACCAGACCTCTTCTAATGGAGCAGACACATCAGATTTTTCTCCATTCGCTTCTCAACCTCCATTTGAGAGTCACATGGTGCAATCCAATGACAAAGCCGTCGAGATGAAGTCATGACACAGTAAATCAAGTGAAAAATCGAGTGAATTTTGAGCTTTTACAGGCACACAAAAGGAAAAAGGAGGAAAACATTGATAGGGAGTAATAATCCTTTCTTTTCCCGATTATATAAACTTAATAGGATTCAGAATGCAATCACTGTCTAACCTAATGCTTTCAGAGACACAGAGGAGGATCTCATCAGATTGATTCTGGACAGAATGATTCCCTCGACTCTGCTTTTCTGTTCGTTCATCTCGCACATTTCCTGACCCCTTCATCTCCGCTTATATTTACAGACTGATCGGAGACAATAAAGAGACGGACGAATGTTTACTTTGTCATTAAATGAGAAATGTACTTTCATTATATTACACAAGATCATTTATGTCCCCGTTGGCTCCTGCTCGCACAATTCTGCTTTTTCTGTCTCGCTCTCAGCGTTCATTTGCACTTTGTCAAGGAAACCGACATTTCATGTCAAAGCACTGGGGAATTAAATTAATAAAGAAAATGCATGGTAGATTATCTTCAATTATGAATACTGCCAGAACAGGAGTATAAAAAATAGATATTCAAACCATCCTCTGTGGTGCAGAAATGAAATTAATTTATTGCTATGTACACAGAGCCAAATGTGCTCAGACTTCAAATATAACATCCTTAGTAGGGATGCACGATAAATATCACTGACAAGCTGCGCAAAACATGCGCAAAATATGATCATTGTTTTGCAGAACTTGTCAGTAAACAACGGGTTTGTGTAGTAAATGCTATAGAGATTTACGCTGATTACAGAACCGGCTTTACTGATGAGATGCGTATTAAATATCATGCAATATTTATCGTGCATCCCTAATCCTTAGGGCATAAACTTATCATTTATTTTAGATCTGTGTAATATTTATGCAACATTGCTAAACTGTAATGTGGTTCTTAATAGAGCCCGACCGATATAGGTTTTTTGGGGGCCGATGCCAATACCGATATTAGGGAGTAAAAAAAGACTGATACCGATATATCGGCCGATATTCTTTATGTGTAGGCAATATAATAGTACAGTATAATCAAAACTTTTGACTGGTACTGTATAAAGAATACAGTACATAGCCTACATAAACAGAATATATATACATAAACACATTTTTTCCAATTATAACAATGTGGTGTGGTGATCAATCACTTATAATGATGTGACAAACACAGGCCTATGTAGTGGAGGTAGTGTATTTAACAATTAAACAATAGACTTTGTTATTCAAAATGAGTCTGACATCAGTGCACTTAACGGTAAACTTCACTTCACAAATAACTTAATTATAAATAACTTAAATAACACAAATAGAACAAAATATATATAACTTGAATTAAGAAATTAAATGAGGTGTGTAGGGCAAGCAATCTACTGCCAAACCAACAGGGGCAGGTTTATGCAGGAAGCACAGCTTTTGCAAAAGTAAACATCTAAAATGATTAAATAATAATAATTAATAATATTTTTGGTAATCCAATGAACATGCAGAACATTCGTATTTAAATCATCATTTATATATGAGTGTGTGTGAGTGTGTGTGTGTGTGTGTGTGTGTGTGTGTGTGTGTGTGTGTGTGTGTGTGTGTGTGTGTGTGTTTGTGTGTGTGTGTGTGTGTGTGTGTACTGACCTGTTTTTTATTTATTCATCAAAAATAAGACAAATTCCATGGCATTCCGCATCATATAGTAAATTTCATTTTTATGACTGGATTCCGCGATAATCTATCCATGTTTTCTGCATCGCGGAAATCATAGGGTCCTACTAATGTAGCAAACAAATATGATAAACTCATTGTGAGAGTAAAAGATGGAGACGTTGTTTATTTGCTTAGCATTGAGTCTCTTCAACTAGGTGACAACATAGTACGTAGCGTTAAATCACCATTCAACAGACACAAGCGACCACCGCACCGCCGTCTATTGGACTGCAAAAAGATACTACCTTTTTAATCTGCTATGTTACTGACTGTACTGACAAACTATGCTGACACCGTGTCCATAATAGAATTATGTGATGTGACCGATGTGATTAGTTCTGGGCCACGGTGCAGCCGGTATAAACACCAGCATTGACTGAGCGGCCACAACCAGCTCCGATACAGATATATCGGTGACAGGCTCATATCGGCCGATAATATCAGCTAAACGATATATCGGTCGGGCTCTAGTTCTTAGAACTTATTGATTAGCTTTGAGATCATATAGGCTACAGTAGTGTACTACTAAATGTTAACCAAGTTATTTGTATAGACAATCTTTCTCTTCAGAAAACTGACCAAAAATACAGATTTTTCCCTCTCATAAAAATTTTGTCAACAAAATGCTCTTTAGTAAGAGTATTGGTTAGCATGGTCATTTGTCCCAGCAGCAGTAGCTGGTTAGCGACTCTCGGGAGCTAAGACGTCAAATTACAAAAACTAAAAAAAAAAAAAAAAAGGTTTGTCAGAGTATGGAACCACTTTTGAATAGAATACAAATGAAGAAACATGCCTTTTGCATCCATAATGGTAATCATGCTAACGGTTGTCTAATAGCATCTGACTAGCAAACATCTGACTAGCAAAGCAAGCAGCAAATCAGTTATATAAGTTTATTAAAATGACAGAAAAAAGTGCATACAGAAAATTGCTGAATCTGAAATTAAAAAGTTTCAAATCAAATTCAAAATATTAATAAATACTCTATTTCATTATAAATAATAATAATAAAATAACACTGCCACAAACAGCTTATGAGAGGCATTTTTTAAACCCAGATAATCAAATAAATCATTCATTTAAAAAAAATGCCACATATCAGTCTTCAGTGCTCAAAATTAAGCTTGAACATTTAAAAAAATATTTTCCATAACTGAAATAAAGCTAAAATAAAATAAATATTAAATGAAAGTCTATAAAAACTTAAATTAACTTGGCAAATAACCAAATTAAAGCTTACTAATAATAATAATAATAATAATAATAATAATAATAATAATAATTAACTACATAAATTAATGAAACAAACTAAAATAAAAATTAGAACAGATGTTTGTTTTTTTTCTAGTTCAAAATATATATATATTAAAAAAAACTAAATAACACTGGCATTAATACCTAACAAGAGCTTTTAAAAACATGAAAAAGAAATTGCCATTCATCTCAACAGCAGTAGCCCACATCTACAAGCAAACAGCAAATCTGTCCAGCTAGCTTACTGTTTCAATAGGCCTATGTCAATACTAGAAAGATAAACTGCACTCGTAAGGCCAATTCATGATGCCTTTGGTTGGTTAGTTACAATTCTGCACACATAATTCCTGCAAAGTAATTTTCAGTGTATTAATTGCAAGCACAGTCCCTCGGAAGCCGTCGTGGGTCCCAGGTTAAGTGTTTTCCTGAGGGCACAGTCAGGATCGAGCTGGATCATGAACTAACATGCTAACTTAGTGACTCTCTTGGTCTACTCAGATTGTACCTGCAATCCTTCTGTTAGCAACTAAACCATTAGTCTCCACCACCCAAACCTGTCTAAACTGAGCAGGAGACCTAAGGGTGAAAAATCTCTTTCAAAGCCGTAACAGATGCTGCTTTGAAATCTCTATGTCGCAATTATTGTTCACCTGTCAACACAAAGTCAAGCCATAAATCATCTTTGTAATTATCAATTGATTAAAAAAAGCTATCTGACGGAGAAAGCAGCTCACAGGCCTAATACATCAATTTTAATGACATTTCTTAATCCAGAAGACTTGGCAATCACCAGAGACCAATTACAGGCCATGAGATAGAGGCAAACCATTAATAACAAGCGGTAGCCCTTTTGGAAAAAAGGGCTTGCAGGGGTTCATTTAAAATTGACTGGTAATCCACAAGCATTACATTACACCAAATCTGGAACATAATGACGTTACACTTTTCAAGACTCAATGAAAACGGATCCATGGATCCATGAAGTGCAATTAAAAAAAATACTTCACACACTACTATCATAGTTCAAGCTGAGCAGAGGAAGTAATTAATTTGGAATATTCAATAAACACCTACAGGGCAAAACTAAATTAAGACACTTAAAAAAAAATAGATTAAACTCAATAAGAATACAAAATATTATCCAACGGTCCCGAGATACACTTCATGGCCAAGAGTATGCAGACACCAACTTCTAATTAAAAGGTTTTGTGAAGCCTAGTAATTACAGTAAAGCCAAATCTAAATACTAAAGCATGCAATGACATTCTGTACTTCAGATTTCACAGCAAACATTTGAAAAGGGTCTTTTCTCCTGTGCACAAAGCGACATCTGGATAGAAATAACTGATTGTCTCTGTTGGGGAAGAACTTGACTGACCCGCACAAAACTAGACCTGAACCCCACTGAACACATTTGGGATGAATTAGAACGCCGACTGTGAGCCAGACCTCATCGCCCAACATCAATGCCTGATGCTCTTGTGTCCGAATATGAGCAAATCCCAGCAGGCATGTTCAAAACATCCAGTGGAAAAGTTTTCCTGAGGGAGTGGAAGCTGTTAGGAAGGACGACTCCCTGTAAATGCCAATGGTTGTGAATGTAAACCAGTTATATACATATATTCAGTTATATACATACATTTGGCCATCTTGTATGTATATATTGCCACTAAAATATGAGACAGCACATCTGTTTTCAACACTGAAAAGAAATGCTTCTTGAGGAGCAAATTCACATATTAAATGTAGACTGGAGTAATGATGCTGAAAATTCAATTAATCAAGGAACAATTAACCTGATCAAGAAAATACTGTAAACATGCAATTGAACTTATGAGTCAAAATGTTAAATTGTCAACTATGTTACGTGTAATGTTTGTTTGTAACATAACTGACAGACTTATCACCAGGGAAAACATCTTTTTCTTTGTAATATCAAAATGGTGTTTAAAGGTGCACTAAGCAATTTTTGCCAAACGATGTTGATATTTGAAAGCACCAAAATAAATACGGCCATACCCCAACAGGACCTCGCCCTTATTTTAAAATCTCCGCCTTACATGTATGTACACAACCATGGCAACGATGATCTCAGAAACAAGTGAAGATGACACACAAGCATATTCAAACAAAAGCCAACATGGATAAGTTGTGTCAAACGAAGCAAAATCAACGTTACTCACCTATCAAAAAGAAACAACGCAACAAGACACGCCTCCTTACTGCTGATTGGCTGTGTTTTGTGTGTGTTTTGGTACGTTGTGGGCAAGTGTTTTTAAAAAATCTCTTGGTGCACCTTTAATGATTAAGCAGATAAGTTACACTGGTAAAATATATCAACTGAAACCAACAGTTGTTTTTACAACTTTTACAACTTAATTTTTGATTAGTAATATACATTGCTAAGAATTCATTTGGACAACTTCAAAGGCGATTTTCTCAATATTTCGATTTTTTTGCACCCTCAGATTCCAGATTTTCAAACAGTTGTATCTCAGAAAAATATCGTCCGATCCAGAGCTTATTTATTCAGCTTTCAGATGACGTATAATTCTCAATTTCAAAAAATTGACACTTAAGACTGGTTTTGTGGTCCAGGGTCACATATATAAACAGATGCAATCAGAAATATTCAACCCCCAAAGAGTTTTAAGGATTTATGAATAAAAATATTTTCAAAGTGCGGGATTCTGCTTTGGATGACTTCTTTATGAGTTATGTGTTGCATAAAATCAACACAGAAAATGTATGATGTAGTATGTGTGTGTAACAGTATATTTTGTTAAGAATCCTTCTTTTGCTTCAGCTTTGATGCATATATAAAGCCCAACCATGAAGGTTTTCAAGGTGAGTTGCAATCATGGGAAAGACAAAGGAGCTTCCACAAAAGCTGAGAGAGGAGATTATTTCATCACATCTGAAGGGCCTTGGGTATAAGAAGATTTCCAAAATATTTAACATTCCAAGAGACACCACTGGGAGCATTATAAGGAAGTTTAAAACTTATGGAACAGCTGCAAACCCGCAATTCCATCAGGGGCATTAGCAACTTAGTCAGGACAGCTAAGAAAACCCCCCGTGTGACTACAAGACAGCTACAGGATGACCTGATGAAGGCTGGTACAAGTGCTTCAGTGGCATCTATAAGACGTACACTGAATAAGGAAGGACTTCATGGCCGGACCCCAAGACGCACTACACTCTTGACCTCAAGGAACATCAGGATTCAACTAGAATATGTTCTGGGAGACAGTTCTATGGAGTGATGAAACCAAACTGAAACTTTTTGGACATATGGACCAGCAGTATGTCTGGCGTGCACAAGGTCAGGCTTATGACCAAAAGAATACCATCCCCACGGTCAAGCACGGAGGTGGGTCATTGGTGATGTGGGGCTGTTTTTCTGCGGCAGGAACTGGCAATCTTGATCATGTACCTGGCATCATGGATTCCCAGAAATACCAGGTCCTTTTAAAAGAAGAATGTGATGCCTTCTGTTGACAAATTAAACCTTGGTGATCATTGGATCTTCCAGCAAGATCCCAAGCACACCTCCAAATCAACTAAAGCTTGGTTGGGGAGAAGATGCTGGAGCATCCTGGAGCGGCTTTCTCAGTCACCAGATTTGAATCCAATTGAAAATCTTTGGTGGGATTTGAAGAAGGCAGTTGCAGCATGGAAGCCATCAAACATCACTGAGTTACAGACTTTTGCACGTGAAGAATGGGCAAAGATTCCAATCGAGAGGTGTAAGAAGCTTGTCAGCACTTATCGAAACCGTTTGTTAGAAGTTATAAAAAATAAAGGACACTCCACTGAAGGTACTGAAGCTGGGGGTTGAATAATACTGCACATGCTTGTGTTACAAGAGTTACAATTTTCATTTGAACTTCAAAGTTAAGTAAACTTCTGTTGTCAAAATAACTCGTATGTATCAATAAATTTTTTTTGTTCTTTCACAAGGTTTTTTTTTTTTCATTGATTTTCATTATTTTTTATCAACATCACTATAATGTCTTTTGAGGTGAGGGGGTTGAATATTTCTGATTGCAACTATATATATTATATATATATTATATATATATACACACCTGTATATACACACACACAATTTTTTTCCCTTGGAAAGTGTGCTTACTGTCCTTAATTAAATGCAATTGGGTTGATATTTTGTTTAATATCGCATGTAAAGAGATTTATATATTTTTATTTGTGGCATGATGAACGTTTCGTACATTTTGCTTTGGATATAATTACCAACAACCTTTCGATAAAATCTTTTCCTGTTACCTTTGAGCCTTGGCATCACACAGAACAGAAAAATACATTTCTTTTACATCAACTGCAACATGTTGGAGCTCCAGCTACTGCGGGACGAATTCAGGCAAGGTTTCAGCCCAGCACGGCACAAGTCAAAATTTCTACCACACACAACCTCAAAAAAACTAATAACAGTGGACATTTGCTCATTTCATCTCCATAATTGTGCTCCCTGCCGCCTGCATTTCTTAATGAAGACGGCAACATATAATTTCCTAAAGTGTATTATTCAAATACAGCACGACAGTGGCAGCACCACCCCCGAGATGAGGTCCCTAACCAAATCCTCTCACTTTCTCCGATTGTGCTTCTCTCCAATCGCGCTACTAATTTTCACTGAACTACATTTGGGAGGCGCAAATTGTCTGTGACACTTCCAAATTTATCATCAACGTTAATAGCGCACAGCATAATCGGCTCGGTACAAAAGGAAATCAGAGAAAAGTACCATGATCACATTATTCAATTGTGACAAGGGCCATAAATACTAGTTATAAACAGGAACAAATGTACTATCCGCAATTTAAAGAAGCGGTTCAGCACTATGAGCCAGTTCCTCCTGCTAGCAGACAGTTTCACCCAGCTAAAAGTTCACCTTATGCAAATGAACAGGAACGTCTAGTGGCGACCTCCGGTGTGAACGCGTTACTGCTTGGCTCGTCTCTGTCCCTAAAACAAACCGCTGCACTCTGACTAACCTTTCAGAAAAAAGAAACTGCCTGAAGCAAATAATTCCATCACTGGATAAACGGATATCAGAGACATGAATACGATTACATCCCTTCTGAGGTGCGCTGATTGCTTTTGATGAAAGCGATGAAGAGTCTTTAATGATACGTCTGTAGTTGTACGATTGAGTCAGAAACCCTTGTTCTTATAATAACGTCCCTCAGTGCAGCCTGATGATTATACATGATGATTGGATTTGGGTAGGACAACATGAAACAACATTGGAAATGTATTTAAAGTGACAAAAATATTATTTTGCTCACCATCATTGTTGTTCAAAAACTGTGTGACTTACTTTCTTCTGTAGGACACAAAAAAAGATGTTTCACAGAATGTCCAAGCTGCTCTTTTTCACACAGTATAAATGGGAAAAGGAGGAAGCACCATAAAAGTATCCACAAGTAATGCATAAAGTACACTAGAATTGTGTACCATATTTAAAGTTTTTAGAAGCCATATGAACAGTTTATCTGAGGATTGAGAACTCTTGTGGATTGATGGAGTAATAACTTTTTTTTTTAAAGATATTTTTGAAAGACCTATCTTATGCTCACCAAGGCTGCATTCATTTCTTTAAAAATACAGTAAAAGCAGCAACATTGTGAGATATTATAACAATTTAAGATAACTGTTTTCTATTTGAATTTACTTTTGTGATACAAAGCTGAATTTTCAGCATCATTACTTCAGTGTCACATGATCCCTCAGAATTCATTTGAATATGCTGAATAGCTGTTTAAGAAACATTTCTTATTATCAATGTTGAAAACAGTTGTGCTGCTTAATGTTTTTATGGAAATTATTACATTTTATGTATATGTTTTAATGACTCTTTGATGCATAGAAAGTTCAAAAGAACAGCATTTATTTGAAATGGAAACATTTTGTAACATTATGAATGTCACTTTCAATCAGTTTGCATCCTTGCTAAATATATATATATTATAGCCATTAAAATCATTGGTTAATATAATAAGAATAGATCAGATAAACTCAATAAAATAAATCATGTACAAAGAAAATGGAAAGAAAGGAGGAAAAATTCTAATTTAACTTTGACAGAAAATGAATAAAATTTATGGTGAAAAGAACAAAACTTATCAAGTGGGATCTGACGCATGGCTTTTTTGAAGCTCAACAGTGTGAAAAACTATTCATATTTGCAAAGAAAAGAGCCACTTGGACATTCTACAAAACAAATCATTCCGTGTGCCAAAGACAGACAGATAGCTTGTGAACAACATGAGGGCCAGCAACATGATGACAAAATGTTAATTTCTGACTGAACGAACCCTTTAACACCCTGAAAGACACAAAAATTAACAAAATAATGTCAATATTGTCAAAACATCTCAAAACATGCCAATATTTCCTTTTTTATACATGTTTTCACCAACAGTCATACACAGAACATGGCAAGTCCTATTAAATTCTGTCATTATTTTCTCACCTTCACGTCATTCCAAACCATGTTTGTTTCTTCCTTTAAACACAAAAGATGATATTTTGAAGAATGTTGGTAGCTAAACAGATGCCAGCAGCCATTGACTTCCATAGCATGTTTTTCTTTTGCTAGCGTCAACTGTCTGGTTACCAAAAAATATCTTCTTTAGTGTTCAACAGAAGAAAGAAACTCACACAGGTTTGGAGGGCAAGTGCATGATAAAATTTTCATTTTTGGGCGAACTACCCCTTTAAAGCAATACCCTGCTGAGCGTGCATACAACTTCATAAAACAGACTACATCATTCATAACCAGGAATGGCCAGCAGGTTTAGAGAGCTTTAGTTAACAGTGGATGCTAAACAGGTTCATATTAAAGCATATGTTAATGTCCATGATGACCCCAGAGGGGCAGTATTTAGTGGCTAGTTTCCCAGCTACGGCAGGCTGGTCCACAGAGGCCAAGTGCATCTAGGAAATTCATAAATCATCAGCACTGTTTTACACCTGAACTCTCTCTAATGCCCTAGATAGAGCAGCTATCCTTGAAGGCAGATTCAATTATTTACCCAGCAAATAAATTATTGCATAATGCCCAAGCACACAACGTCCCACAGTAGTGGTGCCATGTCTGACAATTTGTTTCCATCTGAAACATTAAGAGAGAAGAAATTATACTCGATAATGGGTACATAGAATGCAAATAGAGGATGTAACGCTGAAGGAAGGAATAAAATGGCGAGGAGAGGGAGCGTACTGAAGATCTGAAACACGAAGCTTTCAGGTGTAAAAGGGATCTGAGAGCGGCCCGCTTAACCTCCACCCTGCTGGGTATCAGTCAGTGCTGCTGGAAAGCGACTCCACGTTACGGCTGGAGATTACAGGCTCTGATAAGCACTACATTCACTGGTCATTAAGCCAATGTACAAGTGCTTTGATTCAGCTTAGCGAGTCTATTTTAAACAAACACTGACTTCTGATTTTGCAGTGAAGTCATAGGTCTCAAACTAGGGAATGAGCTCGGGTTGGCGTGTAATTGCTAGCATAGTGTGAGAAAATATAATATAGAATCAAAACTGACTAGTGCTATATACTTAATAATTGTCTTTCTTTGGTTACAGTTCTTCAGTGCATGTTATTCTAAAGAGAAAAATCTTATGCTTTTAAAACTGATTTCTGCACAATACAATGTACAACTAAATAAACAAATCAATACATTCAAGCCATCCAAGACCAAAATTCATTTTCTGATTCCCATGATTATAAAACCAATAATTTTAATGTACTAATTCTCATTTAATGTAATAATAATAAAAAAAAAATAATAATTTACAAACATATAAGTTATCATTATTAATATTATTATTATTAGGTCACTTTTTGATTTAATTTACTTATAATAATGTACATTATTATTATTATTATTATTATTAAAAATGTAAATATACTAACATGTAAATTTAAATTATTGTTATTATTATTATTAATATACTCATCATTCTAATTTTATAATTATTATTATTTTTATTATACTTATAATTTTTTATTTATTCATGACTAATTTAATTAACAACTAATTTAACAACAATACCAACAATAATAATACTTTACATTCAGTACATGAAATGTATTCTATTACATATTTTATTAATAATAAATGTTATGTCAATTTACTATTTAAAAAAATTATACCTAATACAATTAATATTAAAAATATATAAAATTAAATCTTAACAAAAATCTATTTAAAGTGTGTCAGTTTTCATAGTATTTCATCAAAAGTGAAAGTCTGTGAGATTTTTTTGTTTGTTTGTTTTTTTTGGACAATGTATCATCCGCCACGCAAAAGTTGTACTTCAGATTGGCTACAAAAGTTACAGCACGTCTTCTAAACAACCAACACAAATTGAAACATTATCTATGTCCGTAAAACAAACTCTTTGGGATGTGTTACATGCTACACTTTACACTTTAATTTATTAAAATCCCTAACATTAAGTATGAGTGATTAACTAGCAGTTTACTATGCAAACACAACAAATAACATCACATCAAATCCCAAAGGACACGATGAAATCCCATGCTACATTATTTCCCATTAACCATGACTTTTCCTCAGAAATGTCACATTACAGATATTAAATGCATTGCCACTTTTAAATTAAAATGCAAATGCTCTTTCGTGCAGTCGCTAATGTCTATGAATGTAAAATCTGATTTCAGAGTTCATCAGTGATCCGGCGCTGTTAAAAGCACTTTACAATCGCCAATCCAACATGACCACACTGAGTTTTAAAGCAAAATCCAGTTTCAAAACAGATGGATAGAGCAAAGCTCTGCGAATCTACAGAGTGGCAGGGGTTGAAGGTGACAGCTCGAACAGGGTATGGATGGCAGACAACAGTCTCTAATGGCTTGAAAACTGTGCAGTTCGCTCAAGGCCCTTTGCCCTCCACATTAGCAAGTATATTACTCCATTTGCTTTGGCTCTGAGCTGAATATTCCGCATACTAATTCTCATCACAGACTCTGACATTCACTCAGCCATGGATTCCCAACTGGCTTGAGTCCACAAATTATGAAGCAGTCTAACGTGGTCTCTCGCTGATTTGACCTCTCTGTGTGGTTGAATAGAGGTATTGCGTTTATCTTGTCAGCAGTTAGACTGTGGTTTCCATCTCAGCTGTTTGTTTTAGGCCGGTTTGGGCTGCCAGAGCATCCTCATGGGATCGTCTATATATGGCCTCGGCATGCCAGGAGTCCTGCTGTGTATTTACACACTCCTGCAGATCTATATTCACCTGCATTGCCAAGGTTCAAAGATTGGTATCATGCTATGCGTTTCTAGTTCTAACTGATTCAAATTGTCCTGAATTGGGCATTTTTTAATGCAATCAACTTCTGAAGCATCATGTACAGTCAAACTGAAGTGAGCATGCATCACCTCAGATCTTTTAACATTTTTTAAAATGCAACTTTAAAAGCTAAAAAAAGGTAGTTAGTTACTTAGTAGTTAGACAATTAATTTGCCCATTATGCATGAAGTGTGCTGTAAACAAACAAATAAATGCATAAATTTCTAAAAGCATGAATAAATGAATGAATTTTACACTACTGTTTTTCAAAAATAAGCATTTTATGCTCACCAATGCTGCATTTATGTGATCAGAAATACAGTAAAAACAGTACTATTGTGAAATATTATTGCAATTTCAAAAGTGTATTTTCTATTTGAATATACTTTAAAATGTAATTCATTTCTGTGACGCAATGGTGAATTTTCAGCATCATTACTCCAGTCTTCAGTTTCACATTATTGTTCCGAAATGCTAATTTTCTGCTCAAGAAACATTTATTCTACTGTAATTATAAATGTTGAAAACTGTTTTTCAGTATTCTTTAACGTAAGCTATATAAAGTTCAGAAGAACTGCATTTATTTGAAACCGAAACCTTTGTAACAATGTAAAATGTTTTGACACATTTTAAAATTAAATGCATAACTTTAATGCATCCTTGCTAAATAAAACCAATAATTGCTTCTTACTGATGCCAAAAATGGTATAATGTACATGTAAACTATAAGAGAAACAAATATAAAACAGTAAATTGTTGGTGCTCTTCTAAATACAATACAATAAAATAAATGTGTGTATAACATCCCTGCTGAATTTTATCAATTACCAAAAAGAATGTCCATTATTTAACATGATCAATTACTCAGGATGAGGTAGCAGACGACACACTGAACATTACATGTATAAAAACATTAAAAATCAGCACATTTTAAAAACACAGCTCTTCACATAGGATTTATGCCAAAACATGAAGAAAAAAAGGCTAAAAAAAGGCTGCTCCCTTGACTCTTTTTTGCCATTTCTAAAGTGTAAGGATGTCAAAGAGACGGGTGCGATTCTCAGGACACTCTCTCAGCGAAATCTGCCAGGTAGTAAAGAGATATTATGCAGAGTATTAAACCAATTCTGACCTTTCTCTGCGAGCAGAAAACCCATTTAAGGTGTTTACATGACCTCGCATGTCATTGACTTAATAAGGTTTAATATAATGGATGTAAACTCGCTGATTAGGCGACCTACAAAAACAACTTCCTCCTGCTTTTCCTTCTGCGGCAGTGTAACTGGCCACCAAATTCAACACTATTTGCATCTACTCATTTATTTGACTAACACTTTGTCATTTGGTTTAGCAGGCATTATCAAATTCCAGAAAAAAACATTCAGTGCAGACAGGTAATTTATCAAATCACAAACAACACCTCGAGCCTAACTAATTAATAGATATTTTGCCTTGGCAGCGCAAGATGAAAATAACATGACAAATGACATACATGACAGACGTTTCCCACAATACTGCAGTCGAGAAACTGACGCAGCCTCCATCTTCTGAATTAGGATCTGGTTTAGTTTCATTACTTTTACACAATTCACCACCATAAATAGACAAAGAAATCAAACACTGCTCTCAAACTCAGCTTCACTTTGTGTTTGTGCAAATGCCATATCAATAAAACACACTAACGTACATCTTCAAATGTTGAAAAATAACACCTCTGCATGCTTATTTTGATATTATAAACATGCACGACACAGAACTGCTGCCCAGATTGTTTTATATAAACATTAACCTACATTTTCCATGCAGTTCGACTGAGGTCAGAAGAGATAATGCATCACAATAGACAGCCACGCTAAAAGATGTGGGAAATTATGCATTGTAGCACCAGGCAGGGGCGTTTCTCCTTTTATAATACTGTTTTGAACATAAATGGATATAAAATCGTCTTTACCTGAAGTACAGAGTTGTTCACAAGCTGTACACACAATAGAGCTGCTTTGTTGTTGAAAAATGATAGAAGACATTTGCAAGTTTTGTTTCCTACAGTGGACTCTAGGTTAATATCCAACTCATCCATCCAGTGCTCTGTTTGTTTTCGGTCTTGTGAAATGTCCTGTTATTGTTTTGCTGCAAATCATTCAATTTAAAAGAACCAAACTCAATTAAATGAATCAAACTCAATTCTTAATTCCGGACCTTTTTGCAAACCCATTTGACCAATTAGATCACATATTAGTGGTTCATTCGTGAATCTGGCAACACTAAATAGTGTTAATTTTGTTAACCAAAACTATGACAAAAAATATTCAGTATTGACATTATTAAACATGAACTGTGACTACATCAACATGCAATTTCATTGACGAAAAAAGAAAAAGAGTAAAATGTAGTTTAAAAAAAATAACTCTTTATATTCAATATTTTAGTGAGTTCTCTATGTCTCTATATTCTCTTCAACCAAAAAAAAAAGAATAAAAGAAAGAAAGAAAAAAAAATGCTTGGGTTGCCAGATATTACAGAGAGTGTTTAAATCCTATCAGAGCTCCATTGTATTACTTTATCTTTGCAACCTGGCAACCATTTGTGCATAGACTCTCTCTTACACTACAGAAAAGCACTGACGATCTGAAAACATGTAGTTTAGAACAAATGCACTTACGCAACCTCTGTGGCACAAAACAAAGACATTTTATTGTTATTTTAATAGAAAAACATGAATATAATTTGGAGTTCTTGTAATTTATATTGTTTATGCTTTACTGGTTTTCATAATAAAAAGACTGTGCTTTTATTGATGATTATATAACAAATCAGAAAACTAGATTTGGTGAAATAAACCAAGTGTATGATTATCAATGAAAGTGGAATTATGAATGTCTCTGTTTTGATTTTTACCCGTTTTCATAGACTGTGCTTATATTTATGATAATGAATCAGGAAACTGGATGATGTAAAATAAACCATGTGTACGATTAAATATAAAAGTGGAATTAATATTAGGAATGTCACTGTTTTAGCTTTTGAGAGACGCTTTTGAGATTTTTTTTAAAAAAAAATTTATATTTTTTATTAAGCAGATTTTTAAATAACAATGTGCATGACGTGAAAAACACACAACCTGCTTTTTTAACATCAATAGAAATGAATAAAGAAAATTATACAAATATACAGAACACTCTTAACACTACCCAACCCAAAACATCCCATACACACACAAAAAATAAATAAATAAATAAATAAATAAATAAATAAATAAATAAATAATAATAATAATAATAATAATAATAATAATAATAATAATAATAATAATAATAATAATAATAATTCAAATCTCCAGTGAAGGTGTTCTCTCAACAAAGGAGATAATAGGATTCCACACTTTATAAAATGAGTTAACAGAGTCCCTGATGGAGTGTTTAATTTTTTCCAGGTGTAGAAAGGACATTAAGTCTTTCAGCCAAGAACAATTAGAAGGGGGGCACGAGGATTTCCAGTGCAGCTTTTGAGATTTACCATTTACTGTTTTTATAATGTAGATACTGTGCTTAAATTTATGATAATATAATAAATCAGGAAACTAGATAGTGTAGAATAAACCATGTGTATGATTAAAGATGAAAGTGCAACAATGCTGATGTGACTTCTCAAATGACAACAATTATGATCAGTAATCGGGATAATTTTGAGCAAATTAATTGTGATTATCAGTTCAATCATTATGCAGCATGACTGACTAAAACTAGACTAAAAATCAACTAAAACTTGACAAAAAAAAAGACAGATTGGCTAAAACCAAAAAAATTACATTTGACCTAGAGCTAAAAAAAAAAAAAAAAAAATCAGCTTACAAAATCAGAGCTGATAGAAAACACACATGACTTGATGGTAGGGATGTAATGATTAACCACGAGCCAAATTGATTCAAATATGTGACAATTCAAATCGGATGAGATGCTAAACAAATCATGATTCAATTAGGGGTAGGAGTTTATATGAATGCATGTCTGAGGGGAACTTACTGTCTTTAGAAAAGTTTAGATGGTGTTTTTTCTTTTCATCTTGCCTCTGTATAATGCATATTAAAGTTCATAAGTGCAGCGCTGCTTTGTTTACAACGGAAACCATGGAAACGCTTTAAGCGCCACCTGCTGGCAGAGACTGAATCTGCGTCTCGTTCAGCTCATCTGCTGTTTCTGTTTCATGCAGTTTTCAGTTTTATGTATAGTTTCACCAAACTGAAGTCGAACCATTCTGTTTTTGCTTCATATTTCAAAATTATAAAATCTAATTTAGATTTAAAACTGCTCATGTTGCATGTATGCAGCGTCTTTGTTTGGGTCATGATTAAAATGCAGTGGTTGCCTCTAATTTCAAAAAGAAAGAGCACAGACAAAGCCTTAGTTTGTTTATATGAAGAGATTTCTTTTATTTTATTATTTATGTTACTTATTTATTTGATTTGGGGTTTGTTTTAAAATTTCAATTTAGTTTTGTTATTTACATTATATTTAAATTTTGTTATTTAGCAGACGCTTTTATCCAAGTGACTCACAAATGAGGACAACAGAAGCAATCACAACCAACAAAAGGGCGATAATATACAAGTGCTATATTAGTATATTATTGTAGTGTTATATTTCAATTTCACAAAGAAACGTGCAGCATTTTGTCCAAACAATAATAAAAGGACACATTTAATTTATAATTTGTCTTAAATCTCAATTTGTAAAAAAATTAAATAAAATCGTGAATTGAATTGAACCATGAAATCAAAATCGTGAATCGAATCGTGAGTTGAGTGAATCATTACATCGCTACTTGACGGCTGAATTATTATCCGAGAAAATGAATCTCAGGTTGGCAATCTTCACTGACACATAAGGATTTATCAGTAATATTTGACTGGGGCACAGACGTAAAAAGGGTCTAGCGATGCCTCGGGCGCCAATCTGTCCTCGGCTCTCAAGAAATCAAGCATTTATGCTCTCAATCTGAAATTAAATCCAATGAGCTTTATAACCGGGACCTCACCTGTAACAGCCTTACCGCACCGATCCTCTCCACTCATAACAACATACCCAGAAGGTATCTATATCCTGAAAATAATAAAACCACCTCGCTTTTGAAAATAAATTCTCATCTCTGTCTTAAGAAAGCTGCAGAAATCTATCCCTGCTTCAATATTCTACTATTCTGAAAACATATTTGCACTGCCAAGGCAAAACCTCTCAGTCTTTGTTCTTCCTTTTGTACTTGCTTTCAAAACATATTGATTTGGAAAAGAGAAGGATAGACCAATATGACCGGCACCACAACACTCTATGGGCACAGCACAAATGTGGATCAAAACATAACTAAACACAGTCCAACCTTGAGAGCATTCAGCCATATTTCTGCAGTCGTTCGTAATACTGGAAGTGTCAAAACATTGACGGGTTGTGTGCGTGTGTGACGGCTCAAGAGTCCAATCTGTAAGCCTTTAATCCGGTGCATGTTCCAAGCTGCTACCTGATACATTTGCCAATGTTATCAATGTCTGCGTCTGCAAACATGACAGCACTGCTATTACACCGAGACCCACTGCTGCTGCGACGGAATCCGCACTTCTGCGTGTGTATGAGGACACATGCATGGCACAACACGGATTATCCCGACGACACGGGGGCAAGCGGGTCGAGTGTTGTGTGTAGTGATGTGTGAAATACGTTTATACTGAGAGACAGCTGACCTCCGAGATAACACTGAACTCACTTACACATGCACTGTTGTAGCATTTGCACAGGCAATCGATTTTTCGATCTGTAAGTCCCGTAATGTTGCCTGGTAGGGGTAAATTCAGATTGTGTTTGTGTACTGACTGCGAAAGAGTCAGAACACTATGTTTTTCTGTGCATAACAGCCTACGGGTTCAACAAAAGCTTCCTACTGTAACAGCCTCCCTTATGATATTGTACCAATCAATAAGGATATGCATGGGGAAAAAACTCAAATCAGGGCTACTGGAGATCTACTTTCCTGCAGAGTTTAGTTTCAACTCTTATACAAGGGTTTTTTTAGGGTCTGCAACCAAAAAGGCACCCTATGGGGATTTTGGATTGGCATGCAAAATAAAAATTCTGTTTATATCAATCAATGTTTTAATTCTTTTTAAAATAATAAATATTTAATATTTTATTTACATTTATATTTTGGATGCAAAACATATGATATGGACAGTAGTCCATATTTTAGTCATTTTTCATTCTGTTTAAATATATATGTACTGTATATAATATGATTTTAATATAATACTTTAAAACAACTATTTTTATATATTATTAATTTTTAACTTAAAAATAATATTAAAACATTAATATTTCTGTTAATATATAATAAATACATCATATGAAAATTCTTTATCATTTTAAACATTAAACAAACTACAGAACACTGTACTGTAAACGATCTGTTTCCTCAAATAACTAGGCTACATATACATTAACACTAATTTAGTAAAACGGAAAAATGTTTGTTAAAGTAGTTCATTAAATCGTTAAACAAAAATAATCTGTCAATGGTTTTAAACCTTATATATATATATATATATATATATATATATATATATATATATATATATATATATATATATATATATATATATATATATATTTAAAAAAAAAAAATAAATAGATAACGCCTGCTGTAAACAAACACCTGAACCAGGTGGTCAATGGTTGCGTCTCCAAACCTAGCGAGAATTCTGGGGCATTTAAGGTTTTAGTTCACATGTATTGGCAATAAAAGTCAGTCTGGAAAGGTTGGGAGAAGCAACCATGGACTTTTGGTTCACTTTAAGGGTTGCAACTAAACTATCCATGCAGGTAGATCTCCAGGGTCTCAGGCCGAACGGAAAACCGAGTATTTGAAGTATCCAGGACAAAAGCATCTTCCATGCGGTCCAAGTGACCCAATCCAGTGTTTGCTATTAAAATGCCAGCAGGAAGTTTTCCCACATCCAGCAGAAGAGGATGGCGCACACAAACACCTTCACCGAACGCGCGCGCCTGGCATGTGCCAATCTGCCACCAGAACGCGCACGTGACATAAAAGCGCCCAGTTCAATAATATTATACAGCTGCCATCCTCGTCATCATCAGCATCTCCAGCCTCACCTCCAGATCGAGTTGCCCAGTGATGCCAGGCGTCTGTCCTTGTTTCTCAGATGTGGACGCTGATCCTCAGGCGCTAGCGGTTGTTTCTTCGCATGGTGCGGTAAAGTCTGTTTTGGTGTCTCCTCGCATCAGCAGCAGGTGTGTTTCTCCTTCTTTGTGCGCTGGAATGAGTTAGTCCTGGGAGTTGACAGATACTGTCCGCACACAGAGACGCGAGTGAATGCTGCTCCGCTCTCTCCCAGCTGATACTTTACTCCACATAAGCGCCTCCCACTTACAGCGCCATGAGCTCCGACTGCGCGTTTGCGCGAGAATTGGCGGCGCCTACTGGCGAAATATGGAAGTGCAGCAAATTAACTCCTCTCACAGAATTCCTATTATTTTACTTATCTGACAACGTGTCAAAATGCCTTTGTTATAAATTAATAAATGCATCTAAAAAATCATGCAGGGGGAAACAACAGAAACATTGACTTATATTCCTTGTGGATTTTATGAAAAAGACTAGATCAACTGTTTAACTTGCATTAATTTTAAAATAAAAATATAATCCATATAGAATATGAGATAAGCATCCAAACACCTACATTCACTACCAAAGATTTTATTTTATTTTATTTTATTTTATTTTTTACTTTTTAATTTAATTTTATATTTTATTTTATTTTTTTGTTTTGTTTTGTTTTATTGCTGATTGAAAGAAACATTCAGCAAGGGTGCATTAAACTGATTAAAAGTGACAATGTTGCAACAGTTTTTTATTATAAATGCTTTTCTTTTCAACTTTATATTCAAAGAATCCAAAAAAAGTGTATTACAGTATCCACAAAAATATTAAGCAGAACAACTATTTTAAATATTATAAAATATAAATTATAGTTAAACCAAAACACTATTATTCATTTATTTATTTAATTCCTGTGATGGCAAAGCTCAATTTTAAGTGTCACATGATTCTTCAGAAACTATTATAATATGCTGATTTGGTGCTAAAGAAATAATAATAACAACAACAACAACAATAATAATAATAATAATAATAATAATAATAATGATAATAATGATAATAATAATAATAATAATAATAATAATAATAATAAATAATGTTTCTTTAGCACCAAATCAACTCTGAAGGACCGTATCACACTGACAATTCAGCTTTGCCATCATAGGAATAAATTACATTTGATTATATTATAATAGAAACCAGTTGTTTTAATTTGTAATAATATTCACAATATTATTACACAATATGTTTTTACTGTACCAAATAAATGCAGCCTTGGTAAGCATGAGAGATATTTTTTTTTTTTAAAAACATAAATTACTCACAGACTCCAAACTTTTGAACGGCAGTTTGCATGTAATAAATAATAAATATTTCAAACAAAACTTAAATGATATCACACTAAAGATTTAGGATTCACAGCTCTGCCATAATTAACCATTTTCCTTACTGTAATTCCCTTCATTCCTATCAATGTGTTAATGTGGTTGAATTAAGCTCTAAATGACGCAAATGTGTTTTCAATATTCACTGTTTACAATTACCAAAACAGACACATGTTGTTTTTAGGCACTATTAAAGAAGAATAACATAATCCCAGTTCACTTGAGTGATGCACAATTAAAGAGAGTGCACTTGTCACACATTTGGCAGGTACTGATGCTGGCACGGCAATTAATTATAGATTCTATACACACAACACGTGTTTTAATTCATCTGGTTGTGATACTGTAAACATCTTTCCAATGACACCTAGTAAATGTACACAGTAAATTCTGTGACCTGAGGTGGTTGTTGGTTTAAATTCCACAAGCTGTAATCAGTAACAATGTAAGGTTAAAGGTATCAGCTGAATGAAAATGACTCTTCATTTCAGTAGCATGTGCCTGGTTAATGTTGTGTATGCTTTATCAAATCAACCAATGAAACCATTAGTTGCTCGAGGGCTTGTTTAAACCCCCCTCATCCTCCAGTTGTGTTTTCCAAACCCAAGGGAAGGAAATGGAATACACACTGATATCTGCTGATTTTTCTCTAAAGTGGCGATTGGAACCTAAATATATAATACATCACAAATGTTTAAAAATTTAAGGTTTGCTCTCATTAATAATAAACCACAACTAGTGAGTCAAAGGTCGTGAGTTCTCGGATTCGCTCCCTGTCAGGTATGCGCAGACACTGGCCTAACAGCACGCCTGCAATTTATGGATATGTATGCAGCTCTGTTTGAGTAGGAATAGCTCCAGGGCCACAGCGCAACACTGCATGCACTTCGTTGGGATCCACTGGACCCGAACATGTTTTTCCGAGCGACCGCTGCTTGAGTTTGGAGCCTCAGCACGTAACGCGCCGCTGCCGCTGGTCATGTGTGCAGCTTCATTTCTTTGTTTTTCCAGCAACATACAGTTAGGACTCTGGTTCTGTGCTTTGTTAGGCCTGATTTAGTGGATGCCTATAAAAAGGCACTGCATAAAAATGGTATATGTTCATATATTTCAATTAAATGTCTTGCATGATCTGTATTTGTTCAGAAGAGTGTAATAAATGAGAAATATCTTAAATTTACTGATTATTTGAGATTCACAGCTTGCTATGACCAACAGTTGTAGTTTCTACTGTATATATTCCTGTATATAGTTTCTACTGATGTTTTAATGTGGTCGTATTCAGTTTTAAATGGTGCAAAATGTTTTCAGTATTGACTGTGTCCAAAAAAGACAAATGTTGTATTTAAAGGAACTATTAAAAAAGAATAATATACTGACATTTCACTTGATTGTACATTACTATGATACAACTGTTTTACTTAGATTTTTTATTGTAAAATGAGAATATAAGCCATAAAAAAATCTTACTTTTTTTCAGCAAGGATGCATTAAATTGATTTAAAGTGACATTAAATAAATGTATAATGTAATTCTTTGTTTCCAACTGTTTTTTGACATTGAAAATAATAAACAAACCAATATATTGGAAAGATTTCTTAAGGATCATGTGACAGAAGACTGGAGTAATAACTTATGAAAATTCAGCTTTGCATCACAGAAATAAATTACATTTTAAAAGATATTCAAATAGAAATCAGTTATTTTAAATTGCAATAATATATCATAATATTACTGTTTTTACTGTACCTTTGGTCAAATAAGTGAAACCTTGATGAGCATAGGAGACTTCTTTCAAAAAGAGTGCTTATGCATTAATATGAACCAAAAAAAAAAAAAGCCCACTTTTATGATCTAATCAATTCCTGATGCTTTCACTCAAGTCCCATCTCACTTTCTTTCTTGTTAAATATTCTATTTCACTCAAAAAAGACAAAATCTGTCACATTAAAATGGGTTTTATATGCCGTTTCATGTCAACTTTGAAGCAATTTCTCATAAAGCTCCTCAAATAGATCTTCTTCAAAAAGACGGGCCGTTCTTGCATTCAAAGGACTTCCTGCAAATGCTCTATAAGGTCCATTGCTTTCTGCACATACAGTTCAATTTTCATTAGATGCAGGGAAAAAGAAAGACACGGAGATCCAAATAGCATCTAAATTGCTGACTGCCCCCGTTAGTCCATGTTCCATTAGAGGCTGGACAGAGCCATCCGGATAATTGGTCACCAGAGGAAAAGCCTCACCTGAATGGTGGGATTGTCCAGCTCTCGTTCACTAACAATTTCCTCCATCTGCAAGCGGCTAGTTTAATGTACCGCTGGGCTCTTACCTTTGCTTCCCGTCCCTCACCCCACACCGCTCAGAAAGCGTATCTGTGAACAGGATCAGACTCATGTTAATGGAACAGTTCATTATTTGCTCAGCCCCAAGTCACTCCAAACCCATATCTTGTTCTTTTCTGTATTGCACAAGTTGCATATGGATCGCTTTTGTGGATCTTTTTAGAGCTTGACAGACATGGATGAAGATTCATCAGATTTGCTTATTTTGGAAACTAAAAAGCATACAGGTTTTGGATGGGCATGAATCAAATAATATTGTAAATAACTGGCAGAAAATACTTAAATATTTAGGTGAACAGCTTCTTTTAAACAAAACCTTTCAGAAGTTTGGGATTTCTTTAAAGAAATGAATAGATATTTTAACAAGGATGAATTAAATGGATCAAAAGTGACAGTAAAGACATTTATAATTTTACAAAATATTTTTATTTCTATTTCATACACATCCTAAATAATCTGATATATAACTGCGTTTGTGCATGAATTTTTTATTATAATTTTATGTCTCATTTATAATTTTCTTTTTTTATTGTACTGTACTGTACTGTGCTGTTATATTATTATTATTTTCCATTATCTAATTTTACAGCCTTCTTTAGCGACAATAAGGACAGATCAAATTTTCAAAAATATTTACATTTCAGATAGATGTTGCTGGTTTAAACTGTTTTCAACACTGATATTAATAAATGTTTCTAAAGTGACAAATCAGCATATTAGAATGATTTCTGAAGGATCATTTGACACTGAAGACTGGAGTAATGATGCTGAAAATTCAGCTTTGTATCACAGGAATAAATTACATTTTAAAATACATTCATATAGAAAGCAGTCGTTTTAAATTACAATATTTCACAATTTTCTCTACATTTTTAATCAAATAAATGCAGCATTATTGAGTAAAAGAGACTTCTTTAAAAAAAAATAAAAAACATTAAAAAATAAACTTTTAAAGAGTCATCAGATTCATGCTTAATTAAAACACCGCAAGCCTTTCAGAATGACATCATCTCCTGCTTTGGCTAAAAACCTCCAGATATTGATCTGATGCATTTGTATGAAAAGTTTTCAGTTGTTTGAAAAGACTCTGATAGAAACTTTTCTATTAATGCACATATTTGTACATCAGTGCCTTGGTGCTCCTTTTCATGCGTTTGCATTGAAAAGAACCATCTTTTGCATCAAAGTGTATCTGTGCATCAGTATTTCCATCTCTGCTATGTCTGACCATAAAAGCATGCAAAGAGTCTCAGTAAAAAGATCAGACACTGGACTACATGTTACAGAGTCTCAACTAAGCAGGTTCCCGGAGGCTCAGAGTCATTTGTGTTGTCTTCACGGTGTAGTTATATGCTTGAATGCTAAACACATTATGCATATTAATGTTCAGAATGTGTATAAAAACATCCATTAGAACAGCACAACACAAGAGGCTGATCAAGGACGCCCTAAACCTCAATTTGAGATGTTCTTGGTTTCAAAAGGAGCACTTCATAAAGCGACCACCAGCACGTTGAAGAGTGGTCCTTAAACATTCCAGCAAAACCCTTGTGTGCCAAGACATTAATTGGAGGCTTTTGTGGAGGCTTTAAGAATGGAATAGACAACCCTTAATCCACTCCACACAACCGTCCTCCTGAAGTCCGCATCTAATGTGTGATCAATACGGCAAGTGACTACTGTTAGCTGCAATTAGGAGACAATGCTTCCCGTTTACTATTTTCAGCATTTCCCATCTAGAGGAAGTGCAACAGGGAGGATAATTGCGTATTGACAAAAAAGATACACACATGCACACACACACACACACACACACACACACACACACACACACTCCAGTACCGTCATCGTGTGGCTTCAGCAGGGCTGTTTACTGACCGTTTAAATGGTCCATGTGAAAGCAAAACCACCAGCTCGGCTGACAAACAGTGTGATGAAGATGAATGAAGAAACTAGCAATTACCTTTTCAGTGAGTGCTGAAACTGAACGCATTTCTCTTCGTCTCAGATGCTTCTCCTCTGAAACACAGCAAAAAAAGTAGCAATATTGACAGAAAGGCTGAAAATAAATATGCAAAGCAGCTCAGATCATTTGCTCCAGGCTGAATTTGTTAAAAATACCTTTAATAAAACCTGATTGCAGAAATGGTCTATAGGGATTTTAATATAAAATACACTCACACTTTTGGCATCTATTTTATAACACATGCAAATTATTCTCCAAAAAATATATAAATATTAGAGCTACCAGCTGTTTGCATTTAATATAATAGGTCTCATTTTATTAGTATTATAACAATTTATGATGTACTAATATGAGTAGAAAGAAAGGAAATATTTTTTTCTGAAGAGAAAAATAACTTTTTATTGCTTTCCATCCACAAACATGAGAGATGGATGGCAAAGCAATAAAAATAATGATGACAGATATGGAAAATCTTTCATTTTTATTTTTATTGCCATTTCAGCTGCCCTCCTGGATACCAGTTTTTAATTCAGTTTCTGTTAGACTTTTCTTTTTCATTATAAATCATGTTTGTCTTCCTGTATAAACATGTCTGGAGAGCTTTTTCTTTCTTTTTTTTTTTGACAGTGCTGGCTACAACCAAGTCACCTCTGGTTTGTTTTGTGTTTTAAGTAAAACATAACTGTGGTAGAATCAGCAGTTACCATGGTAAAAGGTCTTTTATTTCTTAAAAAATACACTAACACTCAGGTCTTAATTAGTATGTGAGTGCGCCATCTACTGGTCAATACTAAATAACAGAATGACAAACAAATAAACACAGCCAAATATCATGTTTATTTGATTAAAAAAAAAGACATTAAAAACAGTATTATTTTGAAATATTATTACAATTTAAAATAACAGTTTTCTAGTTTAGTAAATGTAATTTATTTCTGTGATGCAAAGCTGAATTTTCATCATTTTCAGTGTCACATGATCCTTCAGAAATCATTCTAATATGCTGATTTGATACATAAGAAGAAGCATTATTATCAATACTGAATAAAAAAAATATTGCCTAATATTTATGTGGAAACCTAAAAGAGACTTCTTAAGATGAAATTGTATGAATCGAAAAGTAAAATGAAAAAAAAAAAGAAGCACTTGTTAGTTTACTACAGTGATTTTAATGATTTACTGTAAACAGCCCATGCATGCATGACTCCCCTTGGATGAAGCCCATGAGATCTGTGCTCTGGATTAACCAGCAACTCAATAACAGATCAAGCGAGTTAATGATCGAGCCGAATCACTAATGAGTGGCATCCAGCAGCGGCTCAGCAGATCATGTGGGCTTTATGAGCACAGTAAACTAGTTCAGACCAGGGTGTCAAGGTACCTGTACTGAGTGGCCACGAGCTCAAGGAGCAACAGTAAGAGTTGAGTAAGAGTAAAAAGAGTCTGTTCAGGGTGTTTGGATTGAGCCTGGATGAGAAATACTCAGTATCGCCTGTGATTACTTCACCCTGATGGTCCTTGCTGTTACAGTAGCTGCATTGTCAGAACGCCTTTGCTCCATTCCGAAGAGGAGCTCATCTGTTTATTGACATGCAGGTTAATGAAAAGCCTGTAAGCCAGATGTAAACTGCAACATACTGGTATATCCACGCAGGCTTTGTTTAGGATATAAAAACACGCAGAGGGGGAAAAGCGTCCTAAATGAAATGTTAGCTCTGGCCAGCTTCCTAGAGTTGGTTTGAGGAGCTTCTGTCTTGGAATGGGGCAGGAAAAGAGAAATAAACATGGAGGAGCTCCGACTGCACTGCAAAATCAACATCATTCCATCGCTGGCAGTACTTTACGGCACGTACTGTACGTGGGGCCCCCGCTGGGCTGCTTAGCTCCTCTGATTTCTGCCAATATTATAACGTGCTGAGCTCAGGGGTCCGCTTTCTCTGTGGGGTTGCATTCGCACGTTATCGTCTGGGGTGAAAATGCTTGTGTGTGGTGTTGATTTCAAATAAAACAAACAATGTAATGATGCAAAGACTGAACAGGAGTAGGCTAATGATTGATCGGTGAATAGGGAAAGGCTTGGCTGTATTAATGGAAAGTTCCACTGCGTTCTGATTGGTGTTCAGACCCAGTGTGCCTCAAACCAACACGAAATGTAAATGTAAACATTTTTATAAATATCTCAATAAATTTATAGTATTTATTTGTTGGCCTTTACAAACCCCTTGTTTCCAGATATAACAATTTAGCATATTTTAACAAAAACAAAGCATTACATTATATTATAGTATTTTACTTAGTATATATATATATATATATATATATATATATATATATATATATATATATATATATATATATATATATATATATATATATACACACATATGATTTTATAATATTGTATAATTTATAATATAATTCATGTTTTAGCCTACATGTTTTCCAGTATACATTTGTTTATTGGCCTATACCTCTTCTAACGTCAGCTGTTACATAATGTAAATATGTGTCCTTTTATATTAAAGAAAATTATATTACATTTTTGAATATAACTTATTTTTTGTATATAATTTTTTTTACAATTAAATTTTAGTAGAAGTTTAAAGAGGTTTAATTTATTTTATTTTTTTATTATATTTTTTGAGGGGTTTTGACCTTTACAAACCCCTGTTTCTTGCTGTATTAGCCATCATGATCTTATTAATGTGAACTTTTAATATTTTTTGAGTGTGCATGTTATACTATTAAATAGGTTCTGTTTTCATTAATATTTTTTTAAATAAACATTTAAAACGTTTTAATTTTTTTCCTTTGTCTAATATAATTTAATGTTTGTTTTTGTAATCTAAATATTTGCTTATTTATTATATAATTATTATATATATATTCAGCTCCCTTTTATAATGAATTTTAAAAAGATGCATTCCCACACACTATCTATACTTGCTAAATATCAAAGTTTATTTTCACAAGCAATGTTTCGGTCCACTGACCTTCATCAGGCATTTTTTAAAAAAATTAAAAATCTATAAAATAGGTTTTGCTTTCAGTTAAATAATAATATAAAATAAAAATAGAAATAAAAATAAAACATGTTGCCAGTACGTTCTAGTAAAAAGCCTTTCCTGAGAAAATGCAGGATCTGAATATGTCCTTCACTGAGTTTCACAGTGACATTTACACCTTTAGAAATAATGATGTGATGTTTCTGATGATCAGCTTTAAGGGAGTGAGGAGGAACCATACATTTTCTTTATTCAGCAGTTACCTTTTCAAATAAAAAGAGCCTGAAATGTATATAGACACAAATGGTACCGTTCCCTAAGGATGAACAGCATTCTTTAATAATTTTTTATTAGTCCAATCGCTCTGTGCCTGTTTCTCCAGATGTCTGTATCGAGAGATTAACTACACAAAACAGAATAATGCCGATACAATAAGTGTGTAGGGAACGAGTGAGAGCTGTGAATGGGTTACACCGCTGCGGCAGTCATATTTACACTAAATAAATACAAAAACAAAGGAATACCGCCTGTGGAGAACATTCATGCTTGTACACTGGTTTTTGGATGTGATTAATTCACCTAAGGAATTAATTTGTAGAAAATATGGCACAATTCCCCTTTGTCCACCAGGGGGCGTAAGATGAACAATGTTGCAGGTGATAATTGCCCCACTGAAAGCCATTACTTCCACACTATGGTGCAGGGCCAAATTAAAAGGAGCACGATGGGCAGTAACTGTCATCCTAATGGTGTCTTACACAGTGTGATATTCAATTATGGTCTTAGCCGTGATTAGGGAAGATTATCTCCAGAAATATTATTTATGAACACATTATGGTGTTTTGTATGGATTTACACGCACAACTATTGCCAGCTCTTATCAGATGAGAATGCTAATTAGAGTTACTGTAGATTGCTTTATTAAATGGGGTCTGAGTAATGAGCCCCAGGAAATTTGATTTTAAAATCTCCTTTGGACCCATCAGAACTGAAATACGATTTTATTTTATTTTTCAGTGAAAACATGCTTATTACTCTTCAACTTCCATAAAACTTATAAATAAATAATCAAACAAAACTATAGAAAAAAAATACTTAAAATATACTGAAATAAAAACAATAAATTCCTATAATTTTTAAATGCAAAATACTAGTTGCAACCTAATGCTTCAACTTCCATTAAAATTAAATGTGCCTCTAATCTGAGAAAAAAAGAAACTATTTTAACTCAGAAACTGGTAGTAAATTTTGCAAACAATACAATTGAACATAATGTTATTCAAAACAATATTTTTTATTATTATTATTATTAATGTGTGTGTATATATATATATATATATATATATATATATATATATATATATATATATATATATATATACATGCATGAAAAATATACAATTAAAATATATTGAAATAAAAACTTGTAAAAACTAAATGTATAAAAAATGGTGTTAAATTAGTGACCGTTTTCACTTAGACATTAGGTTACTAGTTTCACAAATAAATAAATACGTATAAAAAAAAAAAAAAAAGGAAATCACCTAAAAATACAAGTTGCTTCAAACTTGAAAGGTGCTTCTAAATGGCCGTATGCACTTCAAGACACTTTAGTAGCTGCAAGGTCATGCACGCAAAGGTGGATAAAACCAGAAGTGCATGCATAAATGTTCAGGAGCTCCATGCATTAGTTAGTTGAACATGGGCCAAGTGCTGCAGCATGTGCACATCTGGCACACAAATGCACTAATCTATTTTCAGCACAGCATGGCTACTGCCCACGTCAAAAAACACCCTTTTCTGGAAGTGTCGAGGTGTGTTTGACCAAGAACACATTTGCATATGTATTTAGAGGGGCTGAGTGTGAAATATCAACAGCTTTTTATATTGCATGTTGGCTCTTAGAGTATATTTTAATAGAACATGTACTTAATATATAATGTGAACTTCTGAAAAAACTCTGCATTATTTTACAGGCAGTGTTTCAGTTGGACCATTATTATGTCTGATCCACAAGGGACACAAGTGTTAAATGTACATTGTGTGTGTTTTATGGCACGACTGCACATGACACCGAGGCTGCAGATCATAGAAAATGGGCCCAATGCACAAGACATTAATCTGTATTTGATGGATTATTTCCCAGCAGGCTTTAGTCAGATTTAGTGGCAGTCAAGCAGTGAAATCAACCAATCAGCTGAGGGGAAAATGCTTTAGATTATGAAGTCAGAGAGTGATGTCTGCATGAGAATTATCACAAGTCTTAATCTCCAGATGATCAAAGGCATTAAATAATCGAAACTAGAGAGAGAACATAAACCATGAACACCAAACAGGTATTAAAAAAAGGGCCTGAATATGAGTCGTGATAGACTAATATGTGGCAGGCCAATTAATCATCCATTTTGAGATTATGATCAGGATCATCTGATAATTGTGCTAATAAAAAGAAGTACACTTTTACATTTTTAGATAGATAGATAGATAGGTGTGTGAGTGTGTATTATGTAATGCTTTATATTACATTTTTTTTTTACAGTATTACAGTATTTAAGAAAAATGTTAAATATATTTATATATAAATTAAATATGAATATAAATATATACATGTAAATATTTTCTAAATATATACTGTGTGTGTATTTATATATACATAATAAATATACACAGCACACACATACTATGTAAACAAAATTATTTTGGATGCGATTAATCATTTGAGAGCATATATTTATATATATATATTTATATATATTTATGTGTGTTATGTATATATATATACAGTACAGGTCAAAAGTTTGGAAACATTACTATTTTTAATGTTTTTGAAAGAAGTCTCTTCTGCTCATCAAGCCTGCATTTATTTGATCAAAAATACAGAAAAAACAGTAATATTGTGAAATATTATTACAACTTAAAATAATAGTTTTCTATTTGAATATAGTTTAAAAAATAATTTATTCCTGTGATGCAAAGCTGAATTTTCAGCATCATTACTCCAGCCTTCAGTGTCACATGTAACATCCAGTCTATCACATGATCATTTAGAAATCATTCTAATATTCTGATTTATTATGAGTGTTGGAAACAGTTCTACTGGCTAATATATTTGATGAATAAAAGGTTAAAAAGAACTGCATTTATTCAAAAAAAAAAAATTAAAATAATATATATTCTAATAATATATTTTCTTTACTATCACTTTTTATCAATTTAACACATCCTTGCTGAATAAAAGTATTGATTTTATTTAAAAAAAAGAAAGAAAAAAAAAATTACTGACCCCAAATTACTGACCAGTAGTGTATATTGTTATTACAAAATATTTATATTTTAAAAACATAGCTTCTTTTTTTTTTTTTACTTTTTATTCATCAAAGTATCCTAAAAAAGTATCACGTTCTGAAAAAATATTAAGCAGCAGAACTGTTTCCAACTTTGATAATGAATCATCATATTAGAATGATTTCTAAAGGATCATGTGATAATGATCCTAAAAATTCAGCTTTGCATCACAGAAATAAATGATCATTTAAAGTATAATACATTTAAAAACTATTATTTTAAGTTGTAATAATATTTCACAATATTACATTTTTTTTTCTGTATTCTTGATCAAATAAATGCAGGCTTGATGAGCAGAAGAAACTTCTTTCAAAAACATTAAAAATAGTAATGTTTCCAAACTTTTGACCTGTACTGTATATGTCAGTTTATGTGCTTAAAAGACTGAATAAAAAAATGCAACATTCAGTGTGCAGTTCACAATTTATTTACTGAATAAATCTGGACAAAACACCAAAAATCTGTTACATTACAATCAGAGCATCTGAGGCAGATATCCCACCATGCACTCCCCCCTCCCCTTGAAAACATGAGGAAAAGAAAAAAAAAATGACCGAACAAAAAGAAAATATCCTTCAAAATTAGCACCTAATCAGCACCAACTTATGTAGGCAAGTTCCTTCTACAAAACGAGTGAAAGTACAATAACCAGAGAAAAAAAAAATGTTTAAGCGCAATTGGACTCCTAGTAAATCCTTTGTAAGATTCTTCTTTAAGAAAACGAAACTGAAACAATGAACTCCCCTCTTGCTAGGCAGGCTAAAGCATTCAAAGGGCACATGCCATTGACTAGATATAAATCACGATTTCAAGTAACATTGATATACGACGAAACATGTCTACATGTACCCATTCAAAACATGATCATTTCACAGATCTATGCAGGCAGTAGAGTTAACATGAGGTACTCGAGACAGTGTAGTCGTAGAAATATCGTCTAATATTTATGGAGTCAAATGTCAAAAAAAAAAAAAAAAAAGGAGTGCGGTCAGCGTGCGTTTGGGGTGCGCGATTACTGGCACTGACGTTAAATCGTAGACCTTCCAACTTGGGACAAACTTTAATACAAAAAGTCAAACCTGTCCTGTGTCAAATGTATTGCCTACAATATTTGTGAAAACTGGCTGTTTAGAAAACAACTAAAAACCCTGCACGTATTTCTCTTTAAATATAGTAGTAGTTACCTTATAAATAAAATAAAAAAAGATATATTTTGCTCCTGCAAAAGAAAACAACTAAAAGTTAAATAGATGACGCTAGTCCAGAGAGGATCTCCAAGCCTAGGCGAGTCAAGTGCTTGACGTTTTTGATTATCTGAAGACTCACGGAAAAAGTTTCAGTTATGGTTAGAGCTAAAAAAGCAGCAATAATAGTGAAAGAAACAGCTTAATGCAACACAATCGTTCTTAATGCAGCCAAACACAAAAAATGACATGGTCTTCAAAGTATTGACCTGGTGGGCTGTCGAAACGCTATACTTAAAATAAACCGAGGATCAGATTGAGACGCGACCAACTATTTGCATTCGAGGAAAACAAGTACAGTAACTGAGACACAGTGAACAAATCAAAGCTGGAAACAGGAGAGGTTGAGCAGTTTTGCCTGATATTTTCTTTGTTCCTTGGCTGCGTTCTCCTGTGCTGTAATGCATTTTTGTAGCTTACTGTGGCTCATGAGCACCACGGAAAACAAAGACAAAAACGAACGGAAATAAAGGAAAAACCAAAGTCTTGCTACATCACCGATGCGCTTCGTCCAGAAGTCCTAGCTTAGGAAGAATCCTTTCCACCCAAGCCAGAACCGACCATGTCTTTTCACGGAATGAGAAATAACGATAGACACCATTTGTAATGAGTGTATTTCTTTCTTTTTTTTTTTTCTGATAATCTATAAGGACGTGGCATAACATCTGATGAGTTTGTGCTCAGCTAAAGAACTGTTCCAGTTCTTCTTCCATGTTGGCCTCTGGCACCATTTGGTCCAACTCTCGCTCGCCTCTTCCGTGGCTGGCGGCCGAACCGCCAGAGGCAGAGAACCAGGGATGGTCCAGGATCTCTCGGGAGGTGAGGCGTTCAGACGGTTCTCGCCGCAGGATGCTACGGATGAGGCATCGGGCTTTGGGCGTTAGCGTCTCTGGGATGTTGAACTGGCCGCGGCGGATCTTACTGAACAGCGAGCTGGGCTCCACGTCGTGGAACGGGTAGCGGCCCACCAGGATGGTGTAGAGCATCACGCCTAAACTCCACACGTCCGCCGCCTTACCAGAATAGCTGCCATTTGCGTTGAGGATTTCCGGACTGACGTAGGCTGGACAGCCGTGTTTGTCCGAGAGCGAATCATCACCTCCTTCTAGGAGGTACGTATCCTCCAAACTCTCCAACTTTACAAGGTTCCTGGGAAAGACAGAGAAAAAGTACATATTTGAAGACATGAGGTGTTCAGTAAGTAAAAGGGAAATGATTATTGGTTTGTTGGCTTTCAAGATGGATGATACAACAATTGAATTGACAAACTGATATATATAAATGTTATAAAATACATGAAATGGAACAAACGTCATAGAAAACTCAAGCTTGTATGACTTCCAATGACTGACAAACAACTAACAGAAAAGCCGTAATATACATTAAATGGAACAAATTAAGATCAAACAGATCGAAAATGTTGTTTTTAAATAAAAAAGTTAAAGAAAGATGTAAAATAAATTAAAGGAAGCAAACTTTCAGTTGTGTTGGCTTTCAAGATCATTCAAACATTATATGACCAAAAACAATGAGAGAATCAATTTAAGAAAAATTCCTGCTTCCAAATCTGTCAGTCCAAAATAATAACAAAAACCCTCTTAAATCAAATTTTCCTCTACTATTGAAGTTTTTTGGACTGTTAATCCCTTGCATAAAAAAAAGCAATATAAAGATAGCCTCAGGACATTCCTGTCAGTCTGATCCAGACGGAAATCTGGTATTCATTCTGGGAATTATAAAAAGCAGGAATAATGCCGCACTAAAGATGGAATTCCTCAAACCATTCCCTGTGATCCTAGTTTTTCCACTGTAATCCTGTAATTTGTACAATAATGCAAAACATGAAGGAACATATACACATGACGACAAACAATCTGCTATATATCCACAGTATATCCACAATGATTCTGTTGCTACAGTAATATAAAATAAAGCAACATTCTGATGAAGGTGCTTTTTATTTGGTGGTTATGTTTTCTAAAAAGCATGTCAGACTAATTTAGCTGTTCTTCTTTTCTTGAAAGTACGAGAGCATCAAGATGTTTTTAATGTCCTTGATGCAAAATCAGGGTTTAGGTTAAATCATGTAAATGAATCAGATTCATAACTACGATTCAATGATTCCTGTGCATCATAAAAGTTAAAAACAAGTGATGATTAGTAAAATACTGTGATAAATTTATATTTAGATACAATACTGGCACAAATTTACATATATATAAATTAAAATAATAATTAAATTCAGCAATAATGCATTAAATTTATTCAAAGTGACAGTACAGTTATTTATAATGTTACAAAAGATTTCTATTGCAAATAAACACTGTTCTTTTAAACTTTCTATATCGTGGATTCCAAAAAAATATTAAGCAGCACTACTGTTTTCAACATCGATAAGCAGCAAAGCAGCATATTAGAATGATTTCTGAAGGATCATGTGACGCTGAAAATTCAGCTGTGCATCACAGGAATAAATTACATTTGAAAAGATATTCAGTAGTTCATTTAATAGTTCATATTATTTTTATCTAATAAATGCATGCAGCCTGTGTAAGAAAAATACGCTTTTTCAAAAACATTTTAATAAATGTTACCGACCCCAAACTTTTGTAGAGTTATGCGAGTCCCTTTATGTGCTTACAGTATTTTCAATCTACACAATTTGCATCCCTGCATATTCATCAAAAAGCTGAAAAACCCTGAGACTAACTATATCGTGCAGCCCAAGTTACAAAGACAAAAAATAAAAAAAACATATTCAATGAAAACATCTTTGAGGTCTTCTGCAAGCTGCCTCGTGACTCAGATTCTGAATCAGAAACCATCCGAATGAAACCGTACGCCCACTGAGTCTCAGCAAAACATTCAATCCTCCGAACTCAAAATAGTCATATTATTTTTCACGACAAGCGGTATCCTGCTGCGTGGAAAGGTTGCAGGGCATCTAAATTACCTGAAGGTCAGAAATGAACAGGATGCCCCTTCTCTGACCTGAACTTGTGACCTGTTTCCATGCAGCGCTGTACAAAGAGAACACGGCATGCTCCAAATATTCTCTTAATGACATGCAGCATATGTGAGTCACAGCTCCACGATGCGGCTGAGTTACACCGGGTCAAGAGCCTGCAAAGAACATCGGCCCACATGAACGCAGGAAAAACGGAGGAGGACGCGTGGATGCACACACTTGTACATTAGGGAGCGATTCCAGACGAACTGCACTGCGGTCTCTAGCGTGCGACGGCAGAACGTTACAAGCGTCCATCGTGACATAACCAGGTCAGGAACCCACTTCGCCGAGGAATGCAGTTCTGTCTGGCTCGCTTTCCTCTCTGGTTCCAATTTTGGTGCGCCCTTGGTGTTTGATTTCTGGCCAGGGTAATACTCACCACCCTTGGCCACGTTTACTTGCGCTCGTCTGCAATCACTCACTGAAAGGTGGACGGCTGACGCACCAGACCACAGAGCATGGGAACAGCAAGGTCACCGAGCTCACATTTAAAGCACCAGGCAACATTCTCCATTTCCATCGAGCGAGCCAGAGGGAATCTAGCTGAGCTGACTCATTTGGCCACTGGGGCAACTGCCATTTAGCTTAAACGGGAAGGCCACCCAGATTCATAATGCAGGCTTGGGATTATTTCATACTAATTTGACTGCCAAACATATGGGCAGGCTAATTTTTTAAAACTTAACACGCAATGCCATTCAAAACCATTTTACTTCAACAACATGACTTTTTGTGGCGAAGCAGGATATGCAAATAGAAAAACTAAAGATGGGACTTAATGTTGTTCACTAGAGATAAACTGGAGGAGAGGGGTCGAAAATTTTAAGGGTTTGCTGATGTCAGGTATTTCGGGGGCGGAGCATGATTGAATAAAAAAAGCAATATTTTGTTAATAACTTGAATTACTAATGAAAAATAGTAATGCACCGAAATTTCATCAATCAGAAATATTCAGCAGTAACGGCAAAGAAAATATATACTGAGTTTTGGATGAAACTGTGACTATTAATTATCACCTCTACAATAGAACTTTTTGACTCTGTCCATATATTTCGTGCACAGAATGAAGATAAGCCACAACAGGTAAACTTGTCAGCAGTTTTATGCACTTCACCATGACCAAGATAGATGCTGAAGAAGCAATATGTAAAATGTGTTACTAAAATATCAAGTGGCACTGGCAACCCATTGCCAGAGAACTTTACTATGACTGGTTTCATTTATCATACGAGAACACAACACCCTGAAAAGCATACTAAATTCAACTACCCACATTTTTTACTCAAAAGGATTTTTTTGGCTAAATGAAAACTTTAATTTCGGTTTTGTTTAAAAAAAAAAAAATCATAATAGGCATAGGTCAAAAGTGAATTAAAATCTTCTAGAACACATCCGCAATTTACAATTGTGGTGGGGTCACTTTTACTGTTCTTCAGCTAATTTTTGCAGGAAAAATCCAGTCATTTCAATAGGAATTTTGTGTGAGGCTGAAAGATTTCCAGACAGAATTCTTAATGGTTTAAGCAAAACAAACCTCTCTTTAAAGATCAAATGTGCATATTCTGTTTGAACCCAACAACCTTGTTAGTGGCTTCTTTACCTGTCCTCGTTCTGAAAGACGAACTTCCTCAGCTTGAGGTCTCTGAGGACCAGGCCGTTGTCGTGGCAGTGCGCCACAGCTGATGCTATCTGATGGAAAAGTCTGGCAGCCTCTTCCTCTCGCAGCTTCTTGCAAGTGCGGACGAAAGAGTGCATGTCCCCATGGCTCCTCTCGAAGAACACGTACGCTCGCGTATCCCCCAGAAGAATCTCCACTATCTGGTTAATGTTCTCATGGGTGCCCAGTGCGAAGTAAGCAGCCAAGGACTCTTGGTATCGACTGATATCAAACACCTGGAGGACAGAGAGCATTTTGAATTCAATTAGAAGCCATCATCGATTGCCCAATAGAGTACAAAAGTATTAGCCCCCCAAGACAAGAGCCCTGCTACTGGCATCTTCAGAGACGATGCCTAATTCTGAAACAAAAGAATGGAAAGCCATGCAATGGCAAGTTGAAAGGCATTACACCTCTGCTGCATTTCCGAGTCCCCAAAACGCACTAAATTTTGATGTTGCTTAGTAACAGACACATAAAAGAGAGATACGGGCTAAATATAACATGACAGCGGTGGACATCGGAGGCCATTCTCTCATCAGAAGATAAGAGGTTCTTACTAATGGCTCTCTGCCCATGTCAGCCCATTCAGAGTGTCTTATGTTTCAAAGTCATGTGGACTTGCACGCATGAATGCAAGGCTGTATGCAAGGATGCACACACACTTCAGGGGTATTCCCACATGCTTTTTTGCACGTGACTGTAACTCATCACTTGATGTCATTGTTGATGAATCACTAAAGAAAAGCCATTCATTTGATAACGCACCAATAGGCACCTCGCAAATGAATGCAGTAAGCCCCATGCATGTCTCACATACATCCCTATCTATAGCTGATGCAACTGCATGAGTGTTCCGTTTCAAAATGACATGCATTCGTGTGTTCCTTACCTTGCACACGAGCTCTTCCCCACTGTGCAGGTGGGTGGCTCTGAAAACGTGGTCTCCTTCAATGGGCTCCAACAAAAGGTAATTTCCAATGCAAGAAATGCAGTGAGAGGAGTCAGGGGTCTCAGGGGGGCTGGGAGATCCTAAATTGGGACTGAAACTCTGGTTGGATTCTGTAGTCCTTAGACAAGATAGCTCCTCAAAGTCGTGTGCTTTGTGCCTCGATCTCCCATAACGCGAAATGTTAATGGGACTGGACCTCTGTATGTTCATGAGTATAGAAGGAGGTTCGTCCAGATCAGGAGGGTTCGGACGGTCTTACGGGAGGGGGGTGCAAATGAATGAAAGACAGATGCCCTCTATTTAACACTGGGCATGAAGGCACCGGCGATTCCCCTTTACTGTAATGATGATCTTATGCATGTGCGTTAATTGCACTGACAGTGTGGCGTCATTTGAGCACACATGCAATGACGTGCATGCACGAATTGTGACCTCTATGCCCAGCGTGCCCTCAAAGAACAGCACGGTTTGGTTGCAAGAGCCGAAAACGCGTGAATCGGCGCGGTGTAATGTAAAGGTTGTGACGTCACGGTCGATGCAGCGCAGCAGGTAACGTTAAAGAATGTTATTTTTTTGCATTAAATTAAAAGGAAAGCGTGCCAGCTGGGTTTAGATATCCTGAGAGGGCGCTCCGTGTTCATTCGAGCGGGTCTCCACGCGAAGCCTGTCCATGCATCTACCAAATATGGCTAGGAAAAATTTGCTCCAGGTCGCGAGCCGCCTTTTGTTACGCCTGGGAAGTCTATGTCCTCCTCTTCGCGAGCAACCAAACTCCGACGATCTCCGGCGCTTGGATCTGATTTGGACAAAGTCAAGAGGGGACGGCCGACGTTCTCCCTGAGCCTATCCCTTGTTTCAGCAACAAGACACCATTATCATCATCTTCTTCTTACTTACGTGGCTGGGAACCTAATCCATTGAACGCACGGGGTCAGCTGCACGCACTGACTGACTGACTGCGCTCGCGGGACTGACTGGAGCTCTCCACGCGCACGACCAGCCCCCCTGACGTCACGGCCAAAACGCCCTCCCATTGGCCGCTCGCTTGATGCTGACACATCCACAGTCTCGCAAGCAAGCCATACATACAGTATGTCAGATAATTGTTGTCCTTGGAATTTAATTGAAGCACCCTAAATTATCAGTCGACATGGTGAATTCTAGGGGGAAGTGTGTGTTAGGATTAAATGTCGATTGGTTTGTGCAATGAAGCAAAAATGACATCAAACTCTGATTAACTACAATGCCATGATGATTAAGCATTGAATATGTGTGTATATATATATGCATCTTATCTTAAAGTCGTTTAAACATATAATATTTTTAAACAAATATATATTAGAGATGTGTACTTCTAGTACTTTGTACATGCACTATAATTCTGCTGGAAAGCTTTTATTAGGTTGAGTATCTATATCCTAATAAAATATTTATTTTTTGGCATTTTGCTTTTATTAAAGAATTCAAATTTATAATTATTATTTTTTTTAATTTCCTGATAATTTACTCATCCCCATATCATCCAAGATGTTTACATCTTGCTTTCTTCAGTCGAAAATAAATTAGGTTTTTGATGAAAACATTCCAGCATTATTCACGTTATATAGTGGACTTCAACAGCTACCAAACGGTTGAAGGTCAAAATTACAGTTTCAGTGCAGCTTCAAAGGGCTCTACACAATACCAGATGAGGAATAAGGGTCTTATCTAGAGAAAAGATCGGTCATTTTCTAAAAAAAAAAAAAAGAAAATGTATTTGCATTATAAACAGAAATGCTCGTGTATGACTTTACGTAATACGAAATTACGCTGAAAAGGTCACGATTGATGTAGACGGAAGTACTAATTTCACTTTAATTTGAATGTGAACTAATCCTTTAAGATAGGATAGCATAGAGTAGACAGGAAGCAAAGTGGAAGAGAGGCCGGGGGTATTCGAACTCGGGACACCAGCAACACAACAGTTATACGATATACTTATGAAAATTAACTATTTTTTTTTTTATAAACTAAACTATGTTTTATTATAGTACAAGTGAAGTAACCATGGTTTTTGGCACATTGATTGTCATTTGTATAACCACAGTTTTACTACAAATACCATAGTTAAACCATGGTTAGTGTAGCAAGACCATGGTTAATTTGTGATTACCATGGTTTAACTGTAGTAACCATGTTTTTTTTTTGTTTCATTTGTAGTAAAACCATGGTTAATTTTCGTAAGGGTCAGAGCCCACTAGGCTATCTATTTGATCACTAACTTGTAGACAAACTTTTATTTAACCTTTCATCTAGTACTTGTATTTTGCACATGCACTGTCCCATAATGGTTCTAACCAAATTGGTCACACGCTTACACAAAGGCATCCATTATTTAAGCATTTGAACTGACTTCCTATCCTAATTTAGCTTTTGTTAAAATTTTTGACTAGGCCTTCAATATGCTCATGCAGTTTGCAATGATTCTAACAAAGCGCTTAAAAAGCAATGGGTTGCTATAGTTAGCTATCTGCTGCGAATGCAATTCGTAGTTGCGAGTGTCTATATTTTGCCCATTTTGACTAAAATGTAGATGAATCTAACTTGTGTTTAACTTTTCATCTAGGCAAGGCAAGTTTATTTCTAGAGCACATTCATACACAATGGTAATTCAAAGTGCTTTACATAAAAGGAATTAAAATAATCATAAAATAATAATCACAACAATAAAAACAAAATCTAGTAGGCCTACTTGTGTTTATACAAGCACTGTCCCATACTGCTAACAAAAGCATTCAAGTGGTCATCGGTTACATGCTCACGTGATTTATATTCACAAGCATCCATATTTCACACATTCGAACTGACCTTTATCCTTTTTGTTTAATTTTTCATCTCGTGTTTCGACATGTGCTGTCTGATACTACTAATCCTAACAAAAGTGGCCAAGCAGTGATTGGTTGCTACGGCTAGCTGTTCACGTAAATTGTATTCGTGAGCATCTACAGTTCACCAATTCGGAGTAACTTTTAGCCTAATCTTGCTTTAACTTTTTATCTAGTACAAGCACTGTCCAATTCTAATAAAAGTGATCGAGCAGTGATCGGTTGCTATCGTTGCCTTCGCTAATGCAATACTTTTTCGCGAGCATCTACATTTTGCATATTCAGACTTACTTGTATCCTGATCTAGCTTTTGTTTATTTTTTCATCTAGTGTTTGTGTTTGAATACTACTGATTCTAACAAAAGTGCTTGACTAGCGATCGGTGGCTATACCTGCTATATCTATATTTCACTCATTCAGAGTAACTTGTGGCCTAATCTAACTTTAGTTTAACTTTTCATACTTGTGTTTTTACATGTTTACTAATTTTACTAGTTTTTAAGTTTACTAATCCCAAACGTAAGCAGCGAGTTGCTACGGTCATCTTCGCACACGAATGCGATTTATATTCGCTAGCATCTGTATTTTGCACATTCGGCCTAAATTTGTATGCTAACCTAGCAGATGTTTTTTTATGGTTACGGATTTGTATTCACAATTATATGCACATTTGAATCCTTTTTGTTTATGAAAAGTAAAAAAGCTAATATAAAAATATGCAACAAAATCCACAAAAAAAAACTATTGTGCTAAATTGTGTAATAGTCAAGAATGAGCAGGCATTTCAAGCCTTTGAATGATCATGTATAAACTGCAGGCAGAAGTCTGAAATGGAGCTGTTGGCCAGATGGTGACTGGGTTAAATCCCCAAATGTTAATAGCAGGTCTGTTCCTTGCGAGATGCAGAATTCTCTGCTGTGTTACTGAACAAAAACCAGATGTGTGAACATGCTGTAGATTACATTCAATCTTGGTAGATTATATTCATATAGCCAAAAACATGTAGGCTAAAGAACATGTCCTGATCATATCATCCTGAAATATTAGGTTGTATAAAAATACAAACAACAAAAATATATTAAACTTACATCTACATCCATAATCACCTAAGACCTTAACAAAAGACCTGATGATGTTGTACTCGGTAATTTCAGAATAATGAATTCATACTTAAATTTGACTCATGTATCTGCCACATTATTTCATAGCAGATACATCATGTACTCTTTCATTTGGTGTGACATATTGATGAAGTGATGTAAAGTTAATGATCTGAGAGTTTGACTGATGAATGACAAAATGCCTGCTGTCTGTTATGTCTGCATATAATCTGTTCCAGTTGTATCAAGTCTTGTTATTGTTGTTGCACAATGTCATGATTTGTACGAGTTGGTGTTGAATTTCAAAACTGATTACATGTACTGGAGGAGAACACTGAGGAATCAAGGGGATTTTTTGAATTTGTGTGTTTTGGATGAATGACATTGTTGTGCCTCCCACTGGTACATTCACAAAGTGTTGTATTGTGTGTAACAGTGAATGGTGGGTAGAGTGAAATATTTATGTACCCCACGGATGAAATGTTATATGGATAGTTCACCCAAAATTATAACTGTTGTATTTTACTCACTCTCATGTAATTTCAAACCTATATGATTTACTTTCTTTCTTTTGTGGAACACATATTGAGGAATGTTGACACCTCTCTCATCTACAGAATGAAAGTGCATGGAAACCAAAGGCTGACAAGCTCTAAAAAGGACAAAAAAAGCATCATAGAAGTATTCCTTGCAACTTGCATTCTATATTGCATGCTATATACTGTATGACTTTTAAAGCCATACAATAGGTTTTTGTGAGGAGAAGGTGGTAATTTATTTAAAATCTTTTTAGAAATCTGGTCACTGTTCACTTTCACCTTCACCAGCGTTATTTAATATTACTTTTACATTTATGCATTTAGCAGATGCTTTTATCCAAAGCGACTTACAGTGCATTCAGGCTATACATTTTTTTTTTTTTTTACCAGTATGTGTGTTCCCTGGGAATTGAACCCATGACCTTTTGCGTTGCTAACGCAATGCTCTACCACTGAGCACCACTTTTCTATTTTATATTAATTTTGAATTATTTTTAAGTTTTAAGCAAATTTGTTGTGTGTTTAGATAGTTTAGATATAGTTTTTTTTTCCAGTTTTAGTTTTATCTTTTTTAAGGTAAACTAAAATTAAACAAAAATTTTAGTTAGTGTTTATTTTATTTCAAGTAACAAAAATCTTTTTGGTTGGTTTTAGTTATCTATGATAGTTCTGACTTTCACTGTTTGAAAAAGCTTAGTTCCAAAAAAAAAACCTAAAAAAAAAAAAAACTATGTATACAGTTTATAAGCTTTTCTTCTCTGTATTTGTACTTTTCTCTAGTTTGCTTCCTAGTTGTCTAATAAATGCGGCATTGTTATTACAAATATTATTGGCTCTTTAACAAACTTGTTTTTTTTCTTTTGTAAGTGGTATTGGATGAAAGTTATATGTCAAGTGAATAAAAGTAAAATCTATATTAATTGACTTTAAGTTAAACTATTATTTACCATCACCAAACATATGAATACAAAATTGTAGGCTAACACTTCCTACAGTGATGGACGTTTTTTGGACAAGACATGAGAGTACATTTTTATTTTTTATAACTGCATGTCCTTGCAGGGATTTTTTTTTTTTTTTTCGCTGTGAGCAGCCTAATGTAAAGCATTCATGATTCTTCTGTTTTGTTCATCTCAGAAAGTGACTTCCCACTTGCATTCCTGAGCTCCTGAACTGTTTTCCCAACGCCGAGTAAGCAGTGGGGTGGAAGGTGAGTGAATACAGGATTGAGCAATTCTCCCTTGTGGAATGCAGGGCGTCATATAGAATGCACACAGCTGGATGAGAGACACAGACAGAACTGTTCATTCCAAACAGATTCCACCCCCTGACATAACACTGCAAAGGGGGAGCCGGTAGCTTTTCTCCTGCAGTTCATGGCCTCGGTTTGCCCACGCTTCATGAGATTGTGTTTGTCACATAAACAGCCCCTTTCTTCCAGAATCAAGGACTAAACAGCTACCGAAAAAGTAGTTTGCCATGGTCTTAAAGGAATATTTCAACCAAAAATGAAAGTTTGCTGAAAATTTATACTCACCCTGAGGCCATCCAAGATGTAGATGTTTCTCCTTTTGAAAAATTTTGCATGACATGACTTGCAGTGAATGGGTGCCGTCAGAATGAGAGTCCAAACAACTGATAAAACTATCACAATAATCCACAAGTAACCCACACTCCACTGATTAACATCTTGCTAAGTGAAAAGGTGCGTGTTTGTAAGAAACATATACATCACCCATTCACTGCAAAGCATTCATTGGTGAACAGGTGGTGTAATGCTTAATTTATCCAAATCTGTTCTGATGAAGAAACATATGCATCTACATCTTGGATGGCCTGAGGGTGAGTGTATTTTAAGCAAATTTTCATTTTTGGGTGAACTCCTCAACTACTCGTTGACTATTTCAAACTCAAAGTGGGTCAGGATTTCCCAAGATGGGTTTAACTTCTTTTTTAAAGATTGGGTTCTAAATGACTCCATATTACCCTCTCTAGACCCAAATACAGTGCATGGAGGCTGCAGAGATATAGTCACATATTTAGGTCAGAGAAATTCAACCACACTAAATGTGTAAGTAAAAATGGGATAATCTTTATTCCAAAGTGCCTTATTTTCACTAACTCTCCTCTCTGCTAAAGTCTGCTAAATTGGGAAACTTCAAAGTGGGAAATACAGCGCATGCCTGGAAGTGGAGAGATGATCACTCTTGGAAGTTTCCAAAGGTCAGCATGGATGGCTAAAATCTTAATTAACCCCCTACAGCAATGGCACTCACACCTGTCAGCCACACCGCCCATGAGAAAATGAAGCAATTTTGCTGCTGGGAAATGTCTCTATCTCTTTATTTTAAGCCTCAAGGTGGGTGAAGTGTAGAAACCTGCTTTCTGCTCTGGAAAACTAGAAACATATTACTCTAACCATTTAGCTACATCTCTCCAACAATATTGGGGTGTAAAACTGTGCAATTTAACAATTATTTTAACTTAAAAAAATGCTTTGCAATGTCACTTCGTTTCAGTCCACATAAGACTAATATCCAGTTACTCTCACATTAACTCAAAATGCCAAATCTCACTGAACATGAATCATTTCCAGGTTGTGTTTTGAGGCAAACATGCCATCAGTTATTCTGAAAATGAATTCTCTCATTATGTACTAACTTTCATGTCGTTAACTCCCGATTTGTTTGACTTTTTTTCTCCTTTTGAACAAAAAAATACATATTTTGTAAGAATCTTCAAGTCTTCTCTATACAATAAGTTTTAATCAGTGATAATCATCTTCTAGTGAGGCAGTAACTGCTGCAACCAGACCACAGTCAGTGGAGTCGAACTTTAAATAAAGAACAAATCTCCATATTCATAATACACTATGTGTCATGTCCATAAATATAATCTAAGATGTTCAACAGAAGAAAGAAATGCAAACAGGTTTTCAAACATGCAGGGTTGCTAATGTTTACCAAAACTATTAAAAATATCTTTTTGTTAATTGAAATAAAGATGGAAAAAATATAAATATAAATAAATATAAACAAATAAATTATATATATATATATATATATATATATATATATATATATATATTACTTGTAAAAATTTCTCTTGGCAACTAACAAAAATGAAACTAAATATAAAGTTTATAATCTAATCTAATCTAATCTAATATAATATAATATAATATAATATAATATAATATAATATAATATAATATAATATAATATAATATAATATAATATAATATAATCATTAAAAATTGATAAATAAGAATGACAAAAATACAGTTACTAAAGCTTAGTACATTATTTATTACTATTTATTTTTATACAAACTGGAAATATAAAAATAAATAGTAATAAATACTAAAATAGTATATATTTACTAAAATAACTCTGACAAAATGAGAGTGAGTAAATAATTGCATAATTTTATTTTTAGGTACACTGTATAAAATTAGACGATCAGTCAGCACGACAACTTGTATTTAAAAAAAAAAAAAACACTTTCATCAAAATAAGTTGAGCAATTTCAATGTTCTTAAAGTTCTATGAAATTCAACTTGATTTTTTAAATTAGTTTGATGTAATTTAAGTTGAAATGAAAAATTGAAGGCAGCAACTTAAGTTAAAAATGGGTGGAATTTTTTCCCAGTGTGTTCTATCTTTTTCAGACTACAACTTTTAGAAAGATTTCAAAAAGTTTATGAAGGCTTCTCTGCAACCCGAGAAACTATGTGAAATACTGTGGCTGGCTAACTTCTGTCCAATCCTCTGACTCTGTAGATCCAGGGGAAATTTTCAAACTCGAGTCTTTTGGCTGCAGAAAGAATTCTGAAGGCCGGGGAGAAAAAACATATAGCTTCACTCAGTTTTGACAGGGTGACTCAGATTCCAGACACGCAGGATGAATAACAAAACAAAAAAAACCAACAAACAAAAACATGAAAGAGCTGAGCTCCAGGCATCGGGAAAGACCAACAGCACCGCCAAAATACATTTGTCATATTTAATTATACATGGTTATTAATGAAGGAAGGGAGCCAAATGACACACGGTTATTTTGTAGCTGTACGAACGCCCCAAAGAGTGAAAATATGTGCAGAAAGGATATAAATAAATGACAGGCAGAGAAGCTTTAATACATTATGTAGAATCTCGCTGAAAGCTTGAGAAATGGCATAAAAATGCAGGCTGGGAGGAAGGTCTCATTGTAGAGCCGTGATCTTTGAAACCCAGAACAAGTCCAGGAGGCACTATAAGCTCAAAACTCAATAAAAGATTCAGAGGAAAAAGGCAAAAGGAGTCTGAATCCCTCGACCACAGCGGATTTACTGTATCAAGTGCACAAGTTCTACATGTTAACTGATGCATTTAATTTAAAGCATTTCGCACCGGGTTCAGATACTGCTAACACAGATGCTATGGCAACACGATTCAGCTCTCATGAGGATATACAAACATGTCTGTACATATAACTCTGTGAAATAAACCACTGAAAAGCATGTAGCAGAGAGGGATGTCTTGCATTTCTTTAGCGATAATGAGTGGAAACGTCAATCAATCAACCACCATTAACGCATTTACAACATATTTTACTACAATATTGTGACATATTTACCAATGGAACAGTATAAAACAGACAAGTTTGAGTAGGAGTTGATTTTACCCACCGGGTAGTGACTGATCCATCAAGAATAGTGTTAAGCATGTATAAATATATGCTAGGTTCGGGAATGCCTTTTAAATTCCAATTTAATTCTTGATTTTGAATTTAAATTTAAATGTTTAGTTGAAATGTATATAACTGTCATTTATAAATAGAAAAGCAAAGTTTGTCAAAACAAATGGAATTTTGGCTCAAACGTTCTCATTTGAATGTTTTGGAAAGAGTTTAAAAGCCCTAAAGTTTGATGGATGGATGGGAGGATAAAATTTATGTACTAAAATATAATATAAAAATGAAAAAGTTGAAGTTGAAGTACTTAAATCACTGAGAAGAAAAAAACACTAAATGGAAATATGTAAAAAGTCCAAAAACTTTTTAAAATTACTAAAACTTTAAAATGAAAACTGAAAATTTATATAAATAATACTAATATAACAGATAGATGTATCTTTATTTGCATGTGCCTAAATTTCTTTGAATTGCAATTCAGTAAATTCCTTGGCCTGTTATTCCAGTTCATCATCCAGTGGATTGTGCCTAATTTATTCCAAGTCATTCAGACTCAGTTCTTCATCTGTTTTTTTCCCCTTAACTCTTGATCACACATGTAATATTAAAGTTCAAGTCTGGCTTCATCAAACTCCTTGTAAAACAATGCCATCCTAATGTGTGAATCAGTCGAGCTGTGACCTGTTACTATCTGCCAGACAGACGGCACGGGAAACACAAACAAACAAACACACACACACACACACACACACACACACACACACACACACACACACACACACACACACACACACACACACACACACACACACACACACACACACACACACACACACACACACACACACACACACACACACACACACACACACACACACACACACACACACACACACACACACACACACACACACACACACACACACACATACACACACATACACACACACACACACACACACAAATATCTCTTTGACTCTTGCGTTTGAAGCCTGGCAGTAAAGGTATTTACTGAGGAAGTGCAGGTGGCAGACTTGAAGCTATCTGACATTGATCTTGTGATGGCTGTAGGTTCAAAGAAACCCACCTACCAAATACAGACTGCTTTACAAATGTACCACAGTAGAGGTATGTTCCTTCTTTTGTAATACTAAGACAAATCTGTATTTGTTGACTCTTTTAGTCCTCTGAAGTTCTTGTTTTTTCAAAGAGAGAATAACCTGGGCTGTGTTTCTAAAAAGCATCGTAAGCCTAAGTTGATCGTAGCGCCATGTACATCTATCTATCTATCTGCACAGCAGGGTTATTATCACCAACTTCATTTAAAAATAAAAATAATTACTTACATTTTAACTAAAATAAAATTAAATATATGAAAAAATAAACTTATTTTATTTTAGCTAGTCAGTGCAGCATTTGTCCTTTTTTGTTTAAAGTAAAAGTAATAAAATAAAAAACTAAATAAACTAAAAATAAATAAATAAATAAATAAATAAATATAGACAAAAACCTAATAAAAATGACAAAAAGAGCAATGCATTAACTCTCTCTCTGTATATATATATATATATATATATATATATATATATATGTGTGTGTGTGTGTGTGTGTATATATATAAATCTATATATATTTAAATAATATTAATTATACAAATATTAATAATACGAATAATAAATACTATATAGACATTTCAAAAACATAAAAAATTAAATATTAAAAAAATATCAAATTAAATCTAATTCATAACATCAAAAACTAAAATATATATTAATGAAACTGAAAAAAAAAACAGCAACAAAAAAAAATACAAAAAATACAAAATACAAAAACAAAAATACAAATACAAATAATTTGTCACTATATTAATAAAGAGCTATAAAATGAATTAGGATAGCAGTTAAATTATTCTTAACATTTTTTCTTTCCATTTAAAAGCATTATACAATTTCAACCATTTTGCTAACTAACCTGCAAAAGATATGTCATCAAATCCAAAAACACCTCAAATGACTGACAGATAGAGATTGTTCTGATTGCCTATTTTTCAGATTAGCAAAAAGCCATATTTCAGTAATATCTGCAAGGCAGCGGGACAAAACCACTTCCAGTAACTCATTTCTGTCTAGTGGAAACTATTATAAAGATACATTTTTTTGATTTATCAATTTTACAGCTAGGTTTCCGCACACAGCATGTCATGAAAGCTGTAGGATAATGTCATCGCAACAAGCATCATTATGGCGGGAACCTAATTAGTGGCTTTTGTCATTTGCTGTGGCGACTGCGAGAAAATCCCTGTCTGCTGAGATCACTAGCGCATCAGTTCTGATGGATAGAGACGGGGCCAAGCTTTAGTGCTTAACCACCATCAGCGACGACTTCAGCGGGAGATTTTCACTTGGAGGAAGGATCTATGATGGCGTTTGAGCTATTGCAGCTGATGTTAATAAGAAGTGTTTCATCCAACCAGCCAAGAGCCCAGTACAATCAAAACAGGCCTGTGGCATGTGCTCCTGCCAGTTAACGAACTGTTGAGGCTAAATTACTGTAATGCTACCATAATTATGATTAGAGGAGCATGTCTCCAGCATAACTAGCTGCAATTTTCATGCCTTGAAGAAATGCGCATCAAAACATGGTGGTTTAGGGTGGAAAAAACAGCTATGCTGGGTAAAAAGAGCAGCCTGGTGCGTGTTTAATTAACCTCGCTCATAATATCAAATCATTTAAAACACAATTGCTTCAACATTATTCATTCTGTTGAATAATTATTCAACTATCCCAATTTTTAACTATCAATTAATATAGCGGGTCTGCGTTATCGTTTCAGTCGTGTGATCTTTGTGTGAACTTCTCTGTGGTTTTCTCTTTCAAGAAGACCAATTTGTAAGATACTCAAGGCTGAATACCTGTGAGAAGCGAAAGACATTTTGGTGCTTAGAAACAGTTGATTTAGCAAGATATTGATATTACATGATAATGAATGACATTTTGCTGCGGCCAAATGTTAAGTCAGCTCTTTTAGAAGTGCTTTAAAATGGCATTCAGCACAGCTGAGAGTGAGATGAGATTCATTTTTCCTCAGATATCTGCTGATTTCACTACGGATACAAGATAATTGAACATTTTGAACACTCTTTCCATTTTGCCCTTTTTTAAACTTAAGATTTAAAAAATCTATCAATCATTCAATAAATACACAATACATTTACTCAGCACTGATGCATTAAATTGATCAGAAAAGAGACAGAAAAGACTTTTTTCTTGTTACAAAAAAGTGTATTTCAAATAAATTCTGTTCTTTTGAACTTTCTACTAATCAGAAATGAAATCCTGAAAAAAAAAAGTATTACGGTTTCCACAAAAATATAAATCCGCTAAACTGTTTTCAAAATTAATGATAATAATAAATGTTTCTTGTGCAGCAAATCAGCATATCAGTATGATTTCTGAAGGATCATGTAACACCGAAGACTGGAGTAATGATGCTGAAAATTCAGTTTTTCATCACAGAAATAAATTACATTTTACAATATATTCAAATAGGAAACAGGTATTTGAAGTTGTAATAATATTTCACAATATTACAGATTTTACTGTATTTTTGATCAAATAAATGCAGCCTTGGTGAGCATAAGAGACATATGTCTTACAAAATCATTTATAATCCTTTTGTTTGAATGTGATGACAGTTTAATAGCATTTTGTGAAAGATGTAAATAAACACCTCTGAAAATGTTATTTAAAACATCTTTTGCATTCCTGTAGCATCTGCCCCATACAGCACTCAAGAACCAGTGATGAATGAATACCTGGCTGTTTCGGATCAGGGGTTTTAATGGCAAATGTCCCAAATGACTCTCAAAGGTGGTTTGAATTGTCCTAAATAACATCTGTTTTGAATCTGATGTGAAAGGGGTTTGGTTTGTTTCCTTCTGTTCTCAGAAGGCCTTTGATGTGCCTACCAATGAGATTGTCATTCCATAGGAATTTTCCCCTTCCTGTGCCAGCAGTGGAAACAACGTACCATCCCCTGCGTCAAACTAACCTAGCACGTAAACGGCTCATTCTACAGCCATCACACCTGCCGAGGAAATGCACCAATGCTGTGATCTCCTGACACCATCAAGACAAGGGTCAAACACAGTACGAGACAGGAGAGATGAGACCAGATGGGAAATGGCAATAAAGAAAGCCTAAGATGTTTTTTTCCCCTTCATATTGCCACAGCGTGTTCTGCTATTGTGCATGGAAAGATATTGAACCGCTATAGTGGAAATCACATTAGACTTCTGAGGGCATTCGCTGTTATTACATTGATATGGTTGTTGTCGCCGCAAGTGAATAAAGCAAATGGATTCCAATAACATTTGACTCAATGTGCCATTGCATACGAGCAGAGGCCGAACTGAATCAGGCTACAGAGGCGGATAAACGAGCATTCAGAGGAGAAATTCACCAGTATGAGCTCAAGGCCCAGCAATCATACTATGCCAAGATTCTGCAGCCAGGATAAACAAGAAAACAGCAAAACAAACTCAAAAAGCAATAAAGCACAATGAAATACTGGTGCATTAAACATACAAATTTGTTACTTTGCCGTGCAAAAGAAACATTTGCATTGATTTTGTTTAAGAGCAAGTTTAGTGCTGACACGCGCCAGAACTCGGCCGGACACAGAGGCTTTGATTGTCTCTGTGGAGAATTACCATCCTTAACTATTTGGTCTTTCACATTCCATTGAAACATAATTATCATGCCTCTGTAATAAATAACAAAAACAATGGCGATGGCAGCATAATAACTGAGACTGCATAATTGCCGTGCCAACACTGGCCTTCTGAGCTATAGTGACTAATCACTGGAGAATCTATTAGGGGACCAGACTGAGCAAAACAACTTCGAGACAAGATGGAAAGTGTTTTACAAAAGTCAAAAGTCTTCTGCATCATATATATATATATATATATATATATATACATATATATATATACACACACAAAATATATATAAAATATAATAGACCTTTAAAAAATAAATTAAAAAAATAATAATAGTATATTATATATATATATATATATATATATATATATATATATATATATATATATATATATATATATATATATATACACACTCACCTAAAGGATTATTAGGAACACCATACTAATACTGTGTTTGACCCCCTTTCCCCCTTAAGAACTGCCTTAATTCTACGTGGCATTGATTCAACAAGGTGCTGAAAGCATTCTTTAGAAATGTTGGCCCATATTGATAGGATAGCATCTCGCAGTTGATGGAGATTTGTGGGATGCACATCCAGGGCACGAAGCTCCCGTTCCACCACATCCCAAAGATGCTCTATTGGGTTGAGATCTGGTGACTGTGGGGGGCATTTTAGTACAGTGAACTCATTGTCATGTTCAAGAAACCAATTTGAAATGCTTCGAGCTTTGTGACATGGTGCATTATCCTGCTGGAAGTAGCCATCAGTGGATGGGTACATGGTGGTCATAAAGGGATGGACATGGTCAGAAACAATGCTCAGGTAGGCCGTGGCATTTAAACGATGCCCAATTGGCACTAAGGGTCCCCACACCATTACAGCACCACCACCAGCCTGCACAGTGGTAACAAGGCATGATGGATCCATGTTCTCATTCTGTTTACGCCAAATTCTGACTCTACCATCTGAATGTCTCAACAGAAATCGAGACTCATCAGACCAGGCAACATTTTTCCAGTCTTCAACTGTCCAATTTTGGTGAGCTCGTGCAAATTGTAGCGTCTTTTTCTTATTTGTAGTGGAGATGAGTGGTACCCGGTGGGGTCTTCTGCTGTTGTAGCCCATTTGCCTCAAGGTTGTGCGTGTTTTGGCTTCACAAATGCTTTGCTGTATACCTCGGTTGTAACGAGTGGTTATTTCAGTCAAAGTTGCTCTTCTATCAGCTTCAACAAGGCATTTTCGCCCACAGGACTGCCGCATACTGGATGTTTTTCCCTTTTCACACCATTCTTTGTAAACCCTAGAAATGGTTGTGCGTGAAAATCCCAGTAATTGAGCAGATTGTGAAATACTCAGACCGGCAAGTCTGGCACCAACAACCATGCCACGCTCAAAATTGCTTAAATCACCTTTCTTTCCCATTCTGACATTCAGTTTGGAGTTCAGGAGATTGTCTTGACCAGGACCACACCCCTAAATGCATTGAAGCAACTGCCATGTGATTGGTTGATTAGATAATTGCATTAATGAGAAATTGAACAGGTGTTCCTAATAATCCTTTAGGTGAGTGTATATACACACACTACTTGAATATTTTGTCATTTATTTTTTAAAGGTCTATTATCATATGAATATAAATATATATGAACTATATATGAACTATATATATATATATATATGAAGATGGGCAGTGACTTGGCCACCACTGCCGACCCACCATCAGGAGGGTGTTGCGGATAAGGGTCGAAACACCCAATGAACGATGGGTACCGCCTGATGACATCAACCCCTCCTGGCCAAGGCTACATTCACTTTAGGTGAATGAAGGGGAGAAGCATTTTCGGATGTATTTGTAATCTAGAAACTCTGGGCAACCAGTGACTTCCAGTAAAAGTCTGGGTGGCATCCGAGGAAGTTCGGTGATGCTGGAAAGACAGATGACCTCCAGTGAAGACTGGCGTGGGTGTATGAGGTTAGCAACCTCATCCACAGCACTCACAAGAGGGCACCAACTCAAGCTACAGAAAGTAATACAGAGTCTCCCGAGGGCGGGGGGGGGGGGGGGTTGAGAGATTCAACTGGACAGACATAATGGTAACGTCCAGGAATGAAATACGGACACAGAGACGGCTCACCCAAACAACTTTAACCGGGAGGGCATTGGAAGTAAAGTGTCATTGCGGAAAGACCTGCAAGAACAAAAGAGGGCTTAAGATACACCAAAGCCGAACCAACTGTGGAAAAGAGGGGTCACAGGAGCAGCGCACAGTGGTAGCACCTGGTGAGATGCAGGAGAGCTCCAGGCAGGAAGCACCCCACAGTACTGGAGATCCCTCAGCACCTGTGTCGCCTCAAGACCTTACAACTCAGTGGCAAAGCCTGGAAAAGGGTATCGTAACTGGCTGCACAATCTCCCCCATCCTCTTCGTCATGGGAATGAACCTCCTAATAACAGCTGTGGAGAAAGAAGCACGGGTTCCAAAAATGGAGTCAGGCATCCAACAACCCCCAATAAGAGGTTACATGGACAACCTTACTGTGATGACCACAACCCATGTGGAGGTGAGGTGGGTGATAACTGTTCTCGGCCACATGGCAACGTGGGCCAGAATGAAGATTAAGCCAAAGAAATCCAGGAGTTTGGTGATCAGGAACGGGAAGTTGACCAACAGGTTCAAGATGCATGTGCAAGGGGAAGTGATTCCATCGATAGAGGAGAATCCAATCAAGTGCCTTGGAAAGTGGTTCGATGACTCACTTACTGACAGGAACAACATAGCCAGTACGGAAAAGCAGATGGAGGAATGGCTGAGGAGGATCGAAAAATTAGGGCTCCCTGGGAAGTTTAAAGTTTGGCTTTATCAACACGGACTGTTGCCAAGACTCATGTGGTTGCTGACTGTGTATGAGGTCCCGATGACATGCGTTGAAGGAGTGGAGAGGAAGATCAATAAGTACCTCCGAAAGTGGTTGGGAATCCCTCCAAGCTTCACTTCAGTAGGCCTCTACAAAAGATTAGGGCAGCTCCAACTTCCTCTGTCATCCGTAGTTGAGGAATTAAAAGTTGCAAAGTGCAGAATCGTAATGACATACAGAGACTCACAGGATAAACAAGTTAGACATGCAGGCATCATCACAAGATCAGGTCGCAAGTGGGCAGCTGATTCGTCTGTTCCACAAGCTGTGAGCATGTTGAAGCTACGTGATGTCATTGGAGCACCATGCACAGAAAGACAGGGTCTTGGAACCTCACATTTCCAAAAGTGGAGGAAGGCAGGAACCAGTGAAAGAAGAGCCATGATTCAAGAGGAGGTACGGAACCTGGAAGAGGAAGGACGTAGATCAAGGGCAGTGGACCTAGCTTCACAAGGGGCCTGGACCAGATAGGATCTTCCCAAGAGGAAGATTACCTGGGCGGACCTATGGAGACTGGAGCCGTTCTGCATCTCCTTCCTGCTGAGGTCAGTATATGACACACTTACAACCCCAACAAACCTGCACAAGTCGGGTATGAGAGAGGACCCATTGTGCAGGCTCTGTGGGGAGAGGGGCACCATGGCACACATCCTGGCCAGGTGTAAAAAAGCACTCACCCAGGGAAGGTACAGGTGGCGCCACGATAGGGTGCTCATGACACTCGCCAACACCTTAGAGCAGGAGAGGAAAAAGAAACGCCAACCACTTCAGAAAACAACTTCAAGTTTATAAGGGAGGGGGAAAAGCCACCAACCACAGCAACAACAAGAACCAGCCTGCTACAAAAGGCCCAATCATGGGAAATGAAGGTCGACCTGAGAGGAAGGCTGCAATTCCCCCAATTTGTCCAGACAACCCTGAGGCCGGATGTGGTACTGTGGTCTGAAGAGGGAAAAAAGATCATCCTCATACAACATAAAGTCCCATGGGAAGAGGGGTGTGAACAGGTCTTTGAAAGAAAGAGCGCCAAATACCAAGACCTGCTGCACGACTGTAAGGGGAAAGGATGGCAGGCTTGGCTGTTCCCGGTCGAGGTCGGCTGTAGAGGATTCCCTGCTCAGTCGGTGTGGAGAATGCTCACCGCCATTGGAATAACAGGGAAGGAGAGGAAGGCAGCAGCTCGCAGGATGGGGGAGGCAGCGAAAAGAGCCTCTTGCTGGTTATGGAGCAGGAGGGAGGAGTTGAGCTGGAAGACAGGAGGGGAAGATGGGAAGTGACTTGGCCATCACTGCCGACCCATCATCGGGAGGGTGTTGCGGGTAAGGGTCAAAACACCCAGTGAACGATGGGTACCGCCTGATGACATCAACCCCTCCTGGCCAAGGCTACATTCACTTAAGGTGAATGAAGGGGAGAAGCATTTTCGGATGTATTTGAAATCATGTTATATAAAATTAATAATAAACAAACATATATATATATGAAATACAGTATCTATCTATCTAGATAGATAGACACACATTAATATTATATAATACATCATATTATGTACTTATATTAATATTATATTATATTAATGATAATCATAATATAATTATGATTATATAATTTGTATTATTATTATCATATAAAACATATTATATGTGTATATGCACATAGAATATAAATATTATACTAAATTAAATAAAAAATAAATAAATAAAAAGAAGCATATGCTACATCTTACACACATGCATACAAAAATGAAAAAAAAGAAAAGATTTTATGTATTCATTTATTCATGTACAACTGTTCTAGAATGCTCTGTTCATGTTAAAGTGAGAGGTGTGTTAGGATTGAGACATAAAGTACATCCTGTGGTTCCTGCACAGGAACTTAATGCTGAGCTCTTCATCAATGACCATGACTCATCCAGCCATGGCCTGCCTCCATTCTCAAACAGAACAGCTCCGGTTGCCAAGAAGCCCATTCTGAAGTATGACTCCCCGGAGAACCTAGTGTGCCGTATGACTGGATGGAACTACACTGATTGTTTCTGCAGCATGACTGGGTGAAATTACAGCCCTGCTCAATAAATGTTTTTTAGATTTTTAACTTAGAATTGCAGTTCATCCAATGCAATGTTATTTAACAGCCTATCACATGTTGTGTAATCTAATAATAAAACCCAATTAAAATAGCATTTTGCAGTTGGACAGTCACTCTGGAACAGGTGGTTAAAGTCCAAAAAGATTTTCTTTTATTTTCTAGGCATGTTATACCATTTTTAATCACTGTAGTAGAGAGTCATTTTTTATAATCTCATTCCTTCAGGATTGTTCACTAGTCAGTGAATGCAGTATGACTAAGTAAAAATAGCATTGATGCCTTCTAGAACACAATGTGATTATTTGTTCTTGGACCAGCACCAATTTTAGTTCCCATAAACTGCAGCACTAACTCAAAAACAAGGCCAAAAAACTTCAAGCCACATAATCTCAATTGAATTCAATGCTGAGCATCAAACTGTGTCAGGAATTCATAATTTATCATGTTGCAATTTTAGAGCTGTCAAACGGTAATGTCACGTACTTGACTAAATAACACTAAAAGACTTTCACAATATGACTAGATGAAAGTAGTGTGATGACGTCTACAGTATGACTGAGTGAAACCACACTGATAACTTTTATAAAACAACAGATTTGGTTTCTCTGTGCTAATACATCTATAGCAGCGAAGCAGGACCGAAATCAGTATCTTATAAGCATATCATAAGCATATCATGGTCACATTTAGTCACATTTAAAATAGCCTGGTATTGTCTATCTTTCCTGCAAATGGAATTTGGTATCTGTAGAGCTCTGAGTCAGGCTGTGGTTAGTTTCTGTCTACACAGATCTTTCTCCGACAGTTATCTGAAATTACATTGTGACTAATACTGATGTTACATTTTTATGTGTAACTGCAACTGATTATAGCATGTCTACAGCAGGAGTGTTTAGTTAAGCTGTTAAAGCAATAGTTCAGCCTAAAGTGTAAATCTGCTTAAAATTTACTCACCTTTTGCCATTTAAGATGAGTTTGTTTCTTCAGCTGAACAGATTTTGAGAAATTTAGCATTACATGACTTGCTCACCAATGGATCCTGATCCTGGTGCGTGTTCAAAAGCTTGTGTTTTCAGACCCCCCAAACGAAGTTATTGAAGACTCCTGATGTTAACAAACAGAATCACTGAAGTAGAAAATCTAATTTTTTTAGGTTACCATTACCATGTAAAATGTGAATCTATTGAACTTTTCCAAATTGTTTAGGAATATACATAGGTGTAACATATTTTTGCAAAATGATTATTGTACCTTAGTTCCTTTTTGAATGTTAATTAGATTATGACATGACTCCAGAATAAATGTTTACATGTATGCTAAAAAAATTATATTTTATGGATGAGGCTGTACATTCTACATACTGTATGTATCTATTCCTGCCCAGTTTTTCCCCACATCTAACATCAGATGAGAGCAGACAGCAAGCATTAAAGATAAACACATTGTGCATTCGACATGTCATGTTTTGATCCCTGCCTCACTAATTTCATTTGCTGTATCCGTGGTAACAAAGGGGAAAGAATAACAGAGCATCCCTTATCACCTTCACAGCCAAATAAAGTGGAGCTCTTCCTGCTGGTGATGCTTTGTCGCAGTTATCTCTGCATCTGTAAGAGCAAGCGTCGCCGGCGCAGTTAGCAGCTTGCCACATGTATCGAGATGCTATCAGAGGAGCCGCCATATCAAAGAGTCTAATGCAGACAGGGCTTATCTCGCCCAGAACTCACACATGTGCTATGTAGGGCACGTCTTATCAGAGCGATGCCATTACTGCCATTGCAACAGCAGACATGGGTAAGGATGACCGCTGGAGGACCGGACGATCAGCTGCTCGGTGTGTTTGGAGTGGCCAACTGAGATTGCCAAATAAGTCAAAGTGGAGCTGACGTTGCATCAAAGGTTCAGGTGAAGTGAATAATTACCTGAATGAATAAAATGCCATTATTTACTCAGGGCCTATATGTTAGTTTTTGCATGAAACCCCCCAAAAAAGGTTTTTCATACCACCACAGGTTATAAACTAAAAATTACACACACACAGAAAAAAAAGAACACATAAAAATGCGTATGCACTATAAGTCTTTTGAAAGTGAAAAAAGTGACGTGACATACAGCCAAGTATGGGGACCCATACTTGGAATTCATGCTCTGCTTTTAACCAATCCAAAGTGCATACACACAGCAGTGAACACACACACACACACACACACACACACACACACACACACACTGTGAACAGGGTTACAAGGTTACAAAAAAAAAAGAAGAATGGCAAGCCATTTAGGCCAAAGTAAGAGTGGCTGACAGGACCAAATTCAGATTTCATATTTATTAATTTATATAATAAATCTGCTTAAATATACTTTAAATCTTAAAAATATTAATTATTATAATTATTGTATTATTAAATTATATTTAATTATACATTAAATATATACTCACACACACAGACAATTACATATTACACATATGATACATGCATATTATTATGCATATACAATTGCTATACTATATGCCAAAAATGGCATGCATAATTATTCATAAAAAAATAAAAATAAAAAAGAGAGAGAATAGTTTCAGAATAGTTTCAGATGGAGTAGCCTATGACGTTGCTGTAATATGTCAAGGTAATGGTCCAAATATGCTTCAGCTTTAATCTTATATGATCAAAGGTGTCCAGTTTTCTAGCTAATGAAGTGAAAATGAAAATCAGTGAAAATCCCCCCATGTTTATTTGTAGCGTTTGTGGCCTCAGCCCACAGATTCAGAGCTGCTGTGCCCACTCACTCACCCAGAGCTTTCTCATTCTGAGAGAGAGCGTTCGTGATCAGCCAGTCGTAGGCCACTCTAAAAGCAACCTGACAGCTATAAACCATCTCTGACATGATGTTTCCAAGGTCAACTAGTTATGAAATCAGAAGATTAGAGTCCCACATTAGGCCACACATGCAGTTTCCTCACCATGCAGATAAATGCGATATGAATTTAACATGGAAAGCATATGGTAAGCATATACTGTAGCTCCAAATTCTGATCCATCTGCATAAAATATCACACAAGAAGAAATGCAGTAGTTTTGAAAATTAGCAAAGTAGTTCATACGACTTTCAATCATTTCATGTTAAGATTTAATGTTAAATGGATGTTTGGTCACATGGCCTTGCAATTCTGAGTATATATTTCACAATTCAGACTTTTTTTAATTTAAAAAGTGCAATTTTATATACACTTACAATTGCTAAAAAAAATTAAAAAAGCTAAATTGCCTTTAAAAAGGCAACACTAAATTACATAAAGGATATAATAAAGGAATTGCCTTTATTTTATGAAAGAAAATGAAAAACAAACTTCCAGATGCAAATAAGAATTAATGAAAAAAATCCCATAATTCTGTTTATATCTTGCAATTCAGATGTTTATTATTATTATAATTTTTTTTTTTTTTCAGAATTGCAGGAAACAATTTTCAAATTGTGAGATATAAACTCAATTGTGAGAATAATGAGATGAAAAGTTGTAATTACTTTTTTTTATTTTGGCAGAAATGGTCTTCCATTATTAAATAAACAGTGAAACTTTTTTACCTAACAGTCATTTTGCCTAGTAAATGATTTATAACATAAATTAGCAAATGCACTGTGTGCATGAGCATTTTAACATATGAAGTAACATTACATACTATAGATGTACATAAATGAGTTTTTAGCACAATGAAACACAAACACACTGTACAAACACACCTTTACATACAGACATATGCAAACAAAGAAAGAGAGAAAGAGAGATAGTAAAAGAGAGAGAAAGCGAGGTAGAGCTGGTCACAGTGGAAACTCTGACTCATCTGCTCCTGCCACTCGGAGCCCAAATCAATTTACCATTGAGTCATCACAGGACTTCCTCTGTCTCTCTCTCTCTCTCTCTCTCTCTCTCTCGCTCTCATTTTGGTTCTTTCTCACTCTTTCTCTTTCTGTTGTCAGCTGAACATGCTTTAAGGTTATAGCCATGTTTTCCCGTGTGCTCCAGGGCACATTTTTACGCAGTCCAAATGCATCATAGCTGCTTGAGTAATTATGGCAGCACCAGCAGGTTTTATAGCATTCAGTTGCATAAAAACAGTTCCCCACAATGAGACACACGACAGAAATGGCCTTCGCTTCTCTGAGCACACACTGGATCTCATGCAGCAAGACTCCCTGATAAAACCACTGTATATGGATGAGACTTCAATGAGAAAGCCCTGATAATACAGAATCTTTACATGCAAAAGACTTCAAACCATGAGGGCTGAATTTAAGACCAGTTGCTCCACTTTTGCATGCAATTTTCATGAACAATCCAGTTTAAGCACACTGGTAAAGGACCATGCATATTTTTTTATATTTATAATTAATAATTTATATAATATAAGAAATGTTTGTGTACATTTTCTATTGCTCACAGCAGCAGTAATACGTCTATGTATTACTGTGTAAAATTATTTAGTTATATATAGTTTTCTCCTTTTTAACAACTATCTCAATTTCTTTTTTTTTCATACTTTCTGTGTATTTTTCCCCCACCTTGTTGCACTACCAGCCTACAAAAAAATATCATTATGCTATTATTTATAAATATTGGAGTCAGTCTTTTATCAACTAGTTTATTGGGTGAAAATTACAAAAATTATTCACAAATAAAATAAATTTCACTTAAAAACTGTTGTGCATAACCTCAGATCAATGAGGCCTACGATCAGTCAGTTCCAAAATGAAATACAAAACCTGTGCTAATTATTGAATTCAAGATTTAGTGATAATATTGCATAATGAGAGATTTACAAGCAATTTTTTAAAAGGCCAGTCATTTTTAAAAGGCAACACTAAATTACATAAAGGATAAATAAACTAAGACTAATAAATAATAAAGACATATATAATAAAAAAATACTATGACTTAACCTACAATGAAAGTGAAAAATATACACAGAAAAAAAATATATAATTGTAATAGTATATAAATGATACTAAAATAACACTTTAGTGTAGTCTGTATACGTTCTGGCTTTTTAAAGAACCAGTTTAGGTGTTTAGATCACAGTAATGGTGAAATCCTGTACAGTACCAGTATAGTTTAGATAAAGTTAGTCTGCTGCATCCTCCAGGAACTTACCCACAGAAACAGCCTGCAACACTGCATCATGCAAATTGTGCTCATCACTATTTTTCGAGCATTTGTTCCGTTACCTTTTTTTTTTGCATACTTCCTTTAATCAATCAGGTGTTTAAACAACGCAGACAGCACCTGCAAATTCATGCACACTTCATTCTGCATGCACAGCGTGTCTTAAATATGCACAAACTCCACAGCAGTTTCTCAAACGATCTCGTGAAGACCATCAAACCACAGGAGAATACGAAGAGGAGAACCTCAGTGACCCCATAATGCAATGCACCGCTCGCCAATGCGAAGCAGATGATGGAATGGAGCCTCAGCCATTAAAGACCACAGAGCCCTGGGCCAACACACAAAGACCTCCAACCACTGACCAGCCCAACAGATTAGCCTGTTACTCACGCTTCCATAAATCACGAGACAATTTATATTCTCAGGACAGAAAGAGAGACAGAGACAGGCGGAGGGAAGCATTTTTAAGTTGCATTCAGCCTGAAAGCTCTTCTCACATGTCACCTGAACCAGAAAGCAGAACAGCGTTTAATGAGGGTGTGCGATTTTGTGGTTTAGCACTTAGGTTGACATTTCTTTGAAGATGTCAACACTCTGTTTACTGTGTTAAAGAGCATCTTGTGATTTCGTTATGATGGATACCAGAACAGCTGTCTTTATGAAGGGTCAATTCAGAAATGACACATTCAATTGATCAAAAGTATCTGTAAGGATATTTATAAGGTAAATTTTTTTATTTCAAATAAATTGAACTTTCTATTCATTGAAGAATCACAGTTTCCACAAATGCATCACCATGAATGTTTTCAACATTGATAATAATCAGAAATGTTTCTTGAGCAGCAAATCATCATATTAGAATGATTTCTGAAGATCATGCGACACTGAAGACTGGAGTAATGATGCTGAAAATACAGCTTTGCATCACAGAAGCAAATTACATTTTAAAATATATTTAAATAAATATTCTAATAATATTTCATAATATTACAGTTTTTACTGTATTTTTTATTAAATAAATGCATCCTTGGATGAGCAAAAAAAAAAAAATAATAAAAAAAAAAAATATAAAAAAGGCAAAGAACAATAACCATAAAGATAAAAATAACTATATTATCGTCTAAACTGATGTACAAAAATATTGTTTATTACAAGTGCACACTGAAGTTTTGTTGTCAAGCTTTTTAAAGCAGGAGGGATTCTAATTGGCTGTCAATGTTTTATTATTCAACAGCTCGAAAAAAATAAAAAATATTTAGAAAGGAACTCCAACGATATCGTTCCTTTTGTGTCGTTATAGTTGTGGCATGGAATCTGCTATTTATTTTTTTACTATTTTTTCATATTAAATTTAATTTAATTTTAAAAACTAATTTTAGAACAACTTTTAAAACTAATGTTATATCTTTCCCAATATAATTATCTTCCTTGGTGTGAAAACTTTTAAAAGGTAACTTTTTTTTTGCATTTTCAAATTAAATTATAATTATTTACCTACAAATTTAAGTCTCAATGGAAAAAATTGAGTTTTTCTGTTTTTTGAACCTGTATTGAGCATGTATTACTGCTTTAATCAGAAATTATGCAGTTACTTCACCTAAAAATGAAATTTTACTTCTCACTCATGTGGTTTCAAACCCATATGTCTTTCTTCTGAGGAACATAATAAGAGTCATTTTCATAATGTTCACATTTAAGCATAGTGCCTCTAGACACACTGAGGCACATCAGTGATATGAAACATCATCGTTTCCTATATATCTTGTTACTGATCATGATGTAATGTGCTTTACTGTTTTGAATTAACTGCGAGCATGAATTAGATTTAAGAGCTTGTCTGCACACAAAGCTATCAGAAAACTCTAAATGTAATGCAGTTGTGATACTTTTTGGTGTTTTTTGAAACTGACAGCTTAAATCATCACTTTCATTAAGAAAAAGAGCAGCTGGGACATTCTGCAAAACATCTGTTTTTATGTTCCACAGAAGAAAGTCACACATTAAACTGTTTTTAATTTGAGTAAGTTAAGTAATCCTTTAACAAAAACTTTCCACTTGATATCTGCCGTCTTTTATGCAAAAACACGACTACTGACTTAATAAAACTAAATGTGCTGAACTTTTCATAATGCAATACCCATGCAACAGTCACGTCTGAGTAATGTATGTGAGAATGGAAAAAGCTCTCCAACTTTTTCAGCACGTGCTGAAAGTTTCAACACGTCCGTCTAGCCGGGAGACAGAAAGAAGGAAATACATTGAAAAATGAATCTCTGAGACTTCCTCTGGTGCTGGAACGGGTTGCCACGACCACCCTGACGCCTGCTGTATTTGTCTCGTTTATCTAGACATGATGCAACACTGAGCTCAGAGTTAGAAACCCACCGATTGGCCGCTGTGCAACAGCCTTAAGGGATGGAGGGGGGAAAAGTAGCAATGCATCAACTCAACTGGTGGCAATAAATCAGGAGTCTTTCTTTGGGTGTGCTCCAGTCATGTAAAAGCCGTTTAAATCACCATCCTTCCTGTCATATTACTCACCCTTGACTGCCGTACGCTAAATTACATTTGGGCTTGAATTCCAGCCCTCTCACTGCGGGCGGCTTAATGCGTGAATGGGAACTGATCCGCTCTTTCAGGCCGAATCAGGTTGATTTCTCCATCTTACAGAACGGGGGGAGTGACCTTCCACGCCAGCTTTCAGAAGAGAGACGAGTGGAATCAAATACCTTTTGCTTAATTCAGGCACAATGAAGGGACTGTGGTGGGCAGTGTTCGTGCACGTGTCAGCTGAAGGACCGAGGGCCGATTAACCTCATCTCCACGCCTGCTGCGTCGCTCGCATTCATGCTCAAGAGAGGTCAGAGGTCGCATTCCAAGTCTGAATTCTTGACCTCCTCAATTAATGCTCATATATTTCATTCGGCATCCAACACAAGCCCTACACCTTTAGAAGCAAATGCAGTTGCATTTGTTATTGTGGTGTTTTCATGCATCAATATTCTTCACATAGAAATTGCTTTCTAATTCAAGAAACATTCTAATCCTGCTTGCCTTTGTGTATTGTTTTTTTGTTTTTGTGTTTTTTTAGGGAAAAAAAATTCTTTAGATTATCACAATGTTCTTCACACAGAAGAAAAAGAGTGTGTTTTTTTTTTTTTTTTAAGTACTGTTCACCGAAAAGTTCAAGGAAGCCAAAATGCTTCTTCAAAGCCATTACTCCAAAACCCCCCTTTGGAATCTTTATTTTAAAGAGTGTTCTATAATCAAATGATTGACATAGAACATTAACACAGAGTTCCCATTATCCGCATTCACAGATGTGCATATATTGGTTACTTTCAACTGTAGCTCATCTAGTCAGAATTTAAAGCCAGATCTATGTGTTTTATAAAGTAAATTTACAACAGTCCTACAGTTTTGCAACAGTTCTTGCACTGATGGTAAGTCCATGAATTTCCACTTCTGTGTCTCAAACCTACAACTTAACCAGCATAGTCCTTTAACCATTAAGCCACAGCACTCTAAATTCAATTTGAATGTGTATAGGCAAATCCGATTATTCACCATTCCAAGAAATCTGTCGGATGGCGGCCAGATACACAAACAGTGCAATCCACATTCCGGGATGTTGGTTTGTCTCTCAGTTTTCTTTAGGGGTCAGTCACTCTTCCTGACACACAAACAGAATCTAGCAGGAATCACTTAGCAGGCTACAGTTTAAACATAACATGGAAAATTTGAGTTTTCTTACTCTTTTTTGAACTGAAAGAGCTTGCTAATTTACAGTTAATTATCATTCATTTATAATTAAAGTTACTAAACCTTGGCATGACAAGAATGCATAGTCATAGTTTTGATGAAAATGTCCATTAGATTTAGTCATTTGCTCATTATACTTTAAATATAGTTATAAAATAACTGTTTGCACATCAACAGCGGTGTAGGAACAATCTGAAATGTATGACTTGGCTTATGAATAGGAATTATGTAAGGTGACAGTCAGACCTGACTGGCCTAATGAAGTTGAATATAACGGCAGTAATAAATAAGGGATCGAACTCAGGGGTTGTGTTAAAAATACTGCAGCAAAAATGCTTTTTCTCTTTTCTAAGGCTCAGACTGAAAGTGTAAAATGGTTGAGTAAAACAAAATACTCAATTTCAAGAGGCAAAACTCACTTCATAAGTGGACTTAAGGGGCAAAAAGTATCAAAATGCTATTAAAGAGCGGAATATGACCCTCATTAACCACTGCGGGTCAGACAGGAGCTTCCTCTTACCAGAGCTGATAGGACATAAAGCCCCTGCGGAGCAACACAAGACTCATTATCTAGACAGATGAGCAATGGACGGAGCGCAGATACAGTACATCACAAAGAACTGGAATCCACAGTGAAAGACTTTCCATTTATGTGCTGTTAATGGATGGCTGATCATTGTGGCGTGCTGTGGTTTGGCTGACCCTCTACTGGACGGTAACACCATCACTTCATTGTGAACACTCTGCAAAATAACAGGCAGCATGCAGAAAATCACTGATATCTAAATCTGCACTGCAGATCTACTGTAATAGCAGGGTATGCAAGGTTCGCCCCCAATATCTGGTGTTCATATGAGCTTTCAAGACATCATAAGTAATTAATGGTGTTTGCTAAAGCAAGCCTCACTATTATTATTGCTTAGTACAAAGGCTTAGGGACCCGAACATACCCCTGAACTCTTGCATTAAACTGTTTCCCTAAATTGTGCAGTGTGTATTTTTCTAGCTGGACAATACAAATAGTTAAAAACGATGGCATGACAAGAATGCATGGCCAGAAGCATAACTTAGTTATAGTTTTGATGAACATTTCCTTTAATCAGTGATTATCATGTCATATTCATTAAAAGAGTAATTAATCCAAAATTGAACATTTGCTTAAAATTTACTCATCCTCAGGCCATCCAAGATGTAGATGAGTTTGTTTCTTCTTGGGAACAGATTTGGAGAAATTCAGCATTACGTTCCTTGCTCACCATTGGATGCCCTGCAGTGAATGGGTGCCGTCAGAATGAGAGTCCAGACAGCTGATAAAAACATCACAGTAATCCACACCACTCCAATCCATCAATGAACACCTTGTGATATGAAAAGCTGCATGTTTCTAAGAAATAAATCCACTATTAAGATGTTTTTAACTTTAAATGGTTGCTTCTGGCCAAACAAATGAGTCCATAATCCAGAATATTACAGTATATGACATATTTGTTTAGAACTCTTTTGGCTTGTAAATGGTACTTGATCTGTGCATATTGATGGGAAGGGTGTAGATTAATTGTGGATTATTGTGATGTTTTTATCAGCTGTTTGAACTCTCATTCTGACGGCACCCATTCACTACAGTGGATCCACTGGTGAGCAAGTGAGGCTAAACTTCTCAAAATCTGTTCTGATGAAGAAACAGACTCATCTACATCTTGGATGACTTAAAGGTGAGTATATTTTTAGCTAATTTAATGCTTTAGCTAATTTTTGGGTGAACTATTATTTCAAATTTAATGACTTTTCACTTACTAAAATACCATATTAAAAAAAAAAAGTTGACAAAAGTATTTTTACCTATAATAATTACATACAAAATATTTAATATATACACATTCATTCATTTAAAAATGCATCAAACTACTATTTGGTAGTTTTATTGGTACTAGTATTAGCTTTTATTAACAAAATAATAAAAGCCAACTATTAAGTAATGTTGATGACAAAATTAACAGTAGAAAGCCAATCACACAAAAACGTTGTATTGTAATACCCTAGCACACACAAACACCACTCACATTTTATTCGGAAAATATACAACTCCCGTACAGCGTGTTTTATATGTAAAGCTGTGAGCACATGCTGTACCTCATTGCTGTCTTTCAAAGCCTTGTCTGCTTTGCATATCTGAACACAAACACAGACAAACATTCTCCCTCATTTACCATCAACTTCCTCCAAACCTTTCTGGGTCAACAGACTCTGTTTATGGTACTTTCAAAGGAAGCCTTGTGAATTTCAATGGAATTTGATCTGAGAGCATGCATACATCTGCTCACATGGCTTTATTAGATTTACTCACTGTTTGACAACACACTCTCACAATTTATTCCCAACAGCACTTGCAAATTATACAAGGATGCGTGCCAGACAGAGCAGGCCTAAACTGCATTATAGAAGTGCACCTAATTAAGGTCTTGTTCTAGAGTACCGGTTTGATTTACTGCAACATCTCGAAACTAAAAACATTTGGTTCATAGGCGTGAGAGAGAGAGGTTTGGAAAAGCAGACAGGTGTAACTTCCTGTTTTCAGTGGTTTAGCTGAGTTCATAACTCAAAACTCAAATGATCCACTCAAAATGTAATTTAGATGAAATTTCAAAGAGGATTAGATTAAGATGCAGTTTATATTCCCATCGCATCACAGTCGATGGGATTGCATAAACATGTTTCTCCTGAACATTAAGAGCCAGTGAATCATCATCCAAACCAGCTAATAAAAAAGTTCTGAGAGACTATAAATTGCTGGAAACTTGTGTCAGGTTTTTTTGTTTATTGTACGCGGGTCATTTGGGATGCTAGAGTCGCAGGCCCTCTTGTGTAGTTGTAGTCTTGAAGAGGCCATATGCTAATATCTGAATATTATTAACATACATTTGTGTACATTGTCATTGAAAACAACAAACTGCACTGGACATGGTACTTTCATAAAACTCGCCATACCTTTAGTACGTGTGTTTTGTTTTTAACCTCTGTAGTCATTTAATGACATTAAAGTGAATCAAAGTGAAAAAGTAACTGTCTAAATTTCCTGTCCAAGTAGATGTAGACAAAGCTTTTATTATTTCACATTTCATACAATAATGTTATTTAAAATGCTTCTGACAGCCATACCATCATTTAGCAAAAAAAAAAAAAAAAAAAGGTCAGTGAAGGTCCCATTACTTAAGCATTAGATGCATAAAAAGGCAGCTGTTTTGTAGTTAGTGCCATCAGTTCTGTTTAAAATGCTAATGTTTAACATAAGAATAACCTAGCAGGAAAAATGGCTTAAACTATATAAACTTCTGTATGCTGTTTTTCTTAGAGCATGCCAGGAATTCATGCTGAAAGAAAAAATATTACATTTAATTTTCTAACTTTGTACACAAATGTAGCATACATGTTAAGGAAATTAAATGAGCCTAATTTTTTCTTACGCAATTAAATATATTCATTATATGTTTTAAATGAAGCTAACCATTCAGTCTTATGTATTTACTTATTTATTGCATGATTTAAAAAGGCAAAAAGGCACAATTAATACATGTAAGAATTTAGAAAATTAAATGAGCTTAACCATTCAGTGTTGTTATTTATGTATTTATTTATTGATTGCACAATTTTAAAATATAAACAAATAAACAGCAAAAGAAAATACAATTAATATGTAAAAACTGTGTGTTGCAATAACAACAATCCAACACTTTTGCCTGATACTAGCCTCTGCTAAACCTGCAACCCTATTAGGGCCTACCTATTAATAAAAAAAGTAATATTTTAAATCAAATTATAGAAAAAACAGGGTTTTAAACTATATTCTGACAAACTACAGTGTTGCAAAAGTTTGCAAGCCTCATATAATATAGATGCAACAAAATAGCTCATATAATATTTAGCTTGACCTCCCAAAATAGATTATCAACATTTTCTGAAGGTTAAGCACCTCCATTCACTGATCCTTGGCTGAAAAAGAGCACTTCAGACACTATTTTGTACCCTTTTTGTGGAAAGTGCCAGAGAAAGAAACAAAGAAGAAAAAATAAACCTCCATCTCCATGCACGCTGATTCACAACGTTCCATTACTGTTGTGTCAAATCTTTCTCTCTCGGCTCTAAATGGATCTCAGCTCTGGTCTGTGTGTGTCTCATGGACCATTGTGTTGCCGTGTTCGTGGAACTGAAGGGAACAGAACAAGCAGTCTGTCATTTACTCATGACTCATCGAGGTTGATGCCTCCGCTACATCGCTCCCGAGGATGCACAGCAAGCAAACCAGACAATCAATCATATTTTAATACAAAACAGCCCCATTTTCAACGAGACACACTGCTATCAGAGAGAGGACCTAATTAGATAGGTGCAGAAACGGCATAATCCTGCGGAGAACGATCATTACCAACACGGCGAAAAGCGGTAACCCAATGATGGATGGCGGCTGATATCCGAGCCGTTTGGAGAGTAATTGCTACAACGCCAGCGGAGCAGACGCGTACCAAAGTGCGGCAACTAGAAAAGAAAGTCATTATGATATACTTTTTAGAGAAGTTGTTGAATATCCTCAGGTAACATGGCTAAATCTGTACTACTGACAACACTTCCTGTGCACCGCTTCAGAAATTAGGCTGCATCAATATCGGGCTTGTAAATCCTGTTTAGCATACCTGGTGGCAGGTTTTGCATACTGGCTGCATTACTGTCGCCTTACTGAATGGTATTATCGTGATTGACCGTGAGCTGGGGGAACAAAAGGGTGACCCGCACGCCAAGCTGGAGTTTGTGGTTATCATTTCTCTTTATCTACGTGTGCCGGTATCAGCGATTAGTATGAGCAATGTCACACGTCTAGTAATGGGCCGAAAAACTGTTAGTGCATGGCAGGGTTATTATGGTAAAAGGAATAATTAATCCAAAAATTAAAATATGCTAAAAATGTATTTGACCTCAGGCCATCCAAGATGTAAATGAGTTTGTTTTTCATCTGAACAGATTTGGAGAAATTTAGCATCACATGACTTACTCACCAATGGATTCTCTGCAGTGGATGGAGTCCAAACAGCTGATAAAACATCACAGTAATCCACACCACTCCAGTCCATCAGTTAACACCTTGTGATATGATTGCTTCCAGACAAAATATAGATCCTGCATCCATAATATTGCATTTTGTCCATTGAAAAAGTCATCTTGTCTGAATCAGGAGAGAAATATGCACAGATCAAGCATGCGAAAACAGTACAAAACAGAGGGTGGACTCTTTCACTGGAGGAAGAGTTTAATGGATTTAATTATGGACTATATTTTGGCCAGAAGCTAAGGTTTAAAGTTAAAAACATTGTGATGCAGCTAGACATTACTAGACGTGATTTTTTTTTCTTTAGCTTAAAACTAAAACCATTGAAGAATAATTTTAATGACTTATAACTCTAAATGCTAACTAGATTCAAATAATTTTAAAAGAGTCTTTTTTAAATGAGTTGCCATGGCAACGTTTCTCATTTTAATTTAGTTTAGCTTGATGTGGTAGAAAAACCTGAAACTCAAAAGAATTAAAGCAGAAAAAGAAAACAATTCAATATATTAATAAAAACTATAATGACAGTAAAATAACACTGGTTCACAGTCTCTAGAGACATGCCAACATGGTTGAAGTACGTGCATGTGTGTGTGTGAGCTGTCACATGAGGGAATGGACATCACAGCGGAAGGACACTCACACACACATATGCCGTGACAGATTGTTGCCATGGAAGCATCACTGCCCCTTAGATCATTTTCAGCATCTCAGTCAAAAACAGACGGGAGAGGAAGAAGTAGTAAAAGCAGGCAGAGCCCTCGGCTGACAGCACCCAGCTGTGCTCATTAATGTACGAGCGACGCTTCTGAAGAGCGCATCCAGGTATCGTTTAACTCGCTTTCCCATCATGGACGTCCCCGCAGGGAAGACGAAACACAAATGAGGTCTCTTTAAAGGAACAATTGACCCGAAAATGAAATTTCTGGCATTATTTACTCACCCTCGTGTCATTCCAAACATGTGTAGTTGCTTTTTATGCCTAAAAACACGGTGTTGTTCTTTTCTTAACAATGAGCATTTATAGTGATGCTTAAGAAGGCCAATAAAGCACCATAAAAGTACCATAGTCCATATGGCTTATGCACTACGTATATTACAAGACTTCTAAAGTCATGTGATAGAGAAACGTGAAATTTAAGTCATTGTTCACAGTAGCATAAGGGTTTGTAACAACATTTTCAGTTTGGTTGAAATCTCAATTGTTTCCGCTAGACTGCAAAAATGTTCAATGCAAAGAAAACTTTCCAGATGCTTCTACAGAGAAAAAGACCCCAGAGCTACAGAGATCTCAACAAAGTCTGGACCTATGTTTTAAGCAGTAATAATAATCATAAATGTTTTTTAATCAGCATATTACAATGTTTTCTAAAGGATCATGTGGCACTGAAGACTGGAGTAATGATGCTGAAAATACAGCTTTGTATAACAGGAATAAATTACATTTTAAAGCACATTTAAATAGAAAGCAGTAATTTTAAATTGTGATAATATTACTAATATTACTATATTTTTGATCAAATAAATAAAGCATTTGCAAACATATAATAGACTAAATCTAAGTCTTACCGACCTAAAACTTTTTAACATACTGTTTATATTCATAGCTATCATACGTTCTATGAGAAACAAAGCCATGACCTGAGTGTTACTAACGAATTCTACTAATGATCTTAAGAGAAACACACTTAAGTGCAGCATAAAAATCATGAGCAATGCAGGAGCCATCTGGGTGCCTGTTCTCATGCTCACACACAAAAATGGCCATCTTAGTGCATTGTATTTGCACCTCTCTGTACGATTGAAATGATTGCGCTGACTTGCTCATAAATGTAAAGGAAATTGTGAAATCTGTAGGTTTCAGAGCTGTTGACACAACTACAGGTATCAGTATGACTCAGCCAGTATGCTGCAGATGTGGTCGAGAGCAGACTTCAAACGGACTTGAAAATGCTCTCTCCACAGCAACACAGACGAGGTAAACAGTCTCAGCTGGGGTTACTGATGCCTGATTGACTTCAGTACATCTGCAATTCCATTTGCTTGGCTAAGCGTTCATAAGCAGTTTGAAGGCATTAGTGAAGTTCACCAACGTTGAGGGATGTTCGACTGTTCTTTATGCAGCTGTATAAGTGGAACATCTGCTGCATACAGAAATATAAACAAAGATGAATTGAGGTGGATGATGAGATTATCCTAATTCTTGTTTGACAATGACATTGAATAGCTTTTTTATCATGAGATTATGTCATTTAGCTTATATCAATATTTATAATTACTCACTTGCCACAGAAATAATAAGGATCTTAATCACATTTTTTAAATGCAGTGTATAAAATGACAAATCTGTTAAAAAGCTATTGGTTAGCATACTCTCGGGAAGCGCAGGACCCCTGGAATTAAGCATTTTAAAATCTGCTATCATTGCTCATGGGATCAGAGAAATGTGTGCATGCATAGAGATTCGCAAGATGACGTCAATGCAATGCTGATTGACTGAGGGCAGCACAACAACACATTCAGGACCCAGCTCTTCACTAGTGACTAACTGAGATATGATGTCAAAGGCAGGAGAAACAAATGAACAGGGGAAAATAAAAGCCAATTTCATGCTTTTAAGAGCCTGCAAAAAATAAATTAAAAATAACATTTTAAATATTGCTTGGTGCAACATCTAGTATTATATAATGAAAAATGCAAACAACAACAATCGAGTTTAGTAACCAAAAACTAACCTTGAAGGTTGCAAAACGGATTTTTATACATAACATTTTATATTGGCTATTTTAGGGGTTATTTTATAACCTTTTCAGAATGATTGGGGAACTAAAAATGGCTTTTTTAAAAGCCATTACAGATGTTTTTTGGTGCAGTTACAATTCACCAACAGGGGCTAATATATTATCCAACTAAACAAATCCTTTCTGTAAATAGCAAAAAGGAAAAAGAATAAATTAATAAAAATACCAAAAAAGTATCAAATTAGACTTATAATATAAATTTAATATTTAATTTTATATTATCAAATAAGACTTTTCATAAATTTAATAAAAACTTATATGAATATGAATAAATACTATATAAAATATGAATATAATAAAAAGAAAAAGTGCTAAACACTTTTCAAATACTACAAAAAAAGAGAAGACATAAAATGCTATATGGTTATGTTATGTTATGTTATGTTATGTTATGTTATGTTATGTTTTTTTATTTTATTTTATTTTATTTTATTTCGATCAGTGAAATTACCCATATGCAAAAATGAGGAACTTGGCAGTAAATCTTGGCAATAAAACTGTGTGTGCCAAAAAATGCATCGTAAAACAGCAAAAAACACTTGGCCATATTACATTGTGGCAAAAAGTACATTGTTCATTGACAAACTTTTTTTTTCATGTCATGATAATGAACAATGTAGTTGTTAGATAGAATTATCCAAAAATAAAGTAAAATATAGTTCACAGCTTTTGGTTTGTCCTGTTAACAGCAACCGTACAACAAAAATTGCATATTTCAGGTAGGTCCCCTTCACGAGGAAATACCAGCGCCGTAAAACAAAGCCTGACGTTACGAAATCTCACCTCAGTCGGTTTCTGTTTACAACCCTTAAATATGAACATAGAGCTGAAACAATGGAGCCTCCAGCTCGTAAATGTCCAGCAATTTGTGGTTATGTAAGACAAGCAGACTGAAAGTGCCAGTGTTTACATTTCCTGTAATCTGAGTATCCATTCACTCAAGCATGATGGATGCCAGTCTATACTGTAGCCAGCCTTGGCAGCACCAGCATCCGCTATACGCCCTGCAGAGCCTGGATGTTCCACCAGGTGAACTCGCTTGTATTTTATTGCATTCTTCTGGTGCTACGCATTTAGAGAACAACTGCACAACACAGGGACTCACTAGCATAGGACGCTCTGAGAATAATGGAGGTAGCGAGGTAAAACAGGGCCGCTCACTGCTGTGTGGAAGATTGTCTTTCATTGCATCATACTGTTTGGAGGACAGAGCTACAATGTCATCAAGATATGGCTGCAAGCCAAGAAACAAAGCTCCCCTAAATATCTATCTAGGTTGCCTGATGTGCCGGCACTCCAACCTGTTTATAAGGACGCCATTGTTTTACCATAATTAGGTTGTGCATCAAATCGTCTCTAAAGACTGGAGGAAGTTAATCTACTGACTTTGGCAAACAGTGATGTTATGATCTGTACACAAAAGAGAAGCTTTAAAGCACAAGCTGTAAAAAAATTAAATAAATAGAGTCAATATTAATTTCATGCTGTCTTGACCTTGTAAAACCAGGATGGTAATTTTAACAATAAATGCACCAAAAACACTGACAACTGCTTCTAATATCCTCTGCATTTTGAGATGGTTTTGTTTTTGTCAAAATTTTCTCAGAAGTCCAGATATAATGCTTTAAATACAAGGTCATGCACTATTTAGAACTGAATTGAGAATGCATTTTAAATTTCCAGTTCAATTCTGGAATTTGAGCTGCATTTGAATTCACATGGCAAATGCAAAACTAAAATTTCAATTTTAATGGAAGTAGAGTTACAGTAAAATTAATTCAAATAATTTCTATAACTGTACATTTGAACCAGTAAAACAGCTCACCTCAACAAACTTTTTATGTTGGCTTGAACTGTGCATGTTTGCTTGTTTGAAAAAGCTTTAAGTTTAAATTTTTTGGATTGTTCACATTCCTGTTAGGTGTGGCCAGTTTGATTTAAATTCACACTCATGAACTGCAAACCAGTTCTTAAATTCGGAATTATGCAAAACCCAGTCTACAAAATGCTCAGGCTGCATGTCACAGTCTTCCAGCCTCATTCAAGCACTGCTGCGGATGACAGGCATGGCTGTGCCAGGAACCCGCTGTGGCACGCTGCTGATGTGTTTCCTGTATGGCACTGGCCTCTGGACACAGAGATGGCTTTCTCATTTTGTCCTTGACTACAGATTATGGGGAAACAAGTGCCAGGCCGCAGCATGAAACGCCTAGAGCAACAAAGACACTGCAGGAGACATTTGGAGAAACCATGTCATACTGCATGAGCTTGTGCACGTCTGATCTCTCCAAACATACATGAGTATAAATGTACCAAAAAGATCTCCTCCAACCTCCATATTTCAGCAATCTCACTGATTTTAAAGCAACACTGCAAGATATATTGAGCATAAAATCTATGGCCCTCTGCTATCAGTTACAGCAGACAGTAACAGAGTGCATAAACAAACAGGAAACATGTTTACAGTAAAAGACTTATAATGGTAAAGTTTGCAGCACAGGAAATCAACAATTAACTACTTTTGAAAGCATTAAACATGTTAGCATGAAACTGATGATATAATCACTTACATGCAAAGTTAAATCCAGTCTTTTGGCTAAGTTACTTTTGCTTGTTACCTGTACGGGTAACAGGAAGGGACATAAAAGGATATTTAACAGTGAAGTAGGCCTAATGTGAAGCGGACTCTGCCTAGAAATGTGCTTTAGGGAACTACTTTTACAAAACTTTAACAAAATTATGAGCTTCACATTTAAGTTTTTAAAATCTCTGACCTGCCAACCAGGTTAAGTGTATTTAGTGTAAACATGTTTTCCATTCATTCATAGACGTTTCCTCAACTATAACTTACCATTCACCCTGTGATGAAAATGATGGTGGTGGAAATTATATTTTAATTTTTATTATTATTATTCATTTAGATTTTAAACATTTTTGTATAAAATGCATTTTATGTATCCTTAACACAGACATGTATATACTTTTTTTAATTAAATTATTATTTGATTATTATTTATATAATTATTTTATTTTAGAATTAAAAATATTAATACACAAATTATCTTGATTTTTGTATTTTTTACATAATTTTGGGGAACAGTCATACTTTGTGAAAAAAATGTTTGTAAATCACTTTCAAACAGTTTAATATTTAAAGTTTAGTTTAGAAGTTCATAATTATTTCACTCTTTAGATTACCATAATAAAAAATATACATACTGTATAATATTTTAGTATTTTTGTATTTTAAGATAAATGAAACCATAAAAAACTACTTAAAACTCAATAAAACCAAAAACGACGAAAGCATGGAAAAAATGTTATATAACTAAAAGAAAAAAGTTGAAATCTGTTTTTAACACAAAAAATAAAAACCTCAGGGACATAAAAGTGCCTGTATTTGTCTGCGGTAATCGACAGCAGGCCACACATGTTGCATATAGCCATTAAGTTGAAAATAACCCTTATATTTTCTGGAAATGGGATGGTTTCCATTGTTTTTGTTGAAGTTGTAAAACATGAAGTCAACATCCAAGTATGATGTACTGTAGTAGTTCGACCACAGTGCTCTCTATGGGGTGTGTCCACTGATCTATAATAGAGAACTGGATTGCTCATGACATCATGTAAGTGAAGCCGCCGCGCCGCCATATTGGTAATCCCTAGTGTGCGTAAACATTCCATTGAATTAATAGGAAATTGTATGATTTTAATGAGAAAACATCACATAACAAGTAATTAAATCTGAAGTATCTCTGAACATTCTTACAATGCAAACACCCCAGGCATGTAAAATGTCGGGGATTTCCCCTACTTATTAAAAAGCTACGTTCATTACAGTAGCAAACATCATGAACATGATAAACATCAGACGGACACGACCTCAACATACATATAACAAACGACAAAGTGCTCATTCTGAAATCTGAAGAAAGATTTATGCTTTGTATACCTTTATTGTCTTGTACAGTTATTCATTGTTTATATGATTTTGTTATAGTGTTTTTATTTGTAATTCGGTGCTAAGCGCAAATGTTTCAACAATGATTTCGTTAACAGCATTCATTTTGAAGCAGGTAATGATTAAAACGGTGGTTAAATTCATTATTAATTTAGCATACACCATTTTACATGGAAACGTTAATGCTAGTAAACATATTTGCGCAATCTTCGAGAGCTGAAACAGATGTTGCTCAATCAGGACATTAAAAATATACACATCATAATTTATTCAGAGAAATAACTTACTATATACAGTACGGATTTAAAGACATTTAAAGGCTTTATTTCCAAGAAGAAAGTTAAGTTTTTCATTTCAGTATAGAGCAATAAAAATACACCTCTCGTATTTCTTTAAAGAGATGTTTTTGTATCATCTGACTATCTAGTTTTTTTTAATTATCCCAGCTGCACCCTAAAGGCATCTTGGGTTCACCACTTAAATAATCTCCACGTGTTCAAACTTGACTCACATGCTCCAAATAGCCTCTTTTCAGCGAGATATTGATTGAAGATTGCTTGTTGCATTGCTGTAAATAACAATTAGAGACATTTGTGCTTACACAACAGGATTGCTGTCATGCTGTGCGCTTGCATCCAAGCGCTGAACCTCTCTGTCGACATTGCAGCCGATGGGGATTCCTGTTTGGACGTGTGATATAGGTCACCGGCAAAGCCGTTTGGAGCACTAGCCACTCAATACGGTTCAGTACGTGTCGTTTTGTCCATGACCCACTTGCAGATCGAAGGAACACAGTGTTCCCCTATCGCTCCAGTTGCTATGGTAACAGAGAGGGAGAGAGACGCAGGCCGTGGACATCATTTATGCTGCCAGGCAGAGATGTGAGCAAGAGGAGAGTGACAGAGGAATAGAGACGGCGAACACACAGAGATCAATACATGTACATGGGAGTAGATTTAAGAAATCCCAAGAGGGGAATCCAGAACTCCCATTCATAAAAAAAGGGGAAAGGGAAAACCACAGTCACACATGCCAATTAGTGCTTCAGCCAAAAGAGACTTTTCTGCCAGTGGATAGAAGTAAAAGCAGCCACACATATAAATTAAGGCTTTTCCACTCATTTGAATGGGGCAGAGCAGTTAGGACCAAGATCCAAGCTCCAGGACATCAGAGTGCTTAACCCTGTAAAGCCTGACATATGAAATAACAGTCAGAAAAATCACTTTCTTTTTTTGTAATGAAATGGATTATTAAACCTTTAGACAAAATATAAAAATGTTCATGTGTTTTTGTTAAATATTATATTTGATACACCAGGACTTTATGGTTCATATAAATAGCAAATCCAATAGCTTGTAATGTACATCTAAAAGAGAAACTCGGATGTATTCATTAGGGCTGGGTATCGATTCAGACTTTGATTCGCAAGCTCTCGATTCGATTCTTGGTTCGATTCTCGATCTTTTGATTACATTCAGTGAATATAGTTTTAATACAAATGCTATCGATATTTCTAAAAAAAAATGAACAGTAAACATCAGTTTACAAATGGTCAGTTAATAAAAAGAAATTAAGAGCCACAGGCCTGTATTTTAAAGCTATTCTTTTTTTTTGTATAGGGTCTTTTTTAAACAATATTAGGGCCCTTTAAAAAGTTCTTCTTAATTTTTCTGGTAAATTTTCCAGGGTCGTCACATGTGGTTGCTGCAAGACCAAGGTACGCTCCTTCGTAGAATGTGCCTGCCGCACCGTTCTCAAGCCGGCCACCTCTGCTCAATATGTTATGAGGCGTAACATTTCCGTCACATGCTTGAGGCATTCGGCCAATCATAACACGCTGGATAGCTGGCCAATCACAGCACACCTTGCTTTTCAGAGCGATGAGCTTTGTAAAAATCGATGCGTGGCATAGAGGAGAAACAATAATGTACAGTGTGTGGAAAATAATGTGTTTTTTAACCTTAAACCACATAAACACATTTCATTACACCAAATACACAAAATAATGTTCTTTTTAGCAGCATCATATGACCCCTTTAAAGATAAGCCCTACCAGGAATGGGGTTCAAACCCACAAGGACATTTGTCCATTGAATCTTGAGAGCATAGATCCAATGGAAAATGTCCTCGTGGGTTCAAACCCCATTCCTGGTAATCTTTAAGTCATCTGAAAGACAACCATGAGAAGGTTATAAACATTTATTGGATTGAAACTAATGAATTGCCTATAACTAATGTTGACAAATAGTCAAGCATTCAAATCACGGTAATAACCACCAAACATGCGACCAGAATGGCAAAGTGGTAAAGGTATTGGACTTAAGATCCAATGGACAAATGCCCTAGTGGGTTTGAACCCCACTCCTAAAAGCAAACATCTACAAAAAAAAAAATCATTACTGGTACAATGAAATGCTTATCAGACTTGTATAGGTGGGCTTAAAGGGATTATATCTTACCAACCAGGGGGGCGTTTCCCAAAAGCATCCTTATCTAACTAGGGTGATAAATCCCATTGAACTCTATTGGTAACAACAGAACTTGTGACCATAGTTGCTTTAGGGAAACGCACCCCAGGATGGCCGAGTGGTTAAGGGGTAGGGCTGATCTTTAAAAGACCTGGTAGAAATACATGACAAAGAAAGATTTGCTTATAACAAATGTTGATAAATTCTAGCATAAAACTCACAGTAATAACCACCTAATATGTGACCAGGATGGCTGAGTGGTAAAGGTGTTGGACTTAAGATTAAATGGACAAATGTCCTTATGGGCTCAAACCCCACTCCTGGTAGAGCTAATCTTTCAAAAAACCTAAAAGACAAAAAATGACAAAGATTGATTTGCCCTTCAACAAATCTTGATAGATAAATTCAAGCATTAAAATCACAGTAATAACCACCTAATATGCAACCATGATGGCTGAGTGGTAAAGGTGCTGGACTTAAGATCCAATGGAGAAAAAAATGTCTGTGTGGGTTTAAACCCCACTCCTGGTAGGGCTAATCTTTAAAACATTTGACAACCAAACATGAGAAGGATACAAACATTTATTGGTTTGCAACTAAAGTGGATAGATAAATGCAAACATAAAAAACAGTTAGTAGTTGCAACCTAACATAAGACTAGAATTCTATGCAAAGTGACTCCAAAGTGACAAAAACATGCCTTAATGCCATTTTAATTTTTTTTTTTTTTTTTTCAAAATAGCTGTATGTCCGTGGATATACCATATATATTAGGAATGGAAAACATTTGTTTGCATTTGCTTTGTGTTTTCACTGCATATCGACGGATATGGAGCACTTTAATCAATGTCTCAGCTTATTAAAAAGCATAAAGCAAACAAGCCATGTGTTCTGGTTTAATCTCCATGTACTCTTTGCGGATTTCAGCGTATATTGACGTTGAGTCACTGTTCATCCTTCTCATGTGGATTTTCTGAATACATTTGAATGTAATCACTCCTGATGGTGTAATCAGGTCTGATGGTGAACTGCTTACCGTGCATTCTCTCTGGGAAGGAAGTCTCGTCCCACCGGAATACCGATCAGCTACATTGCACCTGTTGTCTATTCTGAGACATCATCTTTATGGCTGATTAGAGTGGTGATTACTTCCTGATAGGTTGGACCGTTGGGTTTGCTGGAGCTGGTTCCACTGCAGCTCATTAGAAGAGGGCCAGTGAAGTCTTACTAAGCAGAACTTGCAGAAGGTTTGGACTGCAAAGTGCAACCAGCAGCAAAAACAGAAGAGAGAGGAGAATGAAATTTTTGATATGGTGGTTTAATCATTGTTCTTTAATCTTCTTGGTTATGCTGTCTTTCTGAAGTTCGGTATAAAAACCTTCACAGTTCCTGCAAAGAGGCTATATTCTATGTTTTTATCCCACTTTATTATATTACCTTTCCCCACATCCATTTAAAATGTCAATCAAATGTTTTATTTATTTTTTGCACCATAAACAGTTGCCATTTAGTTTTGCATGGTCTTTTTTATTTTACTGTAGTCATTGCAAAAATGTCTAGGAGTACCTATTTATGTATGTTGAACAGAAACCAAAAGTCTATGTATGTATTATATTATTTGTAAATTCTGCATATTTCAGTCTCTAGCACTTAGTTTCATTTAATGGACTGGAATGATAAAGTATGTCCACAAAGAACATCAACATCTTTTACTTGCATTTTAACTAAAGCAACTCTCTCAATACTGCATTCAAGCAGTGCATTTTATCAGTTCCTGTGAAATGAATCAGTGACCATGGCATTGCTAGTAGCATGTTCTACCAGCTACAAGAAAAAAGTGCATAAAAAAGCCACCATAAAACCTATTTAACAAAGAATAAATGATGTCTCTGCAGTTGGAAGGCGTAAGGTGGGCGGTGCATAAACTATATGTCATTCTCAAAATAGCCGTAAATGAATGCTAAGGCTGTAATCAGAGAGTCTTACTAATTAATGAAACATGAAGGCAAAAAGGACCCCAAGCAGATTGTGACCTCAAACCTCCTCTGTCGTTACAACTCTCAGTGGAAACACAAACTATGCACAGCGTGACACTTTTTTTGGGTTTTGACTCAAGGGCATCCTTGGATAGCACACAGACACATGGTGAATCACCTCCGCACCCATCCAGTGGGGTTTCTAGGGATGAGTCATCCTCCTTAATGGTCGGCTGTTCGGGAACATCCGCGCAGCCGCAGAAACGCTCATGCACGCTCCGTCTTAGGCGGGATTCCCCTCTCTGCATGCCTAACAGAACCCCAGCAGCCATGCAGTGCAGTGGATGAAGTCCACAACACTGTGGTTTCAGATAGTTCATCTGCACGATGAGTCATCGACCGTATGGGCTGGTCATGCACACATACTCAACCATTATTGCATGGCAGAGATGAACTATGCAATAATATGAACATTCAATCAAAGGTTAATTCGATGCATATTTTTATTCAAGATACATACCACGTCCTTGCCACATCTGCAATAGTAGCTGTCATTTTTTCACACATTGCCTGCACATATATCAGAGAAGTCGATAAGAGCCCTGGAGGCATTTAGATGGGCTGGTCTCGCAAAGCTATTATTCTGCTGCGGCTCCTTAACATCATTGACATTGAGTTTGTCCTGGCTAATGCTTCCCCAGCCTGTAATGTTAACACATCTGAAAGGTTTCGAATGAGAAGACACATTTGTCTTTGGCATGACATATTTCATTAGCTGTCCAGGCCAACCAATATGCCACCAAATGCTGCCAAGTTCCTGGGAAGAGCAGTGCATTAAGATTAACGTCACGCCTGCAAACATGCTAGATAACTTATAGGGGTCATATGATGTTGCTCAAAAGAACATTATTTTGTGTATTTGGTGTAATGAAATGTGTTTATGCGGTTTAAGGTTAACAAAACACATTATTTTTCACATAATGTACATTATTGTTTCTTCTCTATGCCCCGCCTTCTGAAACGCATCGTTTTTTACAAAGCTCATCACTCTAAAAAGCGAGGTGTGCTCTGATTGGCCAGCTATGCAAATGTTATGCAAATCTTCCCACATAGTGAGGTAGAAAATGGGGGGGCGTGTTAGAACGAGCCGTTTCAGGGGGTTGTGGACGAGTCTTAACTTTCATAAAGAATATCTCTTTGGATTTGAGACTTCAGTCTTTGCAGAGAAAGGAAAAATTGAAATCGCATCATATGACCCCTTTAATGAAAATATAGAAATACAAAAAGGATTTGTGTGAGGGATAGGTTTATATTAAAGTAGATGCATTCCTCTCTGCTGTTTAACAAAATGACCTGTGCTCTCACATCATCAGGGATATAGAGTTCAACCAAAAACAACCATGACAACGCGCTCATCGCCACGGCAACCCGACTCATTGAGCTGCAGAGAGCAAGTTCGCCTAATGAGGGATACATAGTGTTCCCTTTCCGGCACATGGTACGATTCACACCGCACCTGTTGATTTAGACTCCATTGTCAGACAGACATGACAGCAGACAGCTCACGTCTCAATTCAAACATGCACTAGACTGACTGCATCCACAGTACAGCATCTATTTAAATCTTTTCTTTGTTCTCTCAGTGTTTGTCATTGCATTTCAGAGCATCGTTTAATCTAGGATGGCAGGGAGACCCAGAGGAAAACTGTAGAGATTGCTCTTTCATAGCTCAGGAGACTTCATGGAGTCCTGAATTAAAATATGCTTCAGCTTTCTCTGATGCTTCTACAATTCCTTAATAAACAGACAAAAATGAGCTTCTTAAATTTGGCAGATGCTTTTATCCAAAGCACTTCGCATTTAGACCATTCACAAGTCATAATTATGACATAAAAAGTTATTAGATACACTGTTAAAAATATGAGATGAAATGACAAAATTATGACATACTAAGTCATAATTATGAGATAAAAGGCAAATTAGGAGAAAAAAGTAATTATGAAATAAAAAGTCAAATTTATAATATATTAAGTTGCAGTTCTATATAAAGTCCAAATTATGACATACTTATGAGATATAAAGGCAAAATTAGGTGATAAAAAGTAATAATAATTAAATAAATTAAAAAATGTAAATATACTTTATTACATGAACTCATATGGCTAATATACTAAGTTACATTTATATATAAAGTCAAAATTATGTCATACTTAGTCATAATTGAGATTTGAAAAGGACAGAATTATGAAATAGTGATTATGACATAAAAAGTCAAATGTATTATATACGAAGTTACAATTATATAACAAAAATGTATTTTAAAATTATGACTGTCATACTTTTAGCTGTGATGTCATAATTGGGTCACAAAAAATTATTTAGTTAATCTAATTATGACAAAGTCAACATTATGACAAATTAAATTTATGATATCAAATGTCAAATATGACAAAAACTGACTTGTGTCAATTTCTGCTTTAGCATCTCATAATTTGATATTTTGTCAATTTTGACTTTTTATTTAATAATGACTCTCATACTTTTGAATGTTCATGCAATAATTGCAAAAACTATGTTTTAGTAAATCTAATTATGATTATGACATAAATCGAAATGAGAGAAAATTCATAAATATAACAACTGAATTTTTAATGCCATAATTATGACTTACTATCTCATAATTTCTGCTTTTATGTCATAATTAGGACTTTTTGTCATAATTTCTACTTTTTATGCCATAATTAGATTTACCAACACATTATTTTTTTTCTTATGTAACAGAAATGACTTCCAAAGATTCAAACTCATGAGAAATTCAAAAAACTGAGCTATAAAAATGATGTTTGTGTTCATATGGAGACCATTGATTACATGCTTTGGTAAATCTGAGAACAGTTTGAGCCATTATCAAGATCTTTTCTGACATTCCAGAGGAGACATTTTTGAGATTACTAGGGACTTTTGAAACTCAAATGTAGGCAGAATTCTTTATTTATTCTAACTGCTTTGGAGACACAACTGTGATTTTTCTCAGTATAGGTATTTGAGAGTAGGTGCAGATGTTGGCTGTAAACCTTCAAGCTTATATGAACGAAAGTGGCCTGAAGTAGCAGGAGATTGATATCTGCAGTATTTTGAGTGGTTTTCTGCCCGGTGCAAGACGTGGCATGAAGTCAAGCCTCATTACAAGTATTAGTCAAACATTTATGCCTGCTGTTGGAAAGATCAAAAACTGATTTACTGTTTCTCTCCTGGAAGGCATTACTGATAATTCAGCCACCATAAACAATTTAGAAAATAATACGGTCACAATGCAACAATAGCATTAACGTCTCTTATACTAGTCTTTTTTTAACCGTGCATGACCGTAATCGTGCCTTCCTCCTCCGCATGCACGGATGATGTCATCGTTGGCAGAAGGCAGGGGTTGTGATTATCTAGTTTATCACAGTAGATATTATTCATATTTTGATGTATTCCTCTACAGTAACTGTAATTGTGACCGTCGCATTGGCCTTTTGAAATCGTGATTAATGAAATGCCCCAATCTGTGCAAACGGTGCAATTGTTTTGACTTTGCCAGCTGAACACAATGACAAAGTTAATGGAATGTCAAGGAAATCCTTCAAAATCTGGATAATCTGTGATATCTAAATCTTTCCACTAAAACCCCAGGCGGTTATGACTTGGCAGTCAAAAGAGGGAAAGGATAACAAGCAGCAAACATGTTTGGCTTTAACACCCGAGAGAAAACCGCATCTCCTGCTGGATATCACCTGCGAGACAAACGCTGCTAAAGCACAACATCCAGGCATGAAATTTTGGAGACATAAAAGACAGCAAGACATTGAAATGGTTTTGTTGCATTGCATATACTCTTGGCTTGGCTATTTAAAAAAATTAACTAAAAAAAAAATTGTATTCAAGTACAGAACTGTCACAAGTGACAGCGCATCATATATTCTGCAACAATGCAGGGTAATAAAATGGTTGGCAAACATATAAGCCTGTACTTTATAATAAACATCCAGGATGATCAGTCTGTCTGGGTTTATACACAGGCCAAGGTGTAAAACAGCGGGGTGTGACAGTGAACTTGAAAAAAGTGTGACTTTATGAATATGTTAGAAGGCAAACCTCAGCTGTTGACCTTCTGATGTCCTCAGAGATGCTGCCTATTTATTTCTGCTTGAGCAAAGTTCACATCATCATAGAAGAAAAATTGTGCATTTAGAGTATCCAATATAGAGTCAAGGCACATGGTTTCCTAATCAAATCTTGGGAAGTTGTGGCCTAGTGGTTAGAGAGTTTGACTCCTAACCCTAAGGTTGTGGGTTTGAGTCTCGGGCCGGCAATACCACGACTGAGGTGTCCTTGAGAAAGGCACCGAACCCCCAACTGCTCCCCGGGCGCCACAGCATAAATGATGCCCACTGCTCCGGGTGTGTGTTCACGGTGTGTGTGTGTTCACTGCTCCAGGTGTGTGTTCACAGTGTGTGTGTGTTCACTGCTGTGTGTGTGCACTTTGGATGGGTTAAATGCAGAACACCATACTTGGCTGTATGTAACGTAATATTTAAGTTTAAAACAGATGTGTTTATTCTAAAGATTTGCAAATTAGGTCAATTAGGTGCCATAGTACTTTAAGATTCAATATCAAATCACTGTAAACGATTTTGAACAGCTGGCCATAATATTACCTAATTCAAAGTATAGTTCTGTCTTAATTTCCTACGTCAGTGTAGCACAGATCAACAAAAAGCCTGTAAGCTAATGTAAAACTAAAGGAATCTTTTGTGTAGTTGACAACAACAGTTTTAATACACTTGTAATTACAATACAATACAGGTAAAATGCTATTAAAAAGAGCCAAACAAAAGATGCTGAGATATATATATATATATATATATATATATATATATATATATATATATTAGTGCTGTCAAATGATTAATCATGATTAATCACATCCAAAATAAAAGTTTTGTTTACATAATATATGTGTGCATACTGTGTATATTTATTTTGTATATATAAATACACACACATGCATGTATATATTTAAGAAGAATATGTTATGTTTATATATTAAATATATTTATATATAATATAAAATATAAGAATATAAATATATAAATGTATATACATGTAAATATTTTCTAAATATATAATTTATGTGTGTGTATTTATATATACATAATAAATATACCCTGTACACATACATATATTATGTAAACAAAACTTTTATTTTGGATGTGATTAATCGTGATTAATCATTTGACAGCCCTAATATATATATAGTTGCTGGACAGGTAATTTCATATAAAATGGGTATAAGTTATATTTTCTGCCACATATTTTTAACATAAAATGGATAAGCAGCCCTGGCATAACACATAAAAAGCCTGGAAATTGATTGTGCATTTACATTTTAGATCAGCTTCAGGTGAATAACCCAGTTCCAAAGGTAAACCTTTATTTTTTTTTCTTTCAAAAATACTAAAGAATTATACATCTTTTTACTATATAAAACATAGAAATAATAATTTCTAAAATAAATGTATCTGTATTTTATTGATAATTAAATTAAATTAAATTAAATTAAATTAAACTAAACCTTCATATCACCTGAACAGACATTTTATATAATTTTGGGTTTAGAATATTGCTAATGATATTAGTATTTTATTAATGCATGTATGATTAATATTATTAAAACATGTTTTTAGACTATATTCTTAGAAAAAAAGGTACAAAAGCTGTCACTAGGGCAGAACCCTTTCAAAAGGTACTAATATGTACCATTTAGGTACAAATATATAATTTTAAAGTACAAATATGCAACCTTTAGGGGTAAAAAGGTACAAAGGTGTAGCTTTTCAAAGGGTATCGTCCCAGTGACAATCTTTTTCTGAGAGTGTATTTTGCCTGTGTCATGTAGGCATTTGGTGCTATGGATGTTATTTTGTCAACAGATATCACTGACAAGTCTATCTATTAGCTTGTTTCAGGTTTATTTTCATGAAAGCTCTATTCAGACACACAGAACAGGATGAGCACATGACTACAGAGGCAGTGTTTCACCCAGCTGCTTACACAAATAGGCAAAATCCGACCACATTATGCAATGCCCCACGGAAAGAGCTAACCTGTCCATGCCAGAGCACTTATTTTAGATGTGTAAACCGTTCTCATGGGAACACAATCATCTCCCATGAGGCAGCTGCTTGATTGAGGCCTTGGACCCCTTCAGAGAGAGCGAGTGTCTGGCTGAATTGTGTGGTTGAGAGCAATCTATGGAGAACGCAGAGCCCGGCATGTGTTTTATATGAAGGCATATCCGGAGAGATCAGACATCAACCACGGGGTATTTTTTGAGCTTGAGGGTAGGAGGAGAGAGAGAGAGAGAGAGAGAGAGAGAGAGAGAGAGAGCGAGGCAGACTGGATACTAGCATGCTGCTTAATGCATACATGTGCACACTGACTGCTGCCTACTTTTTATGAAACACAAGTCATAATTATGACATAAAAATGACTTTTTATGTCTTAATCTTGACTTTTGTCATAAGTTTGACTTTTCTAATGTCAAAGTTGTTTTTTAGATCAACTTTTTAAATGCCACAATTTTTTTTTTTTTTTTTTTGGTCTGTTTCGAATTTTGTCATTATTTCAGTTTTTGGTGTCATAATTTTGACTTTAAGTCTCATAATTATAACTTTTTATCTCATAATTCACATTAAATGGATTCCAACTAATTTTCATTGTTAACTGCCTTAATTACTTACTCGCAACACTGAAAATAGAATGCTTAATGTTTTCTTTGCACTGTGTGCTGTATGCATACTATAAACCACAGAAACAGTAAAAGTACAATATAATAGTAAGACAATATTTCAAACAAAGCCAGTGAGAAACAAACAGAAAGGAAGACTGCTTAATGCATACTGTGCATATTAAATCTTGCCTACTATTATTTAAAAAATAATAGAACCGTGAACATACTATATACTGCAGACATATTAAAAGTAGTACGCTAGTATGCTATTCCAAAACAGCCAGCGTCTAGGAGCCACTGAGGGAAAGCATCTGGACAGCCTCCAGCGCCTCCCTTTGCTAACCAGGCATGAAATTCCTGCGGCAGCGAGCAAAATGAAAGAGTGTGTATGTTTGTGTGTGTATGTGTTTTCAGACAGATATAAAGGAAGAGAGAGAGAGGGTGTCCCGTACACAACAAGCACAGAGGAGGGCAACATGTAATCATAATGACCGAGCTGAGAGGACGTGGGATGATGCAACATAATGAACATAAACGCAGGAATGCAGGGAGAGAGAGAGAGAGGTAAAGAGGAGGACAGGACGAAACTTAATGGCTTTTCCATTCGTCAGGAATGTGCTGACGAGCTTGTCTCCTCAAATTAAAACACAAAGAGACAAAACGGAGAACATGCACAAACACATGGCTGATAAAATCACCTGGCACTAGAAAACACCAATTAACAAGCATGGCTGCTGTTCGGCTCATGACCTCACCGTTGCATGCCTATTCAGTGAGTGCCGTGTGGTTATTATGACTGAAACATATGAGAATACAGAGGTCCCACTTTATATTAAGTGTCCCTAATACCTGTGTACTTACAAAGTAACTAAATGTTTACGTAGCATGTAACCACAGTGCAAGTACTGTGCATTGAAATAAAGAATAACAATGTCACAAAACACAGCTGTATTTTATATTTTGTACATGTTTTGTAAAAGCTGCTCATTGCACTAAAAATGAATGTCAGGTTGAACACATTGCATTGTGGGATACAGTGTGCTGTAGTATATTATACTACTATTGTAGTATATACTTGTAGTATATATATACTGCACATTTTGGCAGATATAATTGGCCATCTTGTGATTTTGTACTACAGATAGAAAATTAGCATTATGTGCACAGTTGTATACACTGCATACTACTTTTCAAAAATGTAGTAGAACATATATTTTATCTAAAAATGCCTTCACTCTTGGCATTCCAATGAAATGTAACGAATAAAAAGAATGTTAAAAACAACAGGTTTATTTATTTATTTGTAAAAACAGAACATTAGAAATAGCCATTAAGGTTAAATGCATTGCATTGTGGGAAGCAGTGTGCTCTAGTTTAGATACTGCACTTTACAGCAATTTTAGCAGGCCATCTGGGGATTCTGTACTACATATAGAAAAGCAATTTGCATTCTGTGCACTGTATGTATACTGTTCTAAAATGCAATTTAAAGCCTATATTATATCTAAAATGTGCATGCAGTGGGATACAGTATAGATATAGTCAATTAATTTAAATTTTTGTAAATACACATTTTAGCAAGTGTAGTCATCCAGGTATTTTAAGCACACACAAATTCACACACTGTGCACAGTATAGTTATGTACTGCAGAAACAGTAAGACTAGTATAATGGTGCATTATTCTGTACATGTCAAATGTCTTTCAACTGCAACTGACTTCATGCAGTTGCATCTGGCATGATCTTTAACTGAAGGTTATCTGACAGAGCGTTATGCATTAATCACCACACCTTTGTGAAGTATCTATAGTGCGATCAGTCTTCCTGATTGGCTGAAGATCAAGTAATCAATGATAACGCAACAGAAAGACGAGTTATTCAAGGGCAACACAGGGAAACATGAGCCCTTGGGACAATCAAACCAATATTAGACTTGTCTAGCTAACAAGATGACAATATCTATTTCAGGATAATAACATCATATCCAGTGCCGCAGGTTCATTGATATAACACTCGCTCCATTCACGACTGCAGTATGACTCACTTTATGGTGATGGTTATTTTCATATCTGTGGACATCCAAACTCTACTTTCACTGGTGTGACTACCTTAGGATTAATCACACAAGAGATTGACTATAACTATACACACAATATAGAAGGTATTAAAGTAAACAAAATACTACAGAAAATACTATACCATAGGCACTTTTTGTGCCAGGGGTTAAACTGTATTGAAACTTTTTTCTGTTTTCTGTTTTTTCTGTCTTTTATATATATATATATATATTTTTTTTTTTTTTTTTTTTTTTTTTTTTTACATTTTACCCCATACCATTACCAGACTTTCAATCTCAAAATATGAAAATCCACCATAAAAAATATTACCACCAATTTAAACATCAGTTATTTTTGCTTCTTTTCAAATATTTTATATTTTACCCTCATACCATCCTCATAATTTCAATCTCAAAATACAACAAATTCATACTAAAAATATTAATTAATAATACTTATATGATGGATTTTCAATCAAAAACTATGAAAATCTAAAGATAAAGGGGAAATTATTCAATTATTTTTAAATGCCTTTACTTTTTTACCCTCATGCCATTTCCAGACTTTTAATCTTAAAATATGAAAATCCATCATAAAAATACATAATTTTTTTTTTTTTTTTGGTATTTTACCCTTATACTATTCAGAGACGTCCACTCTTAAAATAAGAAATATATATATATATATATATATATATATATATATATATATAGATAGATAGATAGATAATACTTATAGGATGGATTTTTATATTTTCATAGAAAGCAAACAAAAATCAGGGTAAACACCAGTTATCACAGAATAAATTATTGTGCACTATTCCCAATCAAGTTGTAATTTTGTTCAATTATGCAAAAAGGTAAGAAAATAAGATTTAATTGTGTGCATTTAGTATACAAACAAACTAGCTATAACAAAAGCCTTCAAAACATTTTTGAAATGCCATTAAAATGCCATTACATAATACGTAACTAGAGACGTGATGGAAATGAGACTTCAGAAGATTCAGAAAAATAAAAATGACAGATTAATTCATATACACTGCTGTTTACTTTCTAAAAGTCCACATGGTGGCTGAAAAAACACTTGTATATCACAGTGTGAAAACAAACTGCGAATACATTAATTGTATCATGACATACACACACACACACACACACACACACACACACACTCCAGAAGCCAGAATCGCTCTCAGCCAAACATGTCTTTCTAATTTCGGCCATAACAGAGTGAAATCGATGACCAATCATCACACAAACACTCCTGCGGTTGTCCTTGAGTCAGGTTGAGAGTGTGTTAAGAGCCGTATTCTGTTACACACTGGATAAAACTCAAGGACGGTTGAAGGAGAAACTCAGGAAACAGACAGTGAGTCATGAGCCGCGCTCACGGCAGTAAATCACTCCACTATCTCTCAAAGCTGGATATCTTTGTCAATGAAACAAGTGTTCAACGGTACGCGTGCATCTGAAATATCTTCTTTCAATAAGAGCCGGGACAGTATGCAAGGTAAAACAGAGCTGAGACAATCTACATTTCTGTTCCTTGGATTAGAAAAATTAAACAGCCTTGGATCCATTTACAGAAAATGAGGGCTATGTGGAATAATGAAATCAATTTATGCATCACAAAAGCCAGATCTGACTTGAACAAAGCAAGACTGTCTTGCAGAGGTCTGTTCTTTGTGTCTGACGTCTGCATTCTTTTTGAGCATGTAATTTAATCACTGCATTAAAAAAATTAATGCCATTTTAAAATGATTTCATAGTCAGACACACCACTGTGACCTAAAGTGCTGGTTTGGAATATTTTTGATGCTCAATTTAATTAAAGGCTCTTACAAAGGAACAAAAAAAACCACCTAAGCACTGGAGCCATGACATATTGGTTATCATAAGAACTCCAGACAATGTTATTTTAGTATTATTGATATACTATTATAATTTTGCTAATATTTTGAATTAGGTTTTAATGTAATGTCAAAGTAAAATTTAATGTAGCTGTCAGTTCAGGGTGAATTGTCACAACTCCAAATTGCTGTTGGCAAAAAAATGGTTATAAATATATATTATATAATGGCAATAATTATATATTATATTATTATATATTAATTTCATATTAAATAGTATATTTTATATTTTATTATATTTATATGTGTATGTGTTTGATAAAAATAAAATCTAATTATGTATAACATATATATTAAAGCAATCAATTATATTTTAAAGTACATTAAAACAGAAAACCAATATTAGAAATTGAAATAATGTCTCACAATATTACAGTTTTTTTCCTTTTTTTTGATCAAATAAATACAGCCTTGATGAGCACAAAAGACTCCATTAAAAAAACATTAAAAACCTTACTAATCCCAAACGTTAGAATGGCAGTGTGTGTGTATATGTGTGTGTGTGTGTGTGTGTGTGTGTGTATATATATATATATATATATATATATATATATATATATATATATATATATATATATATATATATATATATATATATATATATATATATATATATATTAATAAGTATATGTATAATAAGATTTTATTTTTCATATTTTCTGCTTTTACTTTAATATTAACTAAAGTTTCAGTAATTTTGTTGTGTTTTTTTAATTTGTATTATTTTATTAGTTAATTAGGGTGTATTGTATGTGTTTTGTTATTTTAGTATTTAAAGTAAACTAAAATTTTAGAAATGTTGTCTTGCTATAATGATCTTTTTAATATTTGTATATATTTATTTGTTTTGTATTTAGTTAACATTCTTTTCTTTTTTTCCAAGTAACAAAAATGTTTCTCATGGTTTTAATTTTAGTTAATATTAATCCTGACGTGTTGAGCTGCAGTTTTCATGTTGGAAACAACAAAAATCTGCACTGATGCAATACAGTCATTTCTAATCATTTTATAGAAGTGCAGTCCAAAAAAAAAAAAAAAAAAAAAACAGGTAAAAAACTTTCCAAACCGCCTTATTTGTTCAAGTATATTGACATTAAAAGTTTCATGACAGTCATGTCTTTCAAATGGACAGAAACATGCTCAGGAAGATAAAAAGTTTAGCTGTCCTCTCATCATCATCATTACATGCTCAAGTTGCTTATTCTGAAAAATGGTTGGTCGTCTTGTTGAGTTTCAAGCACAGTATTGTCCGTGATAACATTTATTTTGAATCGAGATGGAAGAAATACCAACCACAGAGGAACACTGGCTTGGAAGTTTGACTGGAAGACTATTAACAATGTGGTTAAATCTGAAACCGGGTGGAGATTTACGTGGTTATTTTGTATTGAAAGCTCACTGTGGTCCAATATTCTGATGCTTTCCAGCAAACGGGTAGAATTGAGAGCAGCGCCGGGTCAGTCAAGGACAACAATCCCCCATTCCAGTAATACAGGAGCAAAACTACGACTACAGCTCATAACCAGAGCATATAAACACTAAGTGGATGTTTTGGTCACTTTGGTGGCATCTGCTAAAACCTCCAATATAAATAGAGAAGATATTTTTAAGAGCTTGGGTTAGTTTGGTTTCTTTCTGTCCACTACGAAATTTGAAAATATCTGTCACCATATTTGCATTTCATTATAGCATCTGTAATATTTTCATCTTTCCTTGTATATCAATAGAATAAGAACAAATTCTCAAAACCCATAATGGTAATATATTTGCTACTCACTTGGGATAGTTGTCACTTGTTTACTCCAGTGAATATATCTCAGCGTATTTGCTTCTGAAGGCTAATTTCTGCAAAGACATAAACATTGACATTTTGACTACAAAAAAAGAAACCTATTAAACATTATTATATAATAGTATGTGAATACTAAATACTTTTTTTGCAGTTTATATATAATTTAAAATACCATTCTACCATTATTGCCACACTGTTTTAAATGATTATTTGTTAAATAACATGCATTCTGTGCAAGCATACACAGAAAATAATAATATACAAATTTAAAATGGAAGGAAAATAAAAAATATACATACCATTTTTTTTACCTACAAAGACACACACTAGGAATATAATAACTGATATATATATATATATATATATATATATATATATATATATATATATATATATATATATATATATATATATATAAATTGCATATACACCAGATATAATTTTTGATATTTTTTAACTAGTGGGTGCAGGACACTATAGTTACATTTACATTTATAGCATTTATCCTCACTTTCATTTATGTAAAATAAAGTAAACTGTGTGACATATTATACCCAAAAATTCTTCATACAGTGGACTACCAGTAAAACTGATAAAAATTTGGGACCAAATTGGGACCATTATTCAGACACTTCGACCTGACCATGTTTTGCTTAAAGGGGTCATATGACATTGCTAAAAAGAACATTATTTTGTGTATTTGGTGTAATGCAATGTGTTTATGTGGTTCAAAAAAGGTTCAAAAAACATTATTTTCCACATAATGTACATTATTGTTTCTCCTCTATGCCCCGCCTTCTGAAACGCATTGATTTCTACAAAGCTCATCGTTTTGAAAAGCGAGGTATGCTCTGATTGGCCAGCTATGCAGTGCGTTGTGATTGGCTGAATACCTCAAGCATGTGACAATAAGTGCTACTCTACACGACTTACAACTTGCATTTGAATCATCAGTGGCAAATTCTTTAAATATGTAAACGTACTTACAGGCTGTGAGTCAGAAGTGCCAGACTGTCCTTGCAAAGTTGGAACTGCCCAACCTTATAGAACAGCCTTTGAGCACACACCCATTGTAGGCTACTCTGCAGGTTCAGGAAACAGTCCTCCATAAAATGCGTCACACACTGCGGGTTTCAGTGAGGAACAGCCAGCGGACTTGAGAACGGCGCGGCCGGCAGATTCGATGAAGGAGCGTCTGTTGGGCTTGCAGCAACCACATGTGATGATCCCGGGCTGGACTCCGCTTCATCCAATGTGAAAGCCGATCCGGGGAAACACAGTGCAAAGTTGATGTATTTCCTCAGCGACCAGCACGGATCAGCTCCAGCAATGACGAAGCGGATATCGTCCTCTTTTGGAAGGCCAAACAAAGTAGTTTTGCTTTCACAGTGAAACACACACCGTCTATACAACATGGTGGCAGCGGCAACAACAATACTACAACGAGAATAAAAGTTATGCCTTCTTTCTTTGCGTCAACATTTGGGCCGTGTTATGCAAATCTTCCCACATAGTGATGTAGAGATGTGGGGGCGTGTTAGAACGAGCCGTTTTAGGGGGTTGTGGACAAGTCTTAACTTTTATAAAGAATATCACTTTGGATTTGAGACTTTAGTCTTTGCATCTTTACATATCTTCTTTACGCACCAAGAGCTTGTAACACTCCAAAGAGAAAGGAAAAATTGAAATCGCATCATATGACCCCTTTAAGTGTTTTTTCTTGAATTGCTAATGTGACCTTTTTACACCACAGACTAAACCAAATGAAGCCTTGTCTGGTAATTGGTTGACCTAAATTTGTATTATCTAACTGTGCACTTACATTTAAAAGCTGACAGCTATTCAACCAAATTCAATACATACCTTTCTATCAACATTATCTGACATTATCAAGATGAATTTGTTCTGACACAGTGTAATTCTGAGTTCTTGTCATATTTTATTACCATTTTCTAAACTATAGCAAAAAAACGATAAATGATCATGTGAGATATGTTGAAGGTGTCTGAATAACTTTTGGTTCGACTGTTATAACATACTAAAAAATTAGGATTGTACAAAATTTCAACACAATGAACATGTGACAACTTTCCCCAAACTGACATGGAAATACAATAGTTTCAATGTAATATGTGATGATAAAAACCTCTGTATTATTACAAAAATATAATCAGTGTGACAGCTATCCCTGGTTTCCCTTACAGCCTCTGTACATTAACAGCTAAAACTACACCTCAGAAAGAAAGACAAACCACTCATTGCCATTATGGTGTTTTTCATGCAAGAGTTTCACTGCTCCACTTCTTCCTGCTGTCTTCCTTTTTAAAAGCATTCTAAGATTATTAGTATAGAGTTCAGCGTGAAAGTGTGACATTAGCATTCTTTTCCCTCTTGACACTCAACAAGACTTCCAGACCAACAGTACCATAATGCACTGGGGCAGATGTGGCTCTATTGTTTAGTGCCGGGGGAGAGGGAGGGCTCTCTGTAGCTGTCTGGTTTTGAAAGCGTACCGGGTTACAGCAGCGCAGACGCCGTGGCGGAGCTCCAGAGGTAAATGGAAAACCACAGTCTCCGGTCCACACAAGTGCAGCATGAGTCACCGGAAGGAGCCGCGCACTTGCAGAAGTCATTAAGGGAAATGCGAGGCATATGGATTTCCTATGTCAATAAAGAGCGCTTGGCAGGCCACGCAAACCCCCGGTTAATCCTGCAGGAGTTAACGCACGCGGCGACGGGGCAGAGAAAACGTCTAAACTTGCATCTGATTAGCATGAAAGAACATGACTCGAATGAAAAATTAAAGAGTCCAGTTTTCTCTCAACACATCATTAATAACAAAAAAAATATGAAGTGTTTTTATAAACCCTCGCGGTGTGCGTGAAACGCGAGCGGCGTGGAGGGGAAAACATCTTGGCAAGTGCATGCTCCAGAAATATGCCTGTGTCAATTTCAGTAAGGCTAAACTTGTCCTGCATGTTTGCCTTTTGCAGTTACCGAGGAGGGATTCCGCACTACTGTCTAGTATTTCCAAGTATGATTAGTTTTCAGTGTCCAGCGGGAGGGTTTTGTCCAAATCAAATTAATGCACAGGATCAAATGTAACTGAGTAAAGGCCGGACATGCATACCAAACTCTGGTCCAGTTTTCCATTCCACTGCCTGCCTTCAGTTAATCTGTGTGCAACAGCGCCATCTAGTGGATGTGAACTACTATGACTCGAACCTGTAGTGAAAACATACCTGAGGATGTTGTAACAAAATACTAATAAATATTTGTTTAAAAAAATACAGATGTTGTATTAAATATAAAACATAATCAAGCTGAGTTGTTTAAAAGTCTGTGAATATGCATGCATATATATATATATATATATATATATATATATATATATATACACACACACACACACACACACACACACACACACACACACACACACACATATGTATATACACACGAGGACTTTTAAATATATAAAATTCTGTCAAATTATATTAGATAAAATTATATATTCACAGGCAGCACATAGCTTACATACTGCATAGTATTATGAGTGATAGTATATATATATATATATATATATATATATATATATATATATATATATATATATATATATATATATTTATATATATATATATATGGATAAACATTTCTGATATAATTGATTTTTATCTAACCCAATTTTGAATATATATATATATATATATATATATATATATATATATATATATATATATATATATATAAAGTTTACTCTGTTGTATATTGAACTTTTTAGAATCATTTTGGTATATCATTTTGCTTGTTCCATGCATGCAAAAAACACACATATTGTGCATCGTTTGCATACTGCAGAAATATTGTGAATAATAGTATGCTATTCCTAACAGCTTTAATCTGTAGGATATGTATTTTTGATATTTAATAGCTAGAGGCTTTACATAACATCAGAAGATGTGTTTAAAACGTGGCTACATGTGTGATGCAGTTTTGTGTGATTCAGTTCTGAGCCCATTCATTTACTGCAGAGATTTAATGCCAGCTGCTCTGTAATAAAACTTAAAACTAAGCTTGTTGGGCTTCATCTATATTTATCTCTGTCCATCTGTGAACACGAGTCTGGAGGCTGGTGTTTCAGATTGTATTGGAAGGCTGCACAAATCTCTATACCCCATGCACTGATACAGTCTGAGAAACATAGAAAAAAGAACTGCTCACTGGTCGTTTTGTTCCAAAACATGCATGCAGACTGTATCTGCAGACCTCTATGTATACTGTACATTCACAGGTAAAAATAGTAAGGGTGGGTTATGAACTCAGTTGCCCTTTAGTATTTTAAGAGCAATATCTTGTTTAGCAAAGGTCACCAAGCCACAGGAACAGAGTAAGTGGGCGGCTGTGTTTACAGCATGAGCAATATTTTTCCACCACTGTCCTTAAAAGTCAAAAAAAAAAAAAAAAAAGCAGGGCAAGTTACGTAGAAAAATCGATTCTGAAAATATAAAACAATGACTGGAGGAGTAATAAAGCTTTCATCTGATATAGACACGTGAGTGTGTGTGTGTGTGTGTGTGTGTGTGTGTGTGTGTGTGTGTGTGTTATGTGAGTGATGTAGGCTAATCTCACCTAACTATACAAAATACAAACAAATTTAAAAAAGCGAGAATTTTATACTTATAGTATAATACGTATACATATTTGCACATTACGCAACTAAATAATTAAATCACGTTTTTTTTTTTATTACATCATTACTATTAACAGATCGAATAAGTAATAATAAAAAAAAATACACATTAAACCTGTCGGGATTCAAGAGCATCCAGAAAAAAAAAGAAAAACTCTATTTCCCATGATGCCTTCGGCTCTAACGTTCGCTGGGTGCGCGTTCTACCGGAAATACTCTTGTTGTGCCTGTGGATTTGATTTGTACAGGGCTGCCGTTTTACTGGCCTTACGGTAAGAAATCTCTAGCCTGCTATGCAAACCCTCCTTTCACCGCATGTCACAGATGGACATTAAACATAAGATCTATTGACGTATGGTTCGCTCTTAAGTTCCGTTAGCACAGATATCGCTCATCTGAACACAAAGCTAATGATGCTAACTGCTTTAGCGTCTCCTTTTATTTTCTTTATTTTCTCTTGTCGGTTTCTGCAACGAAGCAGTTAAATGAACTCGAATAAACAACTATGCAAATTAAAGGTATTTGAGTGGGACTGGACTATTGGTTTATTTTAGTCCGTTACCGTGACATACAAAGCTAAAGTTTAGCATGTACAACAAATAGCTTAATATTTATGTAGATAAAAAAAGCCCTTTGTACAGAAATTCAGTGGTTATAATAGTTTATTAATTATAAAACAAACTCAAAGTGATTTCTAAAAGTGTTTAAAATCTGCGTTTTTATTAATCATTATATTAACAGCCAGTTTGTGTAACTTAAATAGAAATTTGTCATAGTAAATGCATTTATTAGTGTGTGTAGGTGTATATATATATGTGTGTGTATGTGTCTTATAAATGACATGCTTTCTTTACATCCTTTCGACAGCTGCAGAAACCAGAGAAAATGAGTGATGGATTGGTTCAACTGCAGTCCAGCTCTCACCATAAAAATCTGCTCAGTGCCATGTGGAAGCTGAGGACCACGGGAAACCTGTGTGACGTCACGGTGCAGGTGGATTTTCAAGGAGAGCTGGAGGAGTTTGACGCCCATCAGGTGGTCCTCGCCGCATCCAGCGGTTACTTCGAGTCCCATCTGTTAGCTAATGACCAAGTGAAAAAGATATTCTTGTCTGACATCTTACCACACGCATTTGAGAAATTCTTAGAGTATGCATATTCTGGAAGAATCGAGGTGGAGAAGAGTTACATCAGCACCATACTGCAGATGGCTAAACTCCTGAAGTGCCAGGACTTGGTGGATGCTTGCGAGGCAGAAATTCCCAGCAGCGTTTCAGATGAAACTCTGCAGAAAGATGGCGTGGATTCAAATACTGAAGTCAAGACGAAACAACCTGTGAAAAGAGCGATGAAGAGAAAAAAGTCTTTAAAAGTGCCTGAAAATGTGAAGGAGACTGAACCAGACAGGAGAAGCAGAAGGTTAGCGGGTCGCAGAGTGTCTGTGGACTCTTCTCTGAAAAAGCCAAAGAGAAAGAAAGCAGAAACCCTTGATGAATCTGACACAGGAGAAGAGGAGCAAATGCCACAAGACCCCGAGGGAGAATCATCGCAGGATGCACTGGGTGAAAAAGACGCTTGCGATGACGCTGGGTCCGTATCATCTTCTGATGTGCCTGAGGAAGACCCCCAAGAATCAGACTTCCAGCCTAATGAGGACGAGGCTGATGAAGCCGAGAAGGAAATCAAGAGAGGAGCCGCAAAGTACAGATGTGAGAAATGCAGCCGTTCCTTCTATTACGAGAAGAGCTACCTGAAGCACTTGAAGGTCAGCCACGGGGTCCAGATGGACACCACGTTTCGCTGCGATATCTGCCAGCAGACGTTCGCCAACCGCTGCAACCTGAAAATCCATCAACGCCACGTGCACAATGACGAGAGGCTCTTTCCTTGCGATGTCTGCAACAAAACCTTCAAGCGCAAGAAGGATGTGACCCGGCACAGGCGGCAGGTGCACGAGGGCGGCACGGACAGACACTACTGCCACATCTGCGGCAAATCTCTGAGCTCCAAAACTGCCCTGACGCTGCACGAGAGGACGCACTCAGGGCACAAACCCTTTAAATGTGATGAGTGCGGATCCAGATTCTCCCAGAGTTCAGCGCTCAAGACACATCAAAGGTAGTGGGCAACATCAGGGATGCACTAGTTTAGGCCATGCAATTAATACGAACAAACCCCAAACCTTACACCCAAAATATTAGGGTACCAAATACAGAAACTCCAGTTTAAATGGTAACAACTAGCAAGTTTTGCACAGGTAATCACAAAATGTACAGTACAGACCAAAAGTTTGGAAACATTACTATTTAATGTTTTTGAAAGAAGTTTCTTCTGCTCATCAAGCCTGCATTTATTTGATCAAAAATACAGAAAAAACAGTAATATTGTGATATATTATTACAATTTAAAATAATTGGTTTTAAATTTATTATACTTTAAATGATCATTTATTTCTGTGATGCAAAGCTGAATTTTTAGGATCATTATCACATGATCCTTTAGAAATCATTCTAATATGATGATTCATTATCAAAGTTGGAAACAGTTCTGCTGCTTAATATTTTTTCAGAACATGTGATACTTTTTTAGGATACTTTGATGAATAAAAAGAAAAAAAAAAAAGAAGCTATGTTTTTAAAATATAAATATTTTGTAATAACAATATACACTACTGGTCAGTAATTTGGGGTCAGTAATTTTTTTTTCTTTCTTTTTTTTAATAAAATCAATACTTTTATTCAGCAAGGATGTGTTAAATTGATAAAAAGTGATAGTAAAGAAAATATATTATTAGAATATATATTATTAGAATTTTTTTTTTTATTTTGAATAAATGCAGTTCTTTTTAACCTTTTCTTCATCAAATATATTAGACAGCAGAACTGTTTCCAACACTCATAATAAATCAGAATATTAGAATGATTTCTAAATGATCATGTGATAGACTGGATGTTACATGTGACACTGAAGGCTGGAGTAATGATGCTGAAAATTCAGCTGCGCATCACAGGAATAAATTATTTTTTTAAGTATATTCAAATAGAAAACTATTATTTTAAGTTGTAATAATATTTCACAATATTACTGTTTTTTCTGTATTTTTGATCAAATAAATGCAGGCTTGATGAGCAGAAGAGACTTCTTTCAAAAACATTAAAAATAGTAATGTTTCCAAACTTTTGACCTGTACTGTATATCAACCTAAAAAATAAAAAAGTTGTTTTTATGCAATGGTTAATAACCAATTATAATATAATATTTGCAAATATATTATTTACATTTATAAATATATATATATATATATCTGCTGAATGCTTAAATGTATATTATATTATTCTCAGAAAATTTAAAATAATAATTTTTATATTATAGTCAATAACTGACCATATTATAACACTGGCCATCATATTATATTATTTTATGTATTTTAAAAAAAAAAGCTATTATTGTTAAAGTTATTGTTAGTAACCAACCATTATATAACATTGGCCATTATATTATATCATTTAAATTTATGCATAAAAGTGTCTGCTAAATGCATAAATGTAAATAATATAAGAGTTAAGAATAGTAATGTAGAAAAAAAAATGGTGCATTCATATTTATTTGATAGTTTAAAAAAATGCTAAATATTGCATACATGCTAAATATTACTATTGACATTTTTCATCTTGTATTTTTAATCCAGGATCCACACCGGTGAGAAACCTTTCGCCTGTGACCTCTGTGATGCCAGATTTACCCAGAACCACATGCTGTCTTACCACAAGAGATGCCACACAGGTGAGCCAGCAGATTCCTGTTACTTAAAGAGAAATAATATGATGCCAAAAGATGACGACTTCCTCTTCTCTGTCTAGGGGAAAAGCCGTTCATGTGTGAGAACTGTGGGAAGAGCTTTGCATCCAAAGAATACCTGAAACATCACAACAGAATCCATTCAGGATTCAGACCCTACAAATGTGAAACCTGCGGAAGAGCGTTTGCTCAGAGGAACTCCCTCCACCAGCATATGAAAATACACACAGGTAACATTCACAAATCATCCAATACTGATATGCATTCCACTTAAAACGTGCATAAATAGTCTTTGAAGCCACATGTACTAAAGCTCATTAAAAATATAAAACAATTGTAACAGCAATTTGATGAAAGACACCAATGCTCTATAAATAATGGCATTAGAAATGTGGCAGTTATCAAGCAATGCACAACTGATGTACGGTTCGCAGGTTTGTGTGTATTTTAGAACATGCACAATCATTTAAACCAGAACTTATCAGCTGACACTGCTGCCTTCTTCACAGGTGAAAGGCCGTATCATTGCAAGGAGTGTGATAAGCAGTTCACTCAACTCAACGCCTTGCAGAGACATCAGAGAATCCACACGGGAGAGAAGCCGTACATGTGCAGCATGTGTGGAAGAACGTTTACTGACAAATCCACCGTACGCCGACACACACTGGTAAAGATCCTGCCGCCCTACATAGCACGCTTTTACAAAGTGGGTTTATAGATGCTATAAAAAATATTCACGCCCACAGGCTTTAAGTTCATTGCATTACATTAAATAATGATGCAAAAAGTCCAGAAAGGGCTGTAAATATTTTTATAGCCACCAGTATGCATATAATAAATCCCAACTAAACCTGTTACCGAATTTCCTACCATTTAAAAGTTTGAGTAAGATTTTTTTATTAAGAAATTAATACTTTAATTCAGCGAGGGTGCATTAAATTGATTAAAAATGACAGTAAAGACGTTTATAATGTTTACTGTTTCAAATAAATGCTGTTCTTTTGAACTTTCTATTAAAAAAAAAAAAAAAAGTTTCCACAAAAAAAAAAGGTGTTTTTAACATTTACAATAATAAATGTTTCTTGATCAGCAAATCAGTATATTATTATGTATTCTGAAGGATCATGTGACACTGAAAACTGGAGTAATGATGCTGAAAATTCAGATTTGCGTCACAGAAATAAACTACTTTTTAAAATATATTCAAATAGAAAATAATTATTTTTAATTGTAATTGAATGTCACGATATAACATGTTTAGAATGCATTAAATCAAAGGTAAGCATCCTGGTAATGCACCAGTTCCTCTTTTTTTGGTTATTTATAGTTCAAACTCACACAATAAGCCTGGGCTGACAACAAGCAAGTTAACCCAGTAGACTTTTCCTCTATGCAGACCCATGACAAACAAACTCCATGGAAGAACTACCTGGTTGTTCTGGAGGGAAACGTTGAAGACCGAGCCAAGAAACCCAAAGGCTCTTCTCAGAAGAAGGAAAAGGCGTCTGTCGCTGTTACTGAAGCGCAGGCTCCTGAGAGCAATGCACAGAAGACCCAAGAATTGGTGGCTGTGTCCGGAGAGCCTGTGACCATTTCTGGAGACTGGGCCGGACCCGGAACCATCGCACTGGTCAGCCACACGGCCTTGGGCGGCCTCACGGTCATCCAGACCGAAGTTCCCGCAGGCACGCAACTGCAGCCCTTAGTCACCACGGACGGCACCAGCGTGATCTCTCTGGATGCTTCAGCGGTCGGGATGCCTGTGACCGTTCCCTTTTCCATCCCCATTTCGGTCGCACATTCCATCAGCGTGTCCCCTTCGATATCTGGTTCTGTGCCCATCACCGTGGCCAGTCACGTTTCAGATGCCATACTGGCTTCGGCAGCCACTGCGGCGACATCAGAAGCTGAAGCAACAGAGAACGGCCTGGCTTCAGCTGAGTGTGTGTCGGTCCAGGCTGTTACGTTGGGAGAGACGGACAGTGCAGACACCCAACAGGAAGTCAGCGAAAGCATACAGACTGCAGAGGCTTCAAACAACATGGAAATCTCAGCAGGAGAGTAGACTCTACCTGCTTCAGCTGCAAATACTCATTAATCATGTCGCAATCAAGCTTTGCTTTAAAATATCAGCTGTAAATACACTTTGCTTTATAAAACCTTCTATAATGTGTGTGTAACTAGTACAATTCTTGAATCACAATGTTCTATTCTGCTCACAACATATGCGATTTCCCCTTCCATTTCTAGAGAACGTCTTGTCATGAAATAGTTTTTTTTAGTGATTCTTGTAAGAACTCAAATTTGCTTTTTGTTGTCAGTAATGCTTTTTGCTGATATTTATTATGCTCCACTCTACATCAATGTGAACTACATATTAATAAACACAACACTTAATTTTTAGTGCCCTATTACATGTATAATGATTTGCAGTCATGACAGCGCACCTTAAAATCACTCAATAAAGTGTCTACTGAATTCAGCTTCCTTTTTTCTTTTTTAATTTCTAATTTATCTTTTTTTTTTACTATTTTGATTTAGTTTTGAAATATAGAGAATAAAAGTGATTTTGATTTTAATAATTTTATATTTTTATATGATATATATAATTATACATATAATTTATTTTTAATATAATATTATTAATAATATACATTAAATTTTTTAATGTTATTTACATACACTTATGTTTACTTTTTCTAAACTAGCCATATTTTTTGAGTTTTCGTCATTGTCAGCACAAACATTGCTCGAGGTGCTCAGCAACAATGTAACACTATTTTGTACCATTACAAGATTGAGATGCTTAGCGAACACAGCTAGGAAACAAAACACTTTCACTTGCTTGAATCGTTTAGCCATTTCAGTATTGGTTTTTATTTCTGTACATTCTCACAGACATTCAGCAAAGACATCAGTTGTTCTGTGGGAAAGTACATTGTTTGGTACTGTACTTCTTCATGGCTTCTTAAAAACTCTAGAATATGGTATAATACAGACATCACGACACGTAGAACACAGATGACATGCGCTGCTAAAGAGTGTACATGAGCTATGCATTCACAACACGACACACACATAGAGCATGTTAATACAAGAATTTTACAAACATCAATTTCAGTGCTGATGGAGATGATAGGCAGTGTAAAAATATAATGTTTAATGTTTTTATTAATGCAATATTATTAGATTAATTATATATATATATATATATATATATATATATATATATATATATATATTTGACTAATTATAATATTATTAGGCTCATAATATTATATATGACATTAACAGTTCAGATAGTAATTTAAATAAATAAAGAGTTACATTTCAGAGAGTGGATAAAAAAAAAAAAGTACTTTCATCAGGAATGACGAGACATTTTTGTAATTATTTAAATACCAAATTCAAAATGATGGACTGTGGGAAGCTGAAATTTTCTCGGTCTTGTGTGAATGTCTGATGTTATTTAATGCATTTTGAGGCCTGCATGCCAACTAGTGTGAACAAAATCGGCACAAATAAAAACAATATCTAAATAATAATAATGCACGATCCTGCTGCACTGACGGAATAATTATATCTGTACAGTTCATGCAGCTCTAGCACGTCGCAATTCAGTGACCGTTGCAAAAGAACTCCAGGAGTATCTCAAATCCCCACTGTATCCTTAATTTTCCCTCTCCTGAATCCATTTACTCCGTGTTTCCAGAAATATCCTCGTAATGCAACAGGGAAACCGGAGCAGATCTTTGAACTGGAGTGCAAAATTTTGGATATGTGCTATATTATATAACTGGATATCAATGTAACAGTACAGGCTTAGAAGTATATTCTCTAGAAATGTTGCAGCAATACATTTTGACATACTGTTTTGGGAAACCCGGACTTGGCCATTGCACAGAACTGATGTGAAATGGAAGGGGGGGAAGGAGGGTGCCATGCAGTGGGTGATCGCCCCACTGTCCAGATCATTTAAGGTCGTCCTCGTCCCCCTGAATAGTCTTCTTGATCCGCAGAAGCATGGTGGTGAGCCACTGGTCCAAGCGAGAGATGGAGTCGAACTCCTTCACCTGAATGAACACAGTGCGAGATTTCTGCAACGTCAGCGCCACAAAAAAACTGCAAAAATAAGAAACTGGCCGAGTAGATATGGTGTGTTCAAGCCCTCTATAGGAAGTTTGTATTTATTAATACCACGTCAGAAAGATGGCAACGTACCTTTTGAACAAAAAAATCTAGAAAAAAAATGTTTCATCTACTTCATCTAAAAATTATGAATAAAGAACTGCGCACCAGGTGTGTTTTTGCACTTTTTATCAATTTATGAACGTACTGTAAATTTAATCGTTTTATATTGTAATTCTACAATACGATCACATTTTGCGCATCTAACTTTGTTAGCAAATGTTCTCATTGAGTTTCCTTCTCATCATTTCAACACTGTGGGGATATTCATGTGCATTTAACGCGTAAATATAATATTTTTGACATGACTTGAACACATCTACAGTCCCGCTCCAGATTCATGACAGTGATTGAAGTATAAAGTACTTTAACATTGAAAATATTGTAATTAAATGTACTTTTTAACAAAGATGATAAACGTATTTTTAAAAAAGAAGCTGAAGGTAAAATCCATACCGCTTCTGTGAAAGCCTCTGCGTTTTGCTCCTCATGGGCCTCTAGAAGTTTCTGTAAAAACAAAACCTCTTATAAGTATACAACAACGAATATTTATTTTTGAAGGTGGTGCAAAACTCGAAATTCGAAAATGATTTTTTCTGAGTGCTTTTTGTAATGATACTATGCCATTTCTAGAGTGTTTTTGTCCATGACCTGTCACAGAATTCAGAAATTAATGAGGGCTTGAGGCAAAAATGGCTTCAAAATGAACATAAATGCCCCCAAATAAAAAAAAACAGAGACTCAGAATTGCCCTTCACAATTCAAGTGAAATATGAAAATGAATAAAGAGTGTATCTGACATCATTACATTCAGATATGCCCACGTTGCATCAAACATTTCATTTTACACATCGTTTTTGCTTCATAGCTTCATGCATTTGCTAATTAAACGACGTGGTGCTGGATGGGAAAATGCAAACGGCGCCAGACTGAAAACAGCAAACACACTTGTGCTGCGTCTTGCGTCGCATTGCACCGGGTGTATGATAGAGCCCCCTAAGTCTGTCTCCCTCTAGATATAACCACTTGAGAAAACAATTTCCCATGCCAGCTGTATGTGTGTGTGTTCATGTTAGACTAGTTCAAGTGTTTACGTAAATAAAGTTAAATAAAGTAGATAAAGTCTTGCTTGTATCACACTTGAGGTTGTTCATTGTTTGCTCATAACTGGAGTCTCTAATCATGCAGATTTTTGTAATATTGTACAATAAGAAAGTTATTTTGCTTAAACAGGAAAGTAACGTTCTTAGAATTGACAGCTGACACTGAGAAGTCAAGTAAATACTTACAGCGAGCGGATCTAAATATTTTTAATTTATCATAACTAGTTATGATTGATTATTCATATTTCCCCTTCGAGCCGATTTGCTACATTCTCAATATACATAGCTATTTAGTTTTTTCATGCAATAACCAATGTGAAGTCTTGATTTTATGCTAAAAAAAAGAAAATGTCTTACGTCATGTAGGCTATTTAAAATGACAATAATCTCTGTCATAACATTATGCACGTAAATACATGTATGCCACCTTTGAGCTGGAGATGTAAATTAACATGCCATGTGAGATGCAGCTTCTGTGGTACCTTGGCAATGTAAATATTGCTTTTGTTGATGCTGTTCAACTTTTATTGGTATCAGACTATAATATTCTGTGTGGCTGAATGAATTGCTTCAATTTCAATATTTATAATAAAAACAACACAGACGCATTCAATAAAGTAATAAGGTCTTTCAATGCAAGCAGACTTTACCTACTATTCTAAACCACCCCGATTACAAAATGTGTTCTCATATGCTGGAAACTCTATTATCACAAACCTTCAGAAGCTTGCATTCTCTTGAATCCGAGAAGGCTGGAAACATCTCTTCATACTTTCCAACAGCGAGCTACAACATAAAAAAAAGAACACATGCATATTATCTGCAGCAGTTCTCCGTATATATATGCGTGCACGATGACCTGATGGAGAGCTGACCTTTGCGTTGAGCTCATCCACGATGAAGTGGCACAAGGAAGCTTTGAAGAAGTATTCTTTGGCGCTGTATTTCAGTAGGGGATTGTCCATGGTGTTGGTTCCAACCTGTTGACACACACAGACAAGAATTCCCGAGTGATTTAGCGACTGCCGGTGAGCGAGTAATGTGGTAAGAATCTGCAGGAGACAGACAGATGGCTTACCTGCTCATAAATCTCTATTGCTTTCGGGTACTGCTCTAACTGAGCGCTGTATGAAGCCACCTTCAGCAGACACTTGTTTGCAGAGCTGTATATTAAGCAAACAGACCATATCAAAGCCTTAAGTAACATTCAAAATGCTGTACTTAATCTTAGAAACCTCTCCTTAGAAACAAAGTGGTTAAACGGGAAAAACAAGACCTTGATTATTTGGCTTCTGCTGAGCAGGCGTACCTGTTGGATTCCTCTCCCTTGTAATAGTCAGCAGCTTGTTCATAATGTGCAATCGCCTTTGGACAATCAAAAACAGAATTCTTTTACGTAAATGGAGACAGAATTTGGTTCTGTAAAACATTTCTGTAAAAGCCCCTTTCACACTGCACGCTGGACCCGGAATATTGCCGGAACATTGCCGGGTCGACTTCTGTGTGAACGCAAACACTTCCCGGGATTGATTCTGGGATTGATCCCGAGTTGGGGACCTAGTAACATTGCCGGGTTCAGTCCCGGAACGAGCTCTGTGTGAACCAAAGCCAGAACTAATGCCGTGTCGTAGTGATGATGCACGTTATCACGCGACTCTTTTACCGGGTGTTTTGAAGGCAGATCAATGTTTGTGAGGAAACAAATATGTGCAAACTGTAATGAAGCAGAGATCAGTAAGTTCCTCACTATCCACGCTGAAGCTGAAATCGCTCACCAGCTTAAGTGAAAGTTAACGTGCCTAGTGTTTTCGACTCATGCATTACACGTCACACCCTGATATCACGTGTCTTCACGGGACCTTTACGGGTTGTGTGTGAACGCACGCACATATTCCGGGAAATCACTGGCAGTGTGAAAGAGCAAAATCTGGCGACCTGTCCACTTCACTTCCTGTCTAAATACTGTCCTGAAGTAATAAAGGCAAAAATGCCAAAAATTAATCTTTAAAAAAGATGAAAAAAAAAATATTTTTTTGTTATAATTAATTAATAACACTTTTTTATTGCAATTATTATTGAACTAGGTATTGACTTAAATGTTTATGAACTTACTGGAAAAAGAACCCCATTTAAAGCGATCTTAATTAATAACTAGATAAAAAAAAAGGTTGTCAAGACAAACTTTAAGTTGGCTTGAGAAAGCCTAGCCTGAAAGTTTAAAGCAGTTGTAAAAGACTGAAGTTTGAAAATTTCGATTTAATTTAGTTGATAACATGTTTCTAGCATGATTAGCATGTTTTTAACATGATTGGCCTGTTACTAGCATATTGCTGGCATGATTAGCATGTTGTTAACATGATTAGCATGCTACTACCATGTTGCTGGCATTATTAAAAAGTAACTAGCATGTTGCTAGCATAATTAGCAAGTATCTAGCATTTTTCTAACATGTTACTAGCATGATTAGCATGTTGTTAAAAAGATTAGCATGCTACTACCATGTTTCGTACATTATTAACAAAAAACTAGCATGTTACTAGCATGACTAGCAAGTGACTAGCATGTCACTAGCATGATTAGCAAGTTACTAGCATGTTTCTAACCTGATTAGCATGTTACTAGCATGTTGCTAGCATGATTAGCAAGTAACTAGCATGTATTAGCATGATTAGCAAGTTACCAGCAGGTCACTTGGATTTTTCTAGCATGATTAGCATGTCACTAGCATGTTGTTAGCATGATTAACATGTAACTAGAATGTTGTTAGCATGTTTCTAGCATGATTAGCATGTTAGTATGTTTCTAGCATGATTAGCATGTCGCTAGGATAGATAGATATTTAATAATAATAATAATAATATTATTTTGATATCATATTATATATACATATATTATTATAATTATTTAATAATACTTTTCATTGCACATTTCAATTATTGCTGAAGTAAAAATCTAGGTATTGACTTAAATGTTTATGAACTTACTGGAAAAAGAACCCCATTTAAAGTGTGACCTTAATTAATAATAAATAATGCATTATAATAATTAATTATCAATAATAATAATTTATTCTTGTCATTATTAATATTTTATTGTTATTACTATTACATAATATTATATTATATTTTATTTTATTTTTAGTTTTTTCTTCTAGACTGTTAATGAACTCGCTGGGAAAAGAACCCCATAAAGAGTGTAACCTCAATTTATAATACATTATAATCATTTATTATAAATAACAATTTATTATAATTATTAATAACATTTTTGTTATCATTATTAAATAATATTACATATTATTTTCTCGACTGGGTTTTTGCTGAGAAGAGAACAACATTTAGTATGTGACTTTAAATTAAACGTAATCAGTGAAGTTTGCGCACGTAAATGAATTTGACTCATTCACACTTCAAGCCTTCCTGTTGGCAAGACAGCAAACTGTCTAAAATGTATTTTGAGGTGAGGAAAACTTCAGTCAACATTTGTAAATTCAGCTTATGGATATTTGTTGAATTAGAAGCAGTTGTTTTGGTGTTTTATACGTATACTACTTCTAATTCAACATCCTACAAAATATAGCTTTCTTACAGCACTCTACATTCTCAGCAGAAGATGCACTAAATACACAGTTCTGTACCTTCTCGATGTCCACCAGCTCTGATTCGTACACCTCAGCGATTGTGATATGATGCTTGGCTGCGATGGTGAATCTTCCCTGAAGACAGAGAGAAGGAGACTTTAGAACACTTTAGACTGTCAGCTGAATATCTCATTCACTATCTATCAAGCTTTTCTAGCATGCTTTGTTGATTCCGTACAGTATGTGCTTTGGATACAGATTCTGGGCCTCATTTATGATTTTTTTTTTTTCTTCCAGAAAGGGAGAGGAATGCCTTGCTGTCTGCTATAAAGTGTTCTGTTAAACTGCTCTTTGGGAGTTTCTGCAATAGTTGGTGGATTTCTAGACAGCTGTTTAAAATCTCCTTGATGATGAAACACAGTACAGCAATAGAACAGCCCGGATGAACATTATACGAACTATGATTTTGACTGCTACAAAAACATCTTACCATGTCTGTGTAAATATCAATGGCTGCGTTTAAGCACTTGATAGCCTCTAATCGCAAGCATCAAAGAGAAGGAGGAGGAAGAGTTAGACAGTCAGACTTATGATCAATCATACAGAAATAAAACTATTTCTCTAAAGCCGCTTTATGTCTATTCAGTGTTTTACTCCTCAACCTCAACACATTAGTCACATGCAATTCATTTGATTACATTTTTAATAAACTGACAGTCCATATACGTAAATGTATAAACATGCACTTTATCTCTCTATTGCATACACAGCTGAATTATTGTGTCTAAAGAACAGTTCAAATTGTTTACATTTCTAAGAAACTGTATGTTCAAATGCACACTTTCTTTGATTTTTGCAACACATTTTTGAGTGGACTGTGCCCTCATTTCTACCTTCAAAAACTGATATCATCAAAAACTGCAGCATTCATTCTTATGCCATATACAGTCAAAAGGACAATATTCTTTGTCTGAGCTTCACTGTTCTGAGGTTCTGATATTGTTTTCATAAACGAAAATAGAACTGAAATGAAATAAGATTGCGTAATTGCTTCAAATAAAATGGGGGGGGGGATTAAAATTAGAAAGGATTTATAAAATATTATTGTTATAATGATGTTATATGAAATAAAAGATGTTTAAAGTATTAAAATAATTAAATTATAAATAATAATTAAAACTAAACCTTAAACTAAAAATGAAAGCTATATAGAATCATTATTTAAAAATACTAACAAAAGTAATAAAATATAAATAAAATAATACATAATAACAAATAATAAAACAAAATAGTAAAAAAAAAAAAACTAAACGTATATAAAGGCTAATTCAAAATATTAATAAATACTACAATAATATAGAAATAATATCTAAATAACACTGTTCAGTTCACACAGAAACAACTGTTTTATAAAAATGAGATTCATTTAATGAAACCGCAATAAAGTGATAGGATGAACTCGTTTAGAATTATATGACGGATCAACAAGTCATATATTGTATATTCATCTTGAGATGCATAAACGCCGGTTTATTTAGAATAAATCAACTGAATGTCCTGAAGCTGGGAGTTCCTCACCTTGTGGATCGGCCTTCTTGAAGGCGTTTCCTGCATCGATGAAGCTGGTGGCCGAATCATGTTTATTCTGAAGCTGCATGTGAAGTCTGGCCGCCTGACAGAAAGCATTGCCTGCAGCTGGATACAAACACACAAACCTCGTCAGAAGAATATGAATATACAATAAACATCATAATATATCCTGTCAATTACAAACAAAGCTGTACAACTATTCAAGATAACATTAGGGCAACTTCACTAATGAGATTATATTCATTCAGAAATATATATTAAAATGCATGAAACCAAGGGTTCGTATTCAAACTATTTGAATGTATATTACATAGTGACATTTTAAGCATTATATAATACAATAAAGATGAAGCGTGTCATGTCTGCACCACTAAAAAAGCACATACCACTCCAGTTTTTGGCCATTTTGAACATGTTGGCTGCTCTGGCGTACATCTCACATGCCTCTTCCACTTTCTGATTTCCTCTGAAAGACGTGGAGAGATGCAGTTATAACCCACTTTAATATCTTAATGAAAACTATCATGTTTTCTTAATATATCTACAAGCCAGAAGGTAAACACTTTATAAACATTGGTTAGGATTTGAAAAGTAAGATTTGTTTATATATATTTTTGGGTTAAGTCAGAATATTATAGCTGGTCTAACAGAAAGGCCTAGATAACTGGTCCTGGTGGGAATATTCAATTGGGTTCATTTTTAAGTGCCTCGTATAATATTAATTAAAACTATTTGAAATAAATCCATCTCACAACATACTAGGTCAGAGCTTGTTTACTAGAAATAACACTGAATATGTTCTGAATATGTTTGCGGTGTCAATAAAGGATCTCACTGTTTCTGTCGACACCAGGCTCTTCAAAAAATATGGATTTAAACTGAAGAATAGTGTTAATCAGCCATTTTTGTGAGGTGTAAAACCATAAATTATAACTATTAAATATTTTTTTTTTTTTACTTTTAAATATATATTTTAAAATAAGTTAAATGTTAAAATTGTAATTTATTCTAATAAATGTAATATTTAGTTTCATTTGTCATGAAATTTAGAATCAGTACACATAAATATTTTATTGTACTACATTTAATATGAATATTAAAATAGTACCATATTTTATTTCACATTAACTTGACATTATTATTATTACATAATGTGCAACAGATAAAATTCAAGTACATTTATAAACATTACTAAAAAAACAACGTAAGCCCATATAGGAAAATGTATAAAGATTGTAGTTGTACGTGTTACCTTTTTGTTAATATTAGAATGACATAACACCAAAAAAAAAAAAAAAAATGTAAATGTAAATACTGCAGCGACTGCGCCACTGATGCGCCAAACACAAAACACTTCACTTAGCAGCCCAATCATGAAATGCATGAAATGCATCAATTATTATCATTATTTAAGTTATTACGATCATGCAAAAATCGTTATTTAAAAAAATCAGCTGTGCATTGTAATGAACAAGCCCTTTTTTCTATCGATTGATGCGCAACGCGGCCTGTCACAGCTTGGGTCTTTGCAACGTTACAGTAACATTCATACATATTTTTAGTTTTTATTCAACTAAAAAATAAAACCAAAGGTTAGCAACATGATCATACTGACAATATGATATTTTAACAGACTAACGAAAGCGGGCTAATTGGATAAATAGGGAAGGAATCGTGTTTTTAATCTTACCCAAACATTCCTCCTAAAAACGAGCCGGAAGACCTCACTTTTTTATCGGCTTCAGCCATGAGCTGAATTGCCTCCTTTTCTTTCCCGGTACTGTCCATTATTTCTGTGGTTAGATGCACAGATAAACACTAAAATCTCTTTTCGTTTATCTGCCCGCTTCTCTTGCGCTGTCACTATTGCAGCGGAGGAGATTACTGTCATTGCGTTTATTAAGCGTTGGCGTTCAGGACGCACGAGCAAAGCATTATGGGATTTGGAGTTTTGCGACCAAGCTTAAATAAACGGCCGTTAAAAAGAATCGAATACAAATAAACTACAGCTCCCATATACACTCATAAATACGCTCATAAATTCGCGTTACGTAATATTGCACTAAGAAATTATGCCTGACTTCATATTGAAATCATTGTAGCCGCAATTTTATCAACTTAACGTTATAAGAACAATTTTAAATAAGGAATAGCTGAATTAATTCGCGATTTGTAGTCGTTTAAAACTCCGGAATATGGTCAAATTATTATTATTATTTTTTTACTTTGATTAGATTTGTAGTTAAGTTTAGCTAGAGTATGTGAAAATAAAAAACTGTAGGCTTAATTTTGGTTTAGTATTGGTTTGCACGGTTCAAATACGCTACAATCTGCATATACAGAGACATGATTTCAGCACAATATTGATTCATCAACAACAAGGTCCCGCACTGCCACTGCAGGTTATTATGACGAAGAATAAAATGCACATTCCATACTGAGCACTAGATGGTACTATAGATCACCAGACTAGTTCATATCCCGAAGAAAACCTATTTAGATAAAAATACACCAGTAATATTTAATTTTTACTGTATGATTTGGACATGGCAAAGTGGTATTAATCATGGTAGTGATTTAAAAATCACTGCATGTTCTCTTAGTTTTCTTTTAGCATGAAATTAAAATGAACTAATACCATGTCCGCCTTTACTAATTGTGAATTTACTATTTACTCCAATATAGTAAGACCTATCGGGAAATGAAAAGGTACTGAATAACAAGAATGACCAATATATGAACACAAATGTGAAAATCCAAGTTATCAGTGTGACATTGAGATAAATCTCAACAGTGCATATCTGGAAGACACCAAATCAGTGTTAGAAGAAACAGGCTGAAGTACAGCTTCATAGCAGAATACTCTTTCAAAACTCAAATCATCTTCGAAGCACAGTAAAAGCATCACACCTTTCCTCTGATTGTATAAAATCCATTTCAGGAAAGGGCGGCTTGTTTCCTTTCCTCTGCAGCAATGTGAAACACATGCAGCTTACTTGTATTGGCTTTATTAAAACTAGCCAGACAGCATCTCTGGGCATCGCAAGTGGCTTCAGAATGTGAGCAGCTCACTATGATTTGAGACACAGCTTTTAGAGAGGAAGGGAGTTGTGCTGATTATTTCCCTTTGATGTTTATAATGTGGAAGAACAACTAGAAATGCTCACCTGCGGCCAGAGCAGAATGTTTAACATTAATGGAAAAACATCACATGATTTATTAATGAAAAGAAAAGTATATGTTGCTTTACTATATTAGCCATTTTATAGTCTGAATCGTAGTGTACACTTTCATTCCTTTCCTATGTAGTGCACTACTTTCTTCCCATAATGCCTGATCTTATAAATAGTGTACAACCAATGTATTATAATGATTTGATGATTTTGGGATCAGCCCGAACTGAAGAAAAGATATGGATTTCATTGGTTTTAAATGTGTTTATTCTGGCTCTCAGAGCATTGTTCTGGTTTATGTTGGCATGGTGACATCCACAACTCTGACCTCCGGTTTCACAGACAAGGCTTAAACCTAGTCCCAGACTAAAACGCATGTCTGGGCTGTTTTTACTGAAAGAAACTTGCACTTATCTTAAAATGATCTTAAAATGTGTCAGTGCCATTGATTTGTCTCAAGATGCACATCAGTAGTGTTTTTATCTAAGGGACATTTATAAAAGCTACTTTAATGTCCTAATTGAACTATTGCCTAATTCTGGTTTAACCTAAACCCTGTCTGTGAAACCAAGCCTAGGTGTGGATTCATACAGCAAGTTGCTGGAGTCCAGTGTGGCATTGAACAGCAAACATGCATGATTTCACTGCCCTGCAGTGAGGAAGCAGTTTAAATACATGCTGAGAGACGAGACATAGCAGTGTATACAGGTTTACAGAGGCACATTCATTCAAATATACAGCCATTTACAGTAAAGGGCTCATATCAATTGCACATCTGAATAAAAAAAGATGAAATTTGTTCTGTTGAAACCATCAGTTTCTTTTAAGAATGCATCTGTGGAGGGATACGGTAGTGAAGAAATAATAACAATAAACAGGGGAGGAACATGTTTACGAGCGTCTTTTTAAAGACAAAACTCTCAAAATCATTTAAGAGATTTTTTTTAAAGAGGCAGGCCTCACTTTTAGCAACTGAAATGAAAAAGCAATTTAAATAATTTTAATATATTCCATAGTATAATCCTGCATTTTTGTTGTTTGTGAAAATACAATACTACATTGGGTGTTAATGTTCAATACTCATTCTGCAGATAAAGAAATAGATAAATACTTGAAGAGGAAAAAAATCAGAAAGCGTTCCCAAGGATATTAAGAATTATAAAAAAAAAAAAAAACACTACACATTGTATACACCATTTTTTTGCATCCAGATATACAGCAAATTGGCTAAACAAAGCAAATATATTGCCTTTGTGGAAGCTAGCGTTGTGTTATTGTCCCCAATATCATTCTTTACACATGATTGCACTCGAAAACATCGCAGGCTTAAGTTTGGCATAAGGACGGAGCGTATTTGTGCGTTAGTACTGGTGCATTGTGGGAAGATTACAGACTTAGAGTGAATGTGGACTGGCTCTGTGGGTCTCAAGAGGAACTGAGGCCAGAATCTGACTCCCCGTTGGTCTCCTGGGCTTTTCCTGCGCATGGGATGGAGGAGCAGGGAATGCTGTAGGAGGAGCAGGCACACGTTTGAATGACCTCCTTTAGAGTTCCTCCCTGTTCCTCTACATTGAAGATGTTTGTCTGCTCGAGCTTGTCATCGCAGATTCTGTGGATACAAAACATTATTTCAGCTGAGGAGTGTCATCTAACAAGGAAAAAACTAGAAGGAAGTTTCATTAACGTAAAAGTAGCCACCTGGGGTGAAGGGGAGGGGATCATACCAAGGTTTTGACTGAGAGCAAAACAATGTGAGTAGATTTCACTGTAGTTTTCAGTGTTTTACAGTAAGCATCTCCAGATTTTTGCCAGATCATGCCTTTCATTTCTGCTACAGACCGTAAGAGTAGACAGAATATTTAATATGACAAATGAAAATGAAGCTTTGAGCATTACATGTAGAGTCTGTGCAACAAAGCATTAATAATGTCCTTCAAAAACATGGAAACTGATGACAGTTATGACACAGGACAGTGAGACATGTTAAACAGACTGTGATTGTACCCCCATAGCCTCATTTTCATCCATATCAAATTAAAGTTAACATGAACTGCTGTTGCAACCGATTTCATTCAGTAAAAAGGGACATTCAACACACACACATACTCCACAAAAGGTTTTTCTTTAGCTGAAGATATAAAATTCAAGTAGTATGGAATACAGTAAAAATACTATGGGAGTCAATGGCTACCGTCAACTGTTTGGTTACCAACATTGTTTAAAATATGTGACCCTGAAGCACAAAACCAGTCTTAAGTCGCTGGGGTATATTTGTAGCCAGGGTGCGATTTGTGAAAAAAAAACAGAGGGGGGGATGCTTTTGAAAATTTTTATGAAATGTTTTTAATACGACAGAAATTGTATTTAGTGTGATCTCAGTTTAATAAAAACATTGTAAACCTACGTTAGGCCTATTAATTGTAATGATTTAATGTCCACGGTTATTCAAACAACAAATTACATAGAGAAAGCGAGCAAAGAACACAACGGAGCTTTTTGAAACTCCGAATCAGTTAAACCATTGCGTCGCAAAATGATTCACTGTTTCGAAGCGCTCCAATCGGATCGCGGATCGCGAATCATTTGATTCAGATCGGGGCTTCAAAGCGTGTATCGCGAATCATTTGATTCAGATCGGGACTTCAAAGCGTGTATCGCGAATCATTTGATTCAGATCGGGACCTCAAAGCGTGTATCGCGAATCATTTGATTCAGATCGGGACCTCAAAGCGTGTATCGCGAATCATTTGATTCAGATCGGGACCTCAAAGCGTGTATCGCGAATCATTTGATTCAGATCGGGGATTTCAAAGCGTGAAACGCGAATCATTTGATTTAGATCGGGACTTCAAAGCGTGTATAGCGAATCATTTGATTCAGATCGGGACCTCAAAGCGTGTATCGCGAATCATTTGATTCAGATCGGGGCCTCAAAGCGTGTATAGCGAATCATTTGATTCAGATCGGGACCTCAAAGCGTGTATCGCGAATCATTTGATTCAGATCGGGGCCTCAAAGCGTGTATAGCGAATCATTTGATTCAGATCGGGACCTCAAAGCGTGTATCGCGAATCATCTGATTCAGATCGGCACCTCAAAGCGTGTATCGCGAATCATTTGATTCAGATCGGGGCTTCAAAGCGTGTATAGCGAATCATTTGATTCAGATCGGGACTTCAAAGCGTGTATCGCGAATCATTTGATTCAGATCGGGACTTCAAAGCGTGTATAGCGAATCATTTGATTCAGATCGGGACTTCAAAGCGTGTATAGCGAATCATCTGATTCAGATCGGGACTTCAAAGCGTGTATAGCGAATCATTTGATTCAGATCGGGACCTCAAAGCGTGTATCGCGAATCATTTGATTCAGATCGGGACCTCAAAGCGTGTATCGCGAATCATCTGATTCAGATCGGCACCTCAAAGCGTGTATCGCGAATCATTTGATTCAGATCGGGACTTCAAAGCGTGTATAGCGAATCATTTGATTCAGATCGGGACTTCAAAGCGTGTATCGCGAATCATTTGATTCAGATCGGGACGTCAGAGCGGGTTTGCAGCAATAGCCAAAAATACACTGTATGGGTCAAAATTATAGATTATTCTTTTATGCCAAAAAATCATGAGGATATTAAGTAAAGATCTTGTTCCATGAAGATATTTTGTAAATTTCCTACCGTAAATATATCAAAACTTAATTTTTGATTAGTAATATGCATTGCTAATGACTTCATTTGGACAACTTTAAAGATGATTTTCTCAATATTTAGATTTTTTTTTGCACCCTCAGATTCCAGATATTCAAATAGTTGTATCATGGCTATATACTGTTGAAAAAACAATATTAATAAATAATGTTGTATCCTGACTATAATATTTTGACGCTTAAGACTGGTTTTGTGGTCCAGCGTCACATATCTTCTTTGGTGTTCAGCTGAAGAAAGAAACTCATACAAGGTTTGAAAAAAGTGGAGGGTGAGTAAATAATTAAAGAACTTCTATTTTTGAGTAAACTATCCCGCTGAGATGACCCATAGCTTCTTTGGTATTTGAATCGTTTATGTTAAGATCAGGGATGTGTGTTTAAAAAACATATTTTTAATTTCATGTTGACTTTATGATGTCTACTCTCACTAAGGTCGATAAATTAAATTAAAAAAAAGCCACATTCTCTTTCAGAATAAACAAAAACAAGTCAAAATCGTAAAAATCTAACTTTACAGTAATCTTATTTAGATTCACAAGAAAAAAAATATTCATGAAATGTTTAGTAACCAGTGTCAGAACTTCACAAAACATGATTGAATTTAAAATATATCAATGGAAACTGCAAAAACTTCCTAACTTTATATGTGCAAAGCACATAAATGTTGTGACAAGTCACAGTTGACGTCAATAGGTTCACACGTTCATGGTGTGTATATATATATATATATATGCAGATATTTCTGTTTTCTACCATGATGTTTACATTTATGCATTTTTTTACATTTCCATTTAGCAGACGCTTTTATCCAAAGCAACTTACAGTGCATTCAGGCTATACACCTTTTTTTTTTTTTTTTACCAGTATGTTTCTACCATCATGGTGTCAGATGATATAAGTGTTTTTAAGAGCATTATAAATACCGGTGGGCTCATTTCCATTGGCTCTTGGAAGACTTACGTTTATGTTTTGCATGATCCATTACAAATGACATGCCAAAAGATGTTCAGCAGCATGCAGCTATTAAAAATATATCCCAAATGTAACCCCAAGGAAAAGGAGTCATCCATTCTAAATCTGTGGGTAAAGCACTAATCACTATTTATAATCATCTATACTTATTCTAATGGATAATTTTCATAATATTATAATATCTAACAGACAATATTCAAATATAGTTGGGTTTAAAAACTGGCATGACAGGTACATTGAGATCATTCATATTTAGATCAATGCAGCTTTTTTCTGCCATGCCTTCATCAAGATCCTCAGTCATGCTGGTTTGAGAGCAGAAGCCATTAATCCATCCATCCATTCATTCATTCATTTATCCTTCAATGATTAAGTCACCGAGGTCCACAGAGAGGATTCGTGCACTGTTAACGTGGCTAGTACTGAAAAATTCAACATGGAGATCAAACAAATGCACAACTGCACTGTAATTTGTGTAATATGTGTTCTGGGAGGGAAACTAGGTCACCCATATAAAGAAGAAGTCTCAAAATTTCAGAATGATGTAACAGGCAGCCGAACCTTAACCCAGTGCTGAATAATTAAAATAAAAGCTAGTCAGTAACAAAACTCCACAGTTTTACTGCCTCACATCATTGCAGTAAAACACTACGGTTCTTGTGGTGCTAGTCGGTGAGAACGATCAGTCAGGCAGCAGCCAAATGCCAATAAAAAATACAAACAACCGGGAAACAGAAGACATTACGGGCGTCAGAGGAAGTTGAAGCATTGGGCTTTGGCACCAAGCATTCATGTATTCTGAAAAAAGAGCCACAAAATGGTGTGAGGAATATTTAAAAAAAGGAAAAAGGGATTAAAAGTTTAAGGAAAGATGTGGAAAGAGTCAATAATGCACAGAAATATTTGGTTTCCAAGGAAATAGTCACATCAAACAAATTTAAAGTTAAACTTGAAATCATTTCCAGACTGTTTGGTTGGTTGGTTTTGGTAGTAAAAGGTTATTATTGTATATATTATATATTTAAGTATTGTGTGTGTATACTAATTATAATAATTTTCCAAATTGCAAGGAATATAACTAACACTAGATAACTGACAAACAAGCTAAATTAAAAATAAATAAATAAATAAGCAGAGATAAAACATGATGACAGAATTTCCATTTTTGGGTGAATTATTCCTTTAAATTTCAATAAACAGGAACACAGTTTCTCTAAGCAGGTCTTGAGGGTTTTACTGCAGTGGAGAAGGAACAAAAATACAGAAGAAATATCAGCTGAACTGTCAGAAAGTGCAAGAAAAAAAAATCTGCAAACACTGCATTATGTAAATATATGTCTGTGTTTGATGGACCTCAGAGCTGTTTTTACTGGATACACTTTATAGCTACATTTTTAACACATACAGTACAGGTCAAAGGTTTGGAAACATTACTATTTTTAATGTTTTTGAAAGAAGTTTCTTCTGCTCATCAAGCCTGCATTTATTTGATCAAAAATACAGAAAAAACAGTAATATTGTGATATATTATTACAATTTAAAATAATTGTTTTTAAATTTATTATACTTTAAATTATAATTTATTTCTGTGATGCAAAGCTGAATTTTTAGGATCATTATCACATGATCCTTTAGAAATCATTCTAATATGATGATTCATTATCAAAGTTGGAAACAGTTCTGCTGCTTAATATTTTTTCAGAACATGTGATACTTTTTTAGGATACTTTGATGAATAAAAAGTAAAAAAAAAAAAAAGAGGCTATGTTTTTAAAATATAAATATTTTGTAATAACAATATACACTACTGGTCAGTAATTTGGGGTCAGTCATTTTTTTTCTTTCTTTTTTTAAAATAAAATCAATACTTTTATTCAGCAAGGATGTGTTAAATTGATAAAAAGTGATAGTAAAGAAAATATATTATTAGAATATATATTATTAGAATTTTTTTTATTTTGAATAAATGCAGTTCTTTTTAACCTTTTCTTCATCAAATATATTAGACAGCAGAACTGTTTCCAACACTCATAATAAATCAGAATATTAGAATGATTTCTAAATGATCATGTGATAGACTGGATGTTACATGTGACACTGAAGGCTGGAGTAATGATGCTGAAAATTCAGCTTTGCATCACAGGAATAAATTATTTTTTTAAAGTATATTCAAATAGAAAACTATTATTTTAAGTTGTACTAATATTTCACAATATTACTGTTTTTTCTGTATTTTTGATCAAATAAATGCAGGCTTGATGAGCAGAAGAGACTTCTTTCAAAAACATTAAAAATAGTAATGTTTCCAAACTTTTGGTCTGTACTGTACATACACAATGATATTTACACAACGGCCAGAGGTTCAGTCTGATTGTGACTAATTTAAAAGTGCATACATAGCATGAAGTGCATTACATAAACACAGAACATCATTGATTAGTTTAACCTTTACCCAGAATGAAACACAGCTTCACTCAGACTTGTACTGATATGCCCGGACCATCAGGACACAGCCATAAACCACACGATTTACACAGACCTGCATGCAAAGGCTGTCGTGGTATTTATATTGAGTCAACAGGGCAGTCAAATTAAGGTGATGACATCACCTGCTGTGGACTAATGCTTCAACTTTATGATTACTCTTTCAACAATGTCACCACATTCTACATGTTTGTAGCATTTATTTCTTTTCCTTGAGTTATAATAGTTTTTGTTTCTCGCGCCAAAAACACAACTGACCAATCTCTACCCCTTTTCTGACTCTTAGAATTAAACAGTATGTTATTGCTACTGTACCTTTATCACCAGCTGATTTGCTTTTCACGTGGGAAATGGTTAACTATATGATGTCAATATGTGATGCAAGCCAATGTTTAATCAATATTCTCAGCCCTATAGAGACTGCTGTTGGATTAGCAAGTGAGGAACCGAGTGTTCCCTAGTACAGCAAGACAAATTAGAGCCCACCTGTCATATATGAGGCCATCAATGCCGTGTTCCCTCAACTTCATCCTGTTCTCGTGGTCGTTGTTGTAGTCGCCCCAGCAGAAGACCACCAGCCCTTTAGACTGAGCCTCTCTGATGAACTCCATGTTTCGCAAGAGCTCATCAGTGTGAGCGCTGATTCCCTGTGAGCACATTCAAAAGTCTTTATTTCATCTTTGTCAGGAAGTCTGACATGGAAAAGAATACAGCCACATTACTCTTGCAGGTAAACAAATCACAGAAGCCAAACACCACAATTAGATCTCTTTCACTTCGTAGGTTTGGAGAGTTTTTGATTAAACACACAGTTATTATGCTGCCAAACTGGGCGTCTTGCCATGCTATTTCACAACTATGTTCTGAAGTGTCAACAGCTGTGCTGTCACACCACTGTTCTCTTACCAGTATGTTCTCACTCTGAGCAAAGCTCATGGCAATCTTAGTGCTCTGACAGCGGATGTCCATGAGTTCAGGGTAGAGGTCTGTCACTCCTTGCGTCAGAAACAGGATGGGGTATTTATTCTGTTTTTGCCTCACCCTAAAGAAAACAACATAATTTGTTTCAACTTAACCACAACATCAAGGTTGACTATTTGTTCTTTCGAGGAATAGTCCACCCAAAATTGAAAATCTGCTAAAAGTTTACTCACCTTCAGACCAAGATGTAGATGAGTTTGTTTCTTCATCAGAACGGTTTTGGAGAAATTAAGAATTACATCACTTGCTCACCAATGGGATCCTCTGCAGTGAATGGGTGCCGTCAGAACGAGAGTCCAAACATCTGATAAAAAACATCACAATAATCCACAAATAATCCACATCACTACAGCGCATCAATTACCGCCTTGTGAAGTGAAAAGCTGCATGTTTGTAAGAAGCAAATCCATCATTAAGGCATTTTAATCTGTTGGTTCTGGTCAAAATATAAGTCTGTAAATATAAATGCTTACACCAGTGAAAAACTCCATCCTCTCACATCAAAATCCACAAACACATTTGTTTAAAACTGTTTTGGACTGTTTTCACTTGTAAATGGTGCTTGAGCTTTGCATATTTCTCTCCCGATTCAGACGAAACAACTTTTTGACTAGAGAAAGCAAAATAATGGATAGAGCTCTCATATTTTAGCCAGAGGCAACATTTAAGTTAAAAACACCTTAATGATGGATTTGTTTATTACATTGGTTTATTCACAAGATGTTAACTGACAGACTGGAGTGGTGTGGATTACCTGAGGATTGTCATGATCAGTTGTTTGGACTCTCGTTCTGCCGGCACCCATTCACTGCAGAGCATCCATTGTTGGGCAAGTGATGCAATGCTTCATTTCTCCAAATCTGTTCTGATGAAGAAACAAACTCATCTACATTTTGGACTAGAGGTCGACCGATTGATCGGCCCGGCTGATTAATCGGACTGATTTTTGGCATTTGAACTCTTTTATTTTTGTTATTACTAGATTATGGCCATTTGACTTATAGCAGTGTCCAGTGTTTCCCATACATTAAGTTATTTGTGGCAGCTCGTCACAATATAAAAACTGACTGCCTTAAATAGATTTTCCAAAAGGCTTATACTTCCTTGAATAAACTGAGCACTGCACATTTCAAATTTAAATGCAGCGCGGGTGGTTTTATATGAATGTATCTTTGAAAGGAACCGACTGTCTTCAGAAAAGCTTTGATGTCATTTTCGTTTCGTCTTTCCTGCAATGCCTGATAAAGTAGCGTTTGTGAGCACAGTGCTGATTTGATTATAGCCGTTACCAGGGAAACCGCTATATATATCCTGCTCCAACAGCGCCTCCTGCTGGCAGAGAATCAATTTGCATTTGCAAATCTGTGGGAAACACTGGTGTCTGTCAGCAAACATAAACAAAAAGCATGCTTCAGAACTGTTTTGAGAATGTGCTTAAGTTTTGAGCCGTGCATTATTACTATGAATTAAGCTACTACTACTATTACGATCTTGTACCCTGATGAAGGGGAAAAAATAATAAAATCGGCCAAACATATCAGCCAAAAAAAATCGGCATCATATATATCGGCCATCAGCTGCCCTGATTTCTAAATATCGGCATCGGCCAGAGAAAAACCAATATCGGTCGATCTCTATTTTGGACAGTCTAAGGGTGAGTACTTTTTTTTTATTATTTTAAAGAAACGTGGTTGTTTATACTGTGCTTAAATTGCCTGCCATAGTACAAATATATACAACCTTAAAATATCAGTGCATTATTAGAATATGCACATGAACAAGACCTCTTACATTGTGCAGATATCAGGATCGAAACATGAGAAGACTATTCTCCTATTGCCGGCATTCTGCAGCACACATGTGAGGATGATGTCCAAGAACTGATTCATGTTGAAGTAGGTGGAGAGTTTTGCATCCCAGGAGCCATCCTGTTTGGAGAAACAGAGTCACGAGGGTGTTTTTCTCTACAGAAACACTGAGATCAAACCAGCTTAAGGCAACACAAACCTTGAACTGAGAAATCCACTTTAGTTCAATGTTGAATCCCACATGATCTGGAACAGCCTGGAATATCTGAAACATAATATCAAATGAGAAAAGAGGTTAATCGAGCAGTACAGGTTAGCAGTACATAAGTAAACATTTACCACAATTTTCTTCAATAAAAAAGGTAATATGTATGCTATATATATTTTTTTATAATTCCTGAGGTCAAAGTTGTATATGAAAAGATAAAACTGTCATACCTGTGAAAGGGAAGGGAAAGGTTGGTGCTCATCTACATACTCCTCTTCATCCTGCAAATCTAGACCAAGCAACACCACAAATTAACAATTATTTAACAATTAAACAGTCTATTTAACAGTTAACTGTTTATTCGTCTCAATACAGCTCAACAGAGGCTTGGATTCTGAGCCCTAAACAAAAACATCCAGATCTGAAATGAATCGCAACACTGATTTACAGCAAAAATATATATATATATATATATATATATATATATATATATATATATATTTAAATTTTTTTTATTTCTTAGCACTAAAAAAAAAAAAAAAATGTCATTATGGGGATTTTGAATTAGACTTTTACTTCAGGAACCTGACTGTGGATAACAGACAAAACAATGCACATTAATCTGTCATAAAGCCACCAACTATACTGAACAAAATTATAAACGCAACACTTTTGTTTTTGCCCCCATTTGTCATGAGCTGAACTCAAAGACTTTTTTTATGTACACAAAAGGTCTATTTCTTTCAAATATCGTTCACAAATCTGTCTAAATCTGTGTTAGTGAGCACTTCTCCTTTGCAGAGATAATCCATCCACCTCACAGGTGTGGCATATCAAGATGCTGATTAGACAGCATGATTATTGCACACGTGTGCCTTAGGCTGGCCACAATAAAAGGCCACTCTAAAATGAGCAGTTTTACTGTATTGGGGGGTCAGGAGGGGTCCGAAAACCAGTCAGTATCTGGTGTGACCACCATTTGCCTCACGCAGTGCAACACATCTCCTTCACATAGAGTTGATCCGGTTGTTGATTGTGGTCTGTGGAATGTTGGTCCACTCCTCTTCAATGGCTGTGCGAAGTTGCTGGATATTGGCAGGAACTGGAACACGCTGTCGTATACACCGATCCAGAGCATCCCAAACATGTTCAATGGGTGAGATGTCCGGTGAGTATGCTGGCCATGCAAAAACTGGGATGTTTTCAGCTTCCAGGAACTGTGTACAGATCCTTGCAACATTGGGCCATGCATTATCATGGACATTATCGTGGACATTCCTGCAGTCAGCATGCCAATTGCACGCTCCCTTAAATCTTGCAACATCTGTGGCATTGTGCTGTGTGATAAAACTGGACATTTTAGAGTGGCCTTTTATTGTGGCCAGCCTAAGGCACACGTGTGCAATAATCAGCATCTTGATATGCCACACCTATGAGGTAGATGGATTACCTTGGCAAAGGAGAATTGCTCACTAACACAGATTTAGACAGATTTGTGAACAATATTTGAGAGAAATGGGCCTTTTGTGCACATAGAAAAAGTCTTAGATTTTTGAGTTCAGCTCATGAAAAATGGGGGCAAAAACAAAAGTGTTGTGTTTATAATTTTGTTCAGTGTAGTTTGAAAAGTAGTTATATAATGATCTGCATTTGTATTGTACTTTTGTGACATAAATCAATCTAAATTCTACCTTTGTGGTCATGAACTTCCATGGCAGTTGTGTGGGCCAGCTGAGAAAACCAAAAACATTCACTCATCAATATCAGAATGGAGATAATTGCATTTCATTGATCAATCACAGAAAAAGAATCTGAAATAAGCCTTACTTTTAAAAGCTGAAGTTGATCAAACGTAAGATCTTTGACAGGAACTTCGACCAATAACATAGAGTTCTTGTCAAATTTCTATAAAAGGACACAAGAGATATAAAGCACAAGCGATGAGATTAACTTTCTTCCTTTTGTTTTGCAATCTTAATCAGTGTTTACTATACTGAAGAACACTAAATGAGTTGTGCAAACAGAGACTTTTCACTGTCAAGTAATGGGAGCCAAATGTGATTGATACCTTTTTAGTAGAAATACAGCAGGTGAGATCATGGTATACAATCGGAACTAAATCTTTAGAGAGATGAACATCAAACTCTACATAAGCAGCTCCCTTTGGAAAAAACAAGATACACTTTAACCTTATAATTTATATAACAAAACAATGTATTTTGGTTGAGTTGCATTCTTTATTTACACTCACATGGTTGGCCGCACTTAGAAATGAGGCAATTGTGTTTTCCCTGATCTTGTGATGCCTGAAATAAAATAGAATCATATTTTCATCAGCAACAAATTTCTTTGTTAAACATGCACATTACACAGGCTGTGCAAAAATTCAAAAGTCAATACACACCTTAGATGTTTTAAAAGGCAATGTGTTGCAAAACAACAACAAACAAAAAAAATCTAAACAAAATATTTTTTTTTTACTAAAAATGTCAGTGCAAAAATGAATCTGAAGGGGATCTGAATGGATTTTACTAATGTGAAATTGTAATTAAATAACAAAAATATTAATCTGTAGGACCATTAACCTTTTTTTGCATTCTGACATTATTATCATGATAATATAGCACATATTCCTTCATTTTTAGTAGACTACTGTAATGCAAATAATAATAATCATTATAATAATATAATAAAAATAATAGTAAAAAAGGGAACTGTAAATGCATGGCCGTCTCTGGAACACGCCCTCTCAAATTTAATGATGACTTAATGTATGATGACAGTAGCAGAATGAATTTAGAAGGGTACAAAACCATCTTGGCTACCAATATTCAAGAAAATGCCACCAGACTCATCAGAAAGCCCTTTATATTGGATCAGGACAATGACCCAAAACACCCTGCCAGTTCAGTTTATCAGGGCAAAGAAATGCAAAGTCTTAGATTGCCTAAGTCAATCTCCAGATTTAAACTCGATTGAACATTAATTTTACCAGCTGAAGAGGAGACTAAAGACAGAAACTCCCCAAAACAAGCAACAGTTGGTATTGGCAGCATTAAACGCTGGGAAAATCATTTCAAAAGATGATACCAGGAGTCTGGTGATGTCTATGGGTCACAGACTCACTGCTCTGATTTCCATGCAAGGGATCTGCAACTAAATAATGGCTTTTAATCTTTTACATCTGCCTTAAGTTCAGCTGTCCCAATACTTATGCTCACATCAAATAGTGGGACGAACTCTAAAAGTGCTGTTCTTTTTATTTGGTTAAACATGTATGTGTTGAAACACCTAATAATAAAATGTGACATTCTGTCTCATATTCTTCTTTTAATCATACTTGCAGAGGTCTTGACTTGTATACACACACACACACACACACACACACACACATATATATATCCACACTGTTGCTACTCACTTATGAGCATGTGTGCTTCCTGCTCCTCTGTGTCCAACATCCAGAGCGCTCCTTTTCTTCCAGTATTTGGCAAAAGACTGACTCATGTCACACTGAAAGTGCTGGATAGGACGCGTCACCAAGTAATCCACTGAAATCCCATCAAAAATAAAAGCATTTATTTTATTTAATGTTTAAGCCAACACTTAATGCTTAAATTTAATGAAATCAGCACATCAGTAAATGAATGGCATCATAATCACAGTATCTAGCTACTTAGCAACAATGCAAGCAGGGCGGATCTTTCCAACATGAGTGGCTTTACCCTCTATTTACATAGTCTGTGACGTGTTTACAGAGGCAAATGTTGTGTGCATGCAGTAAAAGAACAGATACTATCATAGGCGACAGGAATATGCATTAGTTTTATGGTGTAAAATAAATTAGATGTTTAGACTTTAAACAACAAGTGCATTGTGGAACTGATTATACCTCTGACTTTTCCAATAGTCTGTCTGGCGTTCCGGCTCATGATGGGTAGGGTGACCACACCCTGATCTTTGCCACTCTCCACAAAAGTGGATGACAAGAGGATTGCAGTGCCCATGTGACCTGGATGGACATCGCCCTGAACCACGGTCTCACTCAGCTCCTCCTAAACATTAAAGACGTGACATAACAATCAAAAGTCACCAAAAGGATTCATCCAAAATGAATGTAAATAAATTTAAAAAATGCTTTGTGATGCAACTGTGGACAAAATCTTCCTATTAAACAATACCAAAGATTTCCGTACCTCATAGAACTCAAAGGTGAGCTCCAGGTTGTCGGGGTCCATGGTGTGAATACTGTATTCGGTCCACCGGGAAGGCTCAAGGGCGTATCCACATTCTGGTTGGGAATGACGAGACTTATATCCGCTGTCACTGATCGAACTGATCTCCAGCGTAGTGGTCATCTCAGGCCATGATGAAGGGCTTTCCTCTTCTTCCTCCTCGATACCTTCCAGCATCAGCTTCAATCTAAAGTATATGAATTATATTTTAGTATATTCTTTGAGTGAAATCAGGCATCAAAACAGTGTAATAAGAATTTGAAAAGACAAAAAAATGTTTAGTACTTGGTCTATAATAATGTATAGTGCTTGACTTAAAAAAAAAAAACAGATCAATTTGACTAGTAATTTTTTTCTTAGAACATACTTTGAAGGACCTTGTGACTAACTGACCTTGAAATAAGCGAGTTAAATATGTATTCTGTACTAAAGGATATTACCTGAAGCGTGACGTCTTAAATTTTTTCTTAGTAATAGATACTGGAGGTTTCACAGAGTAATGAAGCCTGAGACGAATTTCCGTCTGGCACGTCAACCAGCCAGAGTCCACACACTCAGTGCCATCTGCAGATCAAACAATTTTTATTTGCATGGTTAAGTAAGATAGCATGATGTTGTTTTGTTTTGCATTAAAACGTTTATGTAGTTTAAATGATCAAACTTACCATGGACTCCAAAATGTCCATCGTCAATCATGAGCTCAGGTTCTGCAAGACATAACAAAATTTAATATGGAAGGTCAACTGCTCCTGCTACACATCTACAAAAGGTAAGAGTCACCTGTACAGAGTAAATAGACACCACCACCATCACGCATTCATTTTCTGGTTTGTTTCTTAAACAATCAAAATATACAGATGAAACAAGTGTTCAGTTTGCTCTGTACTGAATGGAGCTCTACACGTTTGTAGCCTTGAATCATACGAGCTAAAGATAATTATAATAGATAAATACTTGGCATAATTTAAATAACAATAATCTAAATGCATAATCCAGCAAGTGTTACCATGCAACCAAATTGTTTTGTGGTAACACGTTAAAACTATGGATCCTGCCTAGTTATAAAAACAAACAAAAAAAAAACAATAGTATAGATGTATTGTGTTATGTAATACGATGTTTTGCATAGTCTGTTAAATGCATGTGTGTTATTTGTGTTGTATATGTAAAAACAGAAGCGTTAAAAGCATGTATGCTTTAAAATACATTTTAATATTGTTTTTAATGTAAAAATAAACTCAAGATAATTAAAGAAATCATTTTAAAAACTTCTTTCAAAGAAATTAAAAGTGTGCTGTGCATGTAAATAAAGAAGCGCTAAATGCATTTTTCCATTGAAGTGAACACAAAATAATTAATGTAATTATTAGAAAATAAATCAAGGAAAAATGTGTGTTGTGCATGTATATAAAGAAGCGTTAAATGCATGTGTTTTAAAACAGATCTTTTTTTATGTAGCTTCTAATGTAAAAATCAACTATTAAAAATTAACACAATTATAAAAATAAAAAAAAGTTTCTTTAAAGAATTAAACCCAAAAATTTAAAGTGGCAAAATTAGAGGAAGGCAAAAGAAAAAAAAGGGTTGCTTGTAAACCCAAAAATGCACCAGTGAAAACTGCTTCGCTCTGTTTGTCTATGAGGGGAAATAGCCCACTAAATGTTATGGTTTCTATTAATTAGGTTCCTTTAGATTCCCTTAAGTGGCTTTTATTGACATTACATCTTACATCTGTCCATGACAAATACCACTAAAATCGACATTAAATACAACAAGAAATCACATTTTTTTATTTTCTTTATAGAACATGCATCAATGATTTATGCACAATAAGACCATATGCATTTATGTAGGAAGTAAATAGGGTTATTTACTTTCAAAAAATTTTTTTTGCCGTTCTTATTGTGCATATTACACTGATTAAAATAAGAAAATAATGTGGGTAGTGGAAAATAATATTAACCAACAACAATCATGGCCACTCTAAAGTCTAGTAATGTTCTGAGAGGTCAAATTAAGTCCCACATCACATTACTTTCCAATAGTGTCATTAATTTGGAAATATGTCATATTTCAAACGTAAAATGTGTTGTGAATGTTTCATGTAGTCTGAATTCAGCTTGTATTGATAATTCACACTTAGAGTTAAAGGGGACAAACTGATCTGAATGTAAGAAGAATGAAGGAAGGAGTCTACGGGATGCATTAGACACTCAAACGTGTGGACTATTCTGGGATCAGATACCTGAGGGACTCAATGAGCGTGGCAGCTGATGGGTCTCCCATCTACTGACTATGACTTGACATGGCCCACCTGCATTCTGTAATTCCAAATGGGGGTTAAGATTATGGACAGATTTTGGAAAAACAAAGCCTACTTTGGCCATCCGAACCAAAGTCTCACTCCCGAAAAAAGAATATGAGATATAGTCACCACTTTCTGCCAGCCAGCCAGTTGGTTGACATCTGAAAAGTGGACTGATTAGTCAGAAGAAACACATTGGCATTTTTCACAGTGTTTAACTAGTGATCTCCAGGTTATTTATATACATAAAAAAAAAAAGCTTTGGAAATGCTTGTACTTACCACCTCAAATAATCTTACTTTTCTGCTAATACTTCCCTCATTATGAATAATTTGTTCTAAATTCTTAATTCTTGTTGAAAATATTTCCGTTCTAAATTCTAAAAGACTATTTCTGGCTGGGAGACAACAACTGACATGTAAACATTATGTATAAAGGACACAGCACGTAAGAAGGGGCTCGCATGAAACCTGTTCCAGAAATGTCATTCTCCAGAGAATAAAAAACAGAACCACTCAGTACCCAGAACTGAGTGGAGTTCTGCTAAAAGAGATTAACAGCTGTGAGGAGAAGGACCTGGAGACCCCACACACACTCACACAGAAGGATTTCAACAACTTAAACTCTTAAAAAAAATCTATAACATTGAATCACTTGCACCCTAAGAATTAAAAGAAAGCCTTTGAGGAACATTAAAAATATATGTTCAAAAAACCCACATATCCCACATGTGAAAATCTAGTCATACATGAATAATAAAACAGCTGAAAAATCACAAATGTACAGTACAGACCAAAAGTTTGGAAACATTACTATTTTTAATGTTTTTGAAAGAAGTCCCTTCTGCTCATCAAGCCTGCATTTATTTGATCAAAAATACAGAAAAAACAGTAATATTGTGATATATTATTACAATTTAAAATAATAGTTTTCTATTTGAATATACTTTAAAAAAATAATTTATTCCTGTGATGCGCAGCTGAATTTTCAGCATCATTACTCCAGCCTTCAGTGTCACATGTAACATCCAGTCTATCACATGATCATTTAGAAATCATTCTAATATTCTGATTTATTATGAGTGTTGGAAACAGTTCTGCTGTCTAATATATTTGATGAATAAAAGGTTCAAAACAACTGCATTTATTCAAAATAAAAACAAAAATTCTAATAATATATTTTCTTTACTATCACTTTTTATCAATTTAACACATCCTTGCTGAATAAAAGTATTGATTTTATTTAAAAAAAAAAAAAATAAAGACAAAAAAATTACTGACCCCAAATTACTGACCAGTAGTGTATATTGTTATTACAAAATATTTATATTTTAAAAACATAGCTTCTTTTTATTTTATTTTTTTTTACTTTTTATTGATCAAAGTATCCTAAAAAAGTATCACATGTTCTGAAAAAATATTAAGCAGCAGAACTGTTTCCAACTTTGATAATGAATCATCATATTAGAATGATTTCTAAAGGATCATGTGATAATGATCCTAAAAATTCAGCTTTGCATCACAGAAATAAATGATCATTTAAAGTATAATAAATTTAAAAACTATTATTTTAAATTGTAATAATATTTCACAATATTACTGTTTTTTCTGTATTTTTGATCAAATAAATGCAGGCTTGATGAGCAGAAGAAACTTCTTTCAAAAACATTAAAAATAGTAATGTTTCCAAACTTTTGGTCTGTACTGTACATCACAAACAACAGATACTGCATAGATTATGAAGTGCCTTTAAGAGGCCGTTCACACAGAACACATCTTTCTATTCCACTGTACTGCCCGCTTTTCTATGTAAACAGGTGCTAGACAGACGTGTTTGACCGGTTGTGATCGAGTCTTGCAGTGTCTTGCGCATGACACGGCGTTCTAAAAACGCAGCGCTCAAGTTTAATAAGTTTAACTTTTAAAAAAACATGTCTCGAGGCCTTGCACTTTTTCTCAATTCCACTGCCCACATCTCACATTCGTGAATCTGTTCTGTGTGAATGGACCGTAACAGAATTATAAACAACAACATCTACGAATAAATATACAAGCTGAGCCTGCTTTCTGAGGCTGTGTTGGGTAATCAGTTCACCATTGGCGCTTTAAAGGTTAATTGTGAACCTTTTAGGAATCACTTCTATCATGTTTGTTTACTAGGAAAAGAAAATCTCACCTTGGATTCCAAAATGAATCCCTTGAAATAGCGATATTTGGTTTCACGCCCTCTAGGAACCTCAACGGTTGTTCTCCACAAGGTGCTGGGGTGAGACGAGACACAGAAGATTAATATGTGGGTCAAGGGTAACGCGTGCGTGTGCTTGAAGACAAACATAAGACGGCATTGCACATGTACCCATCCTCCTCTGCTGGCTGCAGGGTCACAGCTTTCTGATGACACCAGCAGCCCAGGGTTTCACAGCTGCCAACCACTGCGATCACCTCGCCTGATATAGAAACAAAATACAGTTTATTAATTCTCTCCTTTGCGGTAAGCAAAGGAAAGTGTCTCCAGGTGATAGAGTGCAAAAAGATGACATTCCTTTCAACACTATCATATTTATCACGTCAACATTTGCCAGACAATAAATATAGATGCAATCTCGCATGATTAAAATAACTTGATAATGCTTATAATTACAAAACATTTCTTGTATTGTCAATTTCTATAGCAAAAATACACTTTTAAGGGTGAGATTTTGCATTACATTTCTTTAATAATAATAACATTAGCACATTTTAAAATTAGTGCTATCAAATGATTAATCACGATTAATCACATCCAAAATAAAAGTTTTTGTTTACATAATATATGCGTGTATGCTGTGTATATTTATTATGTATATATAATTACAAACACATGCATGTATACATTTAAGAAGAATATGTTATGTTTATATATTACATATATTTATATATAATATAAAATATAAGAATATAAATATATAAATGTATATACATGTAAATATTTTCAAAATATTTACTGTATGTGTATGTATTTATATATACATAATAAATATACACAGTACACATACATATAGTATGTAAACAGAAACTTTTATTTTGGATGCGATTAATCGCGATTAATCATTTGACAGCACTATTTAAAATGTGTTTATTTATTTATTTACTTTTAATGCCATATCTACGCCAAAATAAACAATATTAAGATTACAATGTAATTCCAATACATTGTTTACAATAATTTAATAACAACCAAAATATACATATATACTTAAACTAACAATGATAGCAATATTAATAATAACAATTAGTTCGTTTAAATCATATAATGTATAGTATATACATATATCATATAATATATAGTATGTGCTATAGAAGGGATGTGATGATTAGGTCAGTCGTATAATCAGAAAACACTCAAACAACTCCAAAATGATACATTTACATTAGTTTAATTAGATTGTCTTGATTGTTTCTATTAATAAAAACGTACATAATTACACAATTAGTAAGTGTCTAAAAAAAACAAACAAAAAAAAAAACCTGTCAACAGATATGCAAATACATTTCACAGTTGTTGTGATATTTGTTAATAACTTATTAGTGGAAGTCGTACACTGTGTTATAGGCTACTTCCATTTAATTTTTCCTCTTACCCAGTTCTGTGGTCCCTCTGACTGTCAGAGTGACTTTAGTGCTGTCCATGACTGACACTCAGAAACAGAAGAGAATGAAGAGTCCTAAAACACAAAAGGGAAAGAAACACAACTGATGTCCGGTGCATAAACAACTGTAAGCCACGTTAGCAGCATCAGCTGATCTGGATTTGCCCGGTGGTCTGATACCTGCCTGTAGAACTGCTGTGCACTTTTAAAGCCCCTTCTGGTTATTTAAGAATCCGTTAACATTATAAATGTATTTCAATTATACGCCCTAAACATAAACCGGAGTATTTGTACTACTGCTGGACACGATATTAGAGACGGAAATAATGGTATGTCAGATCCTTGAATCTAAACGCGATCTTGAGAGAGTAGCTTAGCTTTCACCACGTTGCATGAAACTCCACTCTTTCGGTGGAAGAAGCAGAAACAACACGGTCTGAACCGGCTACAGCCGGTTTACAGTCAGTGACAACAACACCCGGTTTCCAAGGGTGTTGCTCAAAACATAGCACGATATCTACATAGAAAACACGGTTGCGTTCTAAAGGTTACAAAAACGCTACCTAGAAAGGGAGCTCACTAGGTTTTGAGACGCAGCCACTATTTGCGGAGCGAAACTGTGTAAGTTATATGTGTAGCATAAAACGAAATGTATAGAGTAACGTTGCATTGAGTGTCGATTATAGCGATTAAAAACATGATAAAGTGACAATTACCTGAGTTTAAAGACAAATATCCATCCTTTAGTACGGCGTTACCGGGAAACGTTAACAGCGCGCTGACATGCCCATGTTTACATGCAAGCGGATCTCTGCAATCCTGTTAATGCAACTCTGTTAGCTGTGAAACATTTCTTAAAAGAATTGTATCGACGTTAATTAAAAATTTTACGTCTCTCAATTATGCTAATCTGTGTGCTGGTTGAAAAAAAAAAATAGCTGTGAGAAGATCACTTTGTTGTAGGAAATAAAATAAGGGAGGGCTCGAATCGAACAACTCGACTCCGCCTCTCTGCGTTTTTTTGGACACATATGATTGGTGAAAGAAATGATTGACGTTCGATGGGCGGGACTACATCTGCGCAAGAGACGAGCACGATGCAGTCAAATTAAACATAATTATTAGTCTAATTATAGTAATTAATATTAAGTCAATTATTAAACAGACATTGTAATGTCTACCTTTTTAACTGAACACAAATAACAATTCTTTAAAATAAATAAATCATCTGTATCTGAGATTTTTACGGCACTGTTTGTTAATTAAGAGTGTTAGGCTACTGGTGTAGTAGGCTTTTTTTTATATTGAGAGCATACTTGCAGAAAAATAAATTCACAGCTATACAACTGGGTGTATGGCCATTAAATTTGAAAACGTTGATACTTTTAGCTGTCTGAACAGGGTCATGACTTCTTAACATTAGGCTATATTAATATTATGGCTGATGAACCAATAAATAAACAAGACAGATTAAGTTAGTGCACTCAAAGTAACAAAACAATCATTACTTTTAATTAAGGTTTAATAGTATATGTGTGTGAAATCAAAAAGGTTGGCAAGGTCAGACAAACCTTTACTGTAAAATCAGGACAATGTAGACTATTGATTTTTCTAGTGGCTGCCTTTCAGCAGAACTGGTTGCATAATGAGGTGCTTCCGCAGGACTGAACACATTCTGCAACTCTGTGTTGCATAACAGAGGTCAGTCAGGCACAAGCATGTTTCAGAAAATGTTCAGGGGAAATATAGGGTGAGAAAGTTCAAAAAGATAAACCATATCTTCAGTTATAAAGTTTTGCTGTGTCCTTGATTTCTTTATGCTTGCCACCGCTGGTAGCTTTTCCTGTTCCTGCATGAGCCATTGAGAGTAAATACAATTGGTCTTTTGAAAAGAGCTTGGGCTATTGCTCCCAGAATGGTGAATGGTGTGTATTTGACAGTGCTAAGCACAACTGAATGGATGGGACTGCAGGATTATAAATATTTAATGAGTCAGTCTCTTTCTTGCTTGAATCATGTTTTCGCCCTCCCTCTGTTTGCCCTCGTCTGTGGATAAGATAATAGACAGATAATGAATAAAGTGTATGCCTATAACAGGTTTTAAATGGTGAATTAGTACAATGCCAATTCCACCCCCAAACTAATACAAAAGAGAATAATTATAATGAGGCTTTTTTAGAATGCACTTCTTAGTGTGGTGTTTTTCTTGTTTATTTTCATGCTTGTATTTTCAAGAAATGAGAAGAAGTGAGTACAACTTCTTTGTGTGATCATGTGATAAAGAACACTGAGGTCTATTTTTCAATATGTCAAGAACTGTTCTGGAAATATGCTGCGAAATAGGGTTATTTCTGTCCGAATAAGCCTTTTGCTTTCACATACTTACATATATATATATATATATATATATATATATATATATATATATATATATATATATATATATATATATATATATATATATATATGCCTCTATTCAAAAAGTAACATTAAGAATCACAGTATATTATTCAATATTTCCTTCTCTTTCAATTTAAACTATATTAATATGATTTTTGTTATTTTAAACATTTAATTGGAATTTTATCCATTTATCAGTTAACATTTTGTTATTTGTGTAGTTTTCTCTTTTAAACATGCAGTGCAAGATCTCTCTTTTTGGGCAATTCAAATGCAAGCAGGTAAATTTGGTGGGCATATGTATTTTGCAAGAAACTGAAAACACTATACCTTTCAAAAGACTGGGGTTTCATTTGATAGAAATTAATACTTTTATTCAGCTAGGATGCATTACATTGATTAAAAGTGAGATTAAAGACTGGAGAAATGACTCCTGAAAATTCAGCTTTGTAAGCTATAAATTAGCTACATTTTAAAAAATATTCAAATATTCAACAGTTATTTTAAATTGTAATAATGTCACAATATTACTGTATTTGCTGTAATTTTCCATCAAATCATTGCAACTTCATTGCATAAACTTCTGTCAGTATTTACACATTTTTAAGAGGTGGTTGTGGTTCTAGTATGAAAAACTCAAAATCATGTAGAGCTCAGATTGTGGATGTGGAAGGAACAGCTCCACCCAGGGGAATGATGGTTATAGTGCACTCAATTCATATGCTGCACTGTAGCCTGTAGCCTATCCATTTATGCATACGTTTGCAACATTCATTCATCTTTTTCCTAGAGATGGTGAGCGTGAAGATGAAGAGTCACAGTTTGTGGCCTTTAAACTAAAGTACCTCTAATGTATTCAGAGTTCAGTGGAGTTTCATAGCAGTTTGAGAAGATGCAGTGATGATTAATTCAAGGCATCAGCATTCACTTGAGCAGTCTCTGTAAAAAGCTGAAAAACACCTGAATTTTTCAGAATGAGTGTTTGATCTGCAACACATCTGCCCTAAAAGTCCTATCCTGTTAGCAGAGTACTAGTTTAAAAAGTTGTCTCTTTAGGGGTTTCTTCACCAAGGTCTGTAATGTTGAGAGAGTTGTGTAGGAACAACAATATTTTAAGCAATTCTAATAAAGCTGATTTGCTCTTTTGTATCTTTGCAGAGAAATGCACAGATTTTCATTTTGTGAATCACCAAATTTAGATGGATTTTTAATTCTGCAAAAAGTAGAAGCAGAAGCTTTATTTATTTTCTTTATTTATTTTATATGTATATACCATATGTATTGGTGTATATATACAAGAGTTAAAGAGCCTGACTTTCTCTCACACTGGTTTATAGTTTGATGATGTTTTTTCTTGCCCTTTATGTATAAAAAAAGAAAGAAAGAAAAGAAAAGTAGAATTAATTACTTTATAACCCTTAATCAACCTCTTAATTTGTATAGATGCAGCAGATAGGCTACCATACATAATGTCATCGTCAATCAAAGACAGAGACACTGCCAGTGTGGACAACAGCATAAGTTTTTAATGTAGATCAGATGCCATTATAATGAATCCAACATCATTCAGAGGCCATTTGCACTTCAGGGCTGCATGCGGTTCACTTCATTTGCACATCAGACACTAGATGTTGATGACAAGCCTTTACATGTGACCTTCACATTTCAATTATTTTGAGTGGGGCAAGCAGAGGAGGCTTCAATCTATGAATGCAAACAAACAAATGCAACTGGAGGTTCAAACATACACAGAACAACAGAAACAAAAGCATGTTCACTTTGTTCATCCCATGCACTTTTTGTCGTAGGTCACACACACAAGGAATAACCACAAAAAAAAAAAAAAAGGTTTTGAAAGCAGAAAATGAGAGGTCTGATTAAATACAGATCACATTCATTTACATGAACAAGTGGTGTGATTCATTTTGAATGCTCCCACTGGCATTTTAAGACTAACTGATGTAGACTGTTCACTGAATTAGAATTAGACTGGTATTCATGTAATTGAATAACAAGGACAAGCCAGAGGGCTCATTTCAGTCTTAATTTTGTTCTGTTTCAAGAGACTAAAGTTGAACGGCCAACTTTATCAAAGTTTTAATAAGGATTTATGGTCAACTTTATGAAAGGGTATAACAGTTGGTCTATAGAAATGTGGGTTATTTATATACATTTGTAGATAAAAATATATTTTTACATAAAGTTAATTAATTCATTCATGCATTCATTTATTCATTCATGAACCCACTCGAAGCTCTGATCTAAATCAAATGAATCACTATCCATGCTCCGATGTCCCGATCTGAATAATGATTCATGAACCCGCTTACATGTTCCGATCTAAATCAAATGATTTGCAATAGGCTACCAACTCCCTATAGTCTCGCATAGCCAGACCTTCCATGGAATCCATGGCAGCATTCATTGGCCAAGGCCTGACCATGAGGCCGTTTGACCGACATGTCAAACAACCAATCACAGTTCGTTTCATTTCAGGGTCACGCTTCGGGGCGTGAAAATTTCACCACAATTACAGACCGGTGTGTAAAACTCTCTGAAGTATTTGAAAGATTCTGTGCGCAAACTTTAAATATTTTACGTACTTTAGAAAATCCAGTGTTTAGTTAATATTTAGTTGATAAGCGCTCGTCGTCACAGTTGTAAACACGACGGCTTTCTTCTTTTGTGAGGGGGTTTGGCACCACGGTATCTTTTTTCAAGGCGGAACGTTATAGAATGCGACACACACGTCTCCCGGAAATCCTGTAGAATTCAACCAATCTGATGACGACTTCGAAACTTCTGAAGTGTTTCCACTTTTGTGTGCCGTATGCATCAGACGTTTAGCCAACGGTCCGTGGGCATGACGTCTGAGGCTGAGACTACCTACTCCGAATTCCCGATCTGAATCAAATGATTTGTGATCCACGCTCCGAAGTTTGGATCTATTTTTTGCTAGTGAATGGAGTTTGAGTTGGAATCAGTCAGAGGAGTTCCAGCGTAAATTACTCACTCAGTTGAATCTCTTTGTCTGTTTCTCCGCTACTGGCTTAGATCACTAGTTTTATGACATTAAAGGGTTCATATGATGCAATTTAAATTATTCCTTTTTCTTTGGAGTGTTACAAGCTCTTGGTGCATAAAGAAGATCTGTAAAGTTGCAAAGACCAAAGTCTAAAATTCAAAGCGATATGCAAGTACGTTTTCATATTTAAAGAATTTGCCACTGATGATTCTAACATGAGTTTTGAGTAGTGTAGAGTAGCGCTTGTTGTTTGTTATTGTTGTTCTCTGATCACAAATGCAAACATGGTTTTATGTTTACACAGCGAGATATGCTACGCAACTCAACGCGTAAAAAGACAGCATAAGTCATTATAATCAGTAATTATGTCAACAATGCCTTATTTGTAATGGGTTTTATTGGTTTTGTCTTGTCGTGCCGGGACACGTCATCACAGCAAGGTAAGGGGCGTAACATTTCCGTCCCACGCTTGAGGAATTCAGCCAATCATAATGCACTGGATAGCTGGCCAGTCAGCGTACACCTCGCTTTTCAGAGCGATGAGTCTTGTAAAAATCGACACGTTTCAGAAGGCAGGGCATAGAGAAGAAACTATAATGTACATTATATGGAAAATAATGTGTTTTTTGAAACTTAAACCGCATAAACACATTGCATTACACCAAATACACAAAATAATGTTATTTTTAGCAACGTCATATGACCCTTTTAACCGAAATAAGAAAAAAAAAAAAAAAAAGTATAATGTGTACAAATAAAATATCAATTTTCCATTCCTACTTTCCTTGTCGAAACATCCCAACACAAATCTACAAACAAGTAAGATAACCAGTTTACTGCTAACTAGTGAAACACTCCATTAATATGACAAGCTGCACCTCAAAATACACATTAGATGGAAACATAGTGCATTATGATCGGGTTTGTAGCTTAATGCTCAATTCAGTTGGTGATTGACAGCTGAAAGCATCCAGTCTTCTCATATACCATTGAAAGTAATGTTTAATTTATCAGAATATATTGTAATAAATATTTGTTTTATCTAATTATATCAGTCTAGATTGATAGCCTATGTAAAAACAGCAAATAAGCAGATGAACACAAAACAGCTAAAGTGAATAAGTTTGATTTGGACATTTGTGGGAATATACAGTAACAGCAACACCTCCTCCCCATCCAACTACCCCAACATTTGTGCATTTATAATAGATTTTTAACCAAAGTTTCTTGCCATCTAAAGTTTATTGCCATTGAAGCCAGCATACATTTACAGCTATGGTAGCCAACATACTCATAATAAATAAAGAGAGCTTTTTATGTTACAATTTAGCAGTCAATATTAGTCTAAGGACATGTCCCTAGCATCCCTACTTGATTCTACGCCCTTGTTTTATAATAATAAATAATTTTATAAATGTCTTTCAATTAAGTGCATTCCTGCTGAATTAAAATATTAATTTATGATAAAAAAAAACCCTACAAAACATTTGAACAGTATTGTAGCCTATTATTGTACCCACATTACTGTTGTCAGTCTGGTTAGAATTCACATCCTTTTTTCTAGCAGAGATGATGTAAAAAAAAAAAAAAAGAGCTACAGGGCAGCATTCGGTCAACTTCATTAACATTCATCTTTGCCCATAAGTCCAGGACTGAAAGGTGAGGTCTAAGATTTACTTCTCTCTTCATTAAGTTTCACACAGCAGTGAATGCCGCAGGTCATGCTGGCCCACGTTTAAACCTCCTCAGATCATATTATCCAAATGGAAGATCATGCCAGTAGCCTCGAGACACGAGGGATCAGTGGTGCACAGTGTTCAAATGTCAGACCTCAGTTAAACACTTCTGCCATTGTGAGTTCTCATCTGGATCAGGACTGTAGAGGTAATCGGTGATGTCTGATCGATTTCAGATAGGTCACCGGGGCTGCGATCAGCTGACAAGCCTGAACTCATGGGGTAATTGATGAATTAAAGGAGATCAGCAGGTCATCTTTGATGTGGACACTTTTGGAAGGATTGGATTAAGGCACTTAATTGGCTGATATTGTCTTGCAAGGCAGACGGTGCTTGTTAGCATCTCTCTCATTTCATCACCCTCTCCCCCTCGAGTCCTGAATCCATCAGATTATCTGAAAGACGGGAGGCTGAGATTATGAACTGTCTCTAAAATGCAGTTATTCTCACATGGTTCTGCAGAAGCTGTTTCTACTGCTGCATTTTTTAGCAGATTTCCAGTGTGACCAAACTCACCGGTTTACATCAGTAAAACTAAAACCATTAAAAAAATGTTGTTACTTAATATAAACATGAACTAAAATACATTATAAAAAGCATAAACTCATTGTACTTCAGCTAGTTGTCAAGGCAACATGTCACATTTTCATTTAGTTAAACTTGAGGTATTAAAATAACTTAAACTGAATTAAAACTATATTTAGACATTTAAAAAAAATGATAAAACACACACTCACACACACACACATATATATATATATATATATATATATTTGTGTTGATTATATATGAGCATTGACTCTAAATATAGAAAATCGACTGAAAGAAGTTGTTTGGCAAACATATTAAGCATTTTATTGTACAAAGTAGTTTATTGCACTTATTATGGTGATAAATTGCCTTGTCAGTGTGCTGATAACATGTTGTAAGTCTTCTGTGAATAAAAATATAAGTACCTGAATAAAAATGTCAGGGATTCAATTTTTAATGATGGATTGGTACTTAGTCATCTCTGCTGAAAAAGTAAAACTATAAGATTCTGACCTATAGACTTTTGAAAGATTTCTGGATATTGTCACAGTACAGTGTAGCCAACATTCAAGTTTTTTTCTATCTATATATTTTTATCTATATTTTTTATTTTATATTTATATGAGTTTTTAATATATAATTAGCTTTTGTATTTTTGAAAGAAATTGCTTTTTATTTTGCCTTTGCTAATTCTAACATTTTTTTAATTAATTTATAAAGTTTTAGATTTATACATTATTATTATTATTATTATTATTATTATTTTGTTCTAGTCCTCAAATGAACCATTTATTTGCAGCATTAAATTTACCCCTATAGATATGTCTGGATCCATAACTGCCCCTTTTTTTTTCCCTGAGATAACTATTTTCTTGCACGAATGAAAAACTCTCTACATTGTATTGCTCCCACTACATGGACCTTTTGTTCCCAAGTGTCAACATTTCTATTTGATCAAACATGACAGTAAAGACTTGTAAATTACACACAAAAAAAATAGCCTATTTAAAATGAATACTGTTCTTTTGAACTTTCGGTTCGTCAAAAAAAAAAAAAACATGAGTCACGGTTTCCACAAAAATATCAAGCATGCACAACTTTTTTCAACATTAACAATGATCAGAAATATTTCTTAAGCAGCATATTAGAATGATTTCTGAAGAATGTGACACTGAAGATTAGAGTAATGATGCTGAAAATACAGCTTTGCATCACATAAACATTTCAAAATACATTCAGGTATTTTAAATTGCAGTAATGTGATATATTACTGTTTTACTGTATTCTTGGTTAGATAAAGGCAGATTAGGTATTAGACACTTCTTTGAAACATTGAAAATGGTAGTAAATATTCTTATAGTAAAAATAGTCAGTTCTGAAACGTGTAGTAATTAATTGCCATTTACATCTATATCTTTAGATGTACTTTACAAAATATATCAAGGTTTAATTCAAGTTATGGGTCTGGCAGGGGAATCTGATGATGTCCTGATCTGTGTTAAAAGGATGCTATATTTGTGCGTTATGGGACAAGAGAGATGATGCAGTCCCAGATGAACACAAAGAGCAGGTTGCAGTAGCTTCTCATCATTGAATGCATAAAAGAGCAGCTCTTTCACTGCACACCTGCAGCACTGCTTGTACCATAACAGACTGCACGGGCCTTTTATACACTATACACCCCTCAAAAACCTGTTTTGGTCACAATTTCCTTTACTTAATATCTCCCTATTTCTTTCTTTGTTGGATATTCATCTGATGTAGACCAGAGACTAACAATAATAAAATGATCTGTGTGTCTAATATAAAGAAAGCCTGAGGATACCATGTTTATATGAAATATATTATTTGATATTGTGAATCCATGAATAACTCTTTACTTGTGGCAGTTAGTTGTTCTTAAAAATCAAGGAGTTAAAACCAACAAATACAGTACTATAATATTTTGCAAGTGTCGTATCTGAAGCAGTTTGTGATATAGTCCTCAATTTAAGCAAATGTAGCATATGCAAGTTTTTTTTTTGTACCTTAAAAATGCAAGTTCATTATGATAGCACACTGATTTCTAATAAGGCCAATGGCATTTGTTTTCATTCACAAACATCTGTTTTGAAAGAATGTAAGTTTTTGTTATTATTATTTTGCTTTAAACAACAAAAACAAAACAGTGCGACATTATGGAGCCAGGGGAACAACGGGGAGAAGAAAGAAAATATAAAAATAAGAAGAAAAAAAGAAAGAAAAATTACAATCACAAACATGCAGGACCTTTATATCACTCATAGATTTTGAAGATAGAACACAAGTGGACAGTTTTATTTGCCTTTCTGTTTGTACTGTGTTGAATAGTACAAAAATAGTTTTCCAATTATTTATAAGCCACTGTAAAACAGCGCTTTTTGTTAGAAAACTATGAGTGGAAAGAGTAACTTTTTCACAACTAAAATGATAGAAAATGTGGGGGACTGTTTCCAGGCAAAAGAGTAACATCAATATCCTTCTTAAACTTACTGAGAAAATGTTTAACAGGATATTTTGAAAGAGATTTCTTTGACCTTGTTTGTAACAAAAAACTTGTGAGGCAATAACCAAACACTTTCCCACTTAAGATTATTAACAAATTTGGACCAATAAGCAATAGAGCAAGACTTAGTGGCAACTTCCTTTAGAAACAGAGAGCAGATTTGTTATTCTTGGACTGTGAAAAAACGAAATTTACCACATATTGTATCAGTTAGATTAATTATGGACATATCAACTGATATGGAAGAAAATAAGTTTAAAACCGCGAAAAGAGTGGATTGCTTTACTGCAGCAACAAATGCACGTGTACAGCCTTCACTTTAATCACGACAGTGAATTCTAATCACTGGACTGCAGGGGGCGCCAAAGTCGCAACACTACATACAAAAAGTAACTAATTAATGCTCATATAGCATTTTAGCATAAGAAAGTGAGTGTATGCCCTTACCAAAAAGTAGTATACTTCAAGTTTATTTTATTAAATATACTTAAGTAAAGTTCAAGTATATTTAGACTTTTTGTAAGTATAAGTCAAGTATACTTAAATGTCATTTTAAGTATATTTCTGAGTACATAAAACCCATTTCTGAGAAGTACATAAAAAGTAAACAAAAAGCATACTTTCCTATTTTTAGTTTAAAAGAAGTATAATAATAGCACACTTGAATAAACTTCTTTTTCGTAAGGGTGTACAATACTTCAGGAGCTATTTCTGTGACATACTGTTTTATAGACTGTGACATAATATCTGAAATATATGCCGTGTGTAAGCTGACACAGTGCGTTTAGAATTTCACAAGGAAGCTGTCACACAATATATTCAATATACAACATCAGACCACCAGCAACGTTCAATATAAATTCAGCAATATAGCTCGTTTTATGCTGCCGAGGATCTAAAAAGGAGAAGAACAAAGCCAGTAAAGCCCTCAAAGTGCAGAATATTCTGCTAGCCACCATCTTTTGTATCTGAAGGGAAATGACTTTGATTAAATCCAAACAAACCGGACAATATTCTGGGGACCCATCTGAGCTCAACTCAATTTGTAAATCAGCTAGTATGTGCTAGGTACACTTTGCACCCTGCATCTTACTCTCCCTGTTTATCGTGTCTGCATATGCGCAGCGATGACTCTAAAAGCTCCACTCTTTTTTTGTCTGAATAAATTATGAACAGGGATTTCGGCTTTAGAGGGAAGATGTCTGTATAATTCATTGCATTCGAGCTTCACAAGCATGATGGATACGTTATGTTTTCTTTTTCCAAGCGTGCCGGATGTCCGATTTCCCCGGGGAGGGAGAGAGATGACAATAAATGTGATAAATACCGGGATGCTACAGATAGGTTATTACTTGCTTCGTGTTCTGGATTATAACAAAACAATAGTGCACGTTGAAATCCATCAGTATACGGTGAGACAGGGCTATGGAATAATCACTCATTTATTCATGAGACTCATTATGCTGTCTTTAATTAAAAGACATTTATCAATGCTTCTCAGAGCCAGCCTCATAACTGATAACATAATAGCTCAGTCAGATATCTCATATGCCAAGTGCAATGCCAAACAGCAAGTTTAGTACTCGTAAGAAACAGTCTTATAATAAAACGATCACTCTAAAACCCAATAAGAAATTTGCTTAATATTAAACGCAAGTTTTACCTTGAAATATCATAGAAGACCGAAATGGTTATTACATCTACTATCTGTTACTTAACTGTATTGTCACAAGAAAATTTAATGGCAAATTATTGATCCTTCTCACGCGTGAGAAGTGCCCTTGTCTGGTTTTGACAAGACTGAAATGTGGCCCTTCCCTTGTTCTGTTTATGTGGATGATAAATTAAAGCCTCTCGTTTAACATTCTGCAGCTCTTAAAACTCCGACTGCCCCGTGACTGCCCAGTTACCACAGCAACTACAGCATCCCAGGTGCAATCCTTCTGCTGAAACTCAGAGCAACTGTACCAAACATTAGTTTGCAGTTTCACAATTCCCTCATGACACACACCAACCATGAACGCAGTGGGCGTCTGAGAGTTCCACAACATACTGTCCGATTTCAAAGGAGACTGTTTATTCAATTATGTAGCCTACATTAATTTACAACAAGCATTATTCAGATAGGATGAACAATTAACTGAATGAATAATATATGAATAAGGAATGTAATGGCTTCTTACTGAGTTGCTGGCATTATATTTTTCTTTGTAACTAAATACACAAGATCACGTATGACTGGAAGGTCACATGAGATTTATAAAATAAGTAAAAATAAAAATAGGGAGTACCAGAGTTAGATTTCACACTTCTGTTTTATGTATCTCGACACATAGGCTAAAACTCTTGGGCTGGAAGACGATAAGCTGAATATGAATAAAAAAATAAATAAATGCATCGACATCACAGATCAGAAAATGTCATTAAAGTCTCATTAAGGTTTCACATTGGTCGTGACGTTAGCAACCCACAAACCCTACGCGTCCCACCGCGAGCTCAAAACAGACGCAGCGCGCGCTCTGAGCTGCAGCACGCGAAACGGAGCTCCTCTCTGCTGCTTGAGACTGCAAATACAAGAGCCGTTCCGGATAACATCAAGAGCAGAAAACATCTGTGTGTATCATGAAGTTTGCTGCTTTAGTCTGCTTGGTTGTTTTCTTCGCTGCAGGTAAGTGAAATAATCCTAACGTACACAAAGAATCATTGAATAAATAATTTCAGCACCATGGTCAGCGACAAGACAGTTTGCTGCGGAACAACTAGTAGATCACTACGGGAATTTGCTTTAAGCGGGTTTTGCACGAGTAAAACGTATGGATAATTGATGATATCGAGATGAATAAGCTTTTACATTGTGATTTGCACAAATATAAGTCAAGGCTTTTACTATCTCAGATGGAGAGTCCATGCCAGTCGAGCAGGACAGCCAAAGAGAGGACCTGGTATGCTGTAGCTTCTAAATAAAAAAAATGCATTTATTGTTTTACTCCTTTTGGTTAAAGTATGTACTTTAATTTCAGCTTACCCAGTGTTTAGTTCACATCCTTTCAAAGGCACTGTACAAGACCGATGATACTCCGCTGCATCCAGAATGCAAAAACATCCTTACACCAGGTACGTTTCTTTGCACTGTTCACACTGTGTTGTGTTATTGAGGAGAACGTTTCATTTATTAGTAAACAACTTCACTGGAGAATTCTTATTCAGGTTATTCTTGCACAACACCATTTGATTTTACATCTAAATCCATTAAATGTATCATTTGGACATATAACTTGGGAACAGTCAGACTATATTATCGTCATAGTTTCTAACCTCAGTACATTGTGCTTGGTGGATGAGACAGTTTCGGGTCAGTGGTTTCACTCTAAGACTGTGGAATAATTGGATGTATTCATGCAATGCATAAGCAATGGAGTGAAAATTATTTACAAATCATTTGTGTGAGTGTTTTGTGCCAATTTTAATCTCTCCATGAATTTAGGATCAGGTTATTCATCAGTTGTGAAAAAGGAGAAAGACACCCTAGAACCATTTCAAGAGGAACTTAAAAAGCCAAGTGGAGAGTCTAAAGTCGAGGAGGAACTCATTGAGGATCTTCTCAAAGCTAACAAACAGGAGGAGCTGGATGACGAACGTAGCCAGGAAGAGTTTCCAAGTTTTATGAAACAAAGAATCCACGAAAAACGTGATGAACTGGATGATGAACGAAGCCAGGAAGAGTTCCCAAGTTTTATGAAACGAAGAATCCACGAAAAACGTGACGAACTGGATGATGAACGGAGCCAGGAAGAATTCCCAAGTTTTATGAAAAGAAGAATGAAAGAAAAACGTGACGAACTGGATGATGAACGGAGCCAGGAAGAATTCCCAAGTTTCTATAAAAGAGGCAACAAGCATAAAAGGGAAGATCCCGACGATGAGAGAAGCCAAGAGGAATTTCCACAGAAAAGACATGTTTCTGTCCTTTACAAACGTGATAATCCCGATGAGGAGCGCAGCCAGGAGGAATTCCCTCTATATGAATATAAAAGGAGTCGTCTTCTGACCAGCAGAGAAAAACGTGAAGAGCCTGACTATGATAGAAGCCAAGAATTTTTCCCAAGTTACACCCACAAAAGAAACTATGGGGAAGGAGAAGAAGAGGATGAGGAGAGTGAGGAAAGAGAGAAGCGGATCTGGAAGCCATCACATAGATACCACCAAAAGAAAAAGCACCACAAACGCAGTGAGAATGAGGATTTTGAAGAACCAGATTATGACAGAAGTCAAGAAGACTTCCCAAGCTACAACCAAAAAAGGAGCCATGGGGATGGCAGGCACTACAAACCAAATGAAGACCTGCTGAACAGGCATATTAATGAGGACTTAAACTCTCGGGAAGAGAGGTCTGAAGAATCAGAAGAGGTAGACGAGGATACCGCAAAGCGATACTGGAAACCCACCCATAGATACAACCATAAGAAGCACCACAAACGGGACTCATCTGAAGAGGATTATGAGGAAAGACCCCTGGAAAAAAGGTATGAGGACTCAGAGGAAAGTGAGGAATTGGATAAAAGGATCTGGAAGCCTACACACAGATATCACCATAAGAAGCCTCATCACAAGCGTGGCGACTCCACAGAGCTCAAGGATGAAGATGAACCCATCTCAGAGGAGACTCACAGTCTCCGTGACTCAACAGGGAATGCCCTCAAGCACCATTCATCTGAAGAGGAAGAAGAAGAGACTGTTCATGAGCTTAATGAAAAGAGGCGTCCCTTAACCAACCAAGAGGAGGAAGATGAGCTAAAGAAAGGACACCAGAGTTCAGCAGAGAAGCAGGACAGGGAGGCTGCGTTGAGGTACCTAACAAAAAAGAAAAACGAGTTACAGGAACGTCTGCTTAACAAAGGTGACGTCTATGAGAAGCGTTCCCCATGGATTTACAGAGGATTCTACCATCCAGCCTGGTACAAGAGAGGCCATAAGGTGGATGAAAGTACTGATCAGCACCCCTACCATAAACTAGAGGACTTTGCTGAAACTCTCCGGTACAAAAGAGGCCTGCTTACTCAGGGGGAGTCACTCAAGGAGGAAAAGGGTGTCCCCCAACAGAAGCTTCTCACACCAGAGGAGGTATAGTCTGATCTATCCAAGTGATATTACATTTATTACCAGTTATGTCTCCTGAGAGTTACCAGAGGTTACTTAATGTATTACCACTTGTTAAGTCTGAAACCATGAGACCTGTAACCACTATTCCAATGGTTCCAAACCCTGTTCTTGAAGGCCACTTAACAATAGACTCTCAGCAAAAAATGTATCTTAAGGAGAGCAACAGCATTTCATTGGGGCAGTGCCCTTAAAGGGACATCTCCATACCCCTAAAAGGTTAATAGTACTACCTTAAGGGCCCCATATTACTACAAGGTATTAATATGTACCTTTTAGGATACATAAAGTATAAATAAGTCCCTTTAAGATTACTGCCCCAGTGACAATTTGTTGTACCCCTAAAGATAAAGTTTTCCCTATTCTGATTCAACTCATAAATTTGTTTGTGGAGATGGCAAGTCCTGGAATGGGTATGTCAAATAAGAGATATCTAAAATGTGCACTGTTGGGGAATCCTTGGGAATGGTTTGGGGACCAATGCACTAGGTCTTCAAACCTTATTTCTAACCTGCTATAACACACCTGCCTGTGATTTTCAAGCAATCCTCAGGTGTGTTTGATTAGGGTTGGATCTAAACTCTACAGGACAGTGGGACTCCAGGAACGGGGTTGAAGACCTCTGCACTGTGTTTCACAACCTCAATTTAACAAATGGCCCCACTGAGCCCTAAAGTGTACATGCTATATTACAAACTTAAGGGTGTACAATGATAAACTCAACATGACAGGGATATTGAATAACTAAAGGTACTTCCCTATAACTTTCCTACTGGGAATGTGGAAATAGGATATTTCACTAGAGCAACAAAATTTCTTTAATTCATAAAGAAACAACTTAATGGCAGATTGCAATGATTGCATACACACACAAAACTCCAGGACTGATTAAATCAATAGTTTTTAAGCATCACTTAAAAGTGTTTTGAAACATAAGTATTGCATTTGACTCTTGTTCTTTTCTTTCAGTTAAAAGAACTTGAGAAACTGGCCTCTGTGGATCAGATGAAAGAGACAACTTAATCATTCCTAGAACCATCTGAGACATCATTTTCTTGTGCTGCCTGATTTGATTTTCCATGAGCTTTGCGTGTGCTTTGGCTGCTTTAGATGAATGCATTACTATATGTCGTACCTGATTACAACTGCATTAGAATTTTGTAATTGGTGTAAGTCCGTGTTTAACGTGAGAGACTGAGAAATAAAATGGTCTATAAAAGGCAAAATAAGCTTGATAATACCATGTGAATCATTTCTCTCTTTATTACATCCTAAAATATTCTAAAAAAACAAAATGCCCATGTACTATTGACTGCAAATTTGAATGCATTTAAGAGCATGCTACTTTACAACTATGAAAAATTGCTGTTGTCCTTTATGGCTTTCCATAGAATCTCTGCATTGTTTACATTTAATAAAATGTGTAATTATGGGACCAAAGCTGATGAATGTGGTTATCATTTGTGTTTTGATGCTGGACGCCTTTTGAAATTTATTAAAAACATATAAATGTTTACTTGGGCAATGATGCATTTTGTGAGCAAAACTTGGTTATTCGCCAAGTGCAGAGGATGCCGAAAAAGCAGCGCATGTTTTCCTTCCTCCACATCTTGCTAAAAAATTTAAAAAAATAAATAAAGATGAGAACATTGATGCAAATCCTAAATGCAAATCTTGTCAAAAAGAAATAAACACAGTAGATAACAGACTTTGAATAATAAAGTCATGCAACTCGTACAGAGAATAAAGCACTGCCTGCATGTGTGAGTCCAACACTGATTTGGTTTCTTCTCACTTAAGTAAGTTAAACTAAACTAATTGCCTAGGCAGAGCTGTCACATGATGAACTAATCTTATCCAGTTTCAGCCTCTTGGCAACAGGCTCCTCTGCTTTGTGCTGATTCCTAGCTTTGGCAACATCTGCAGCGACCGTGGTTCCAGACAGGAGATACCCTCCACCTCCACTCATGAGCAGCACTGGATGAGTCCGGTTGGGCAACACCTGAAACAATGATACAGAAGTGAATGAGTCAAAGCCTTCTAGGGGTGGGTGGTATGACCAAAATCTTATTTCACAGCAGGAGTCATCTTATATAACAGTAATTATATCACAATGCATCTGTTTTTCCAGGAAATACAACAAAAAAGGTTTACGCATAACTGTGCCAATGCAAAAAAAAAAAAAAAAAAAAAAAAAGGAGCAAATTAAAATAATACATTTTTATTTTTTGTATTTTGAACTTGATGTACACTACCATTCAAATGTTTTGTTAGTTTTTTTTTTTAAGTTTTATGTTCACCAAGGCTGCATTTATTTGAACAAAAATACAGTAATATGGTGAAATATCACTAAAATTTAAAAGAACTGTTTTCTAATTAATACATTTTAAAATGTAGTTTATTTGTGTGATACAAAGCTGAATACAAAGCTGTTGTGCTGCAATTTTGTGAAAAGAGTCATACATGTTTTTCAGGATTAATATGAAGTTCACAAGAGCAACATTTAATTTAAGATTTTTTTTGTAACAGCGTAAAAGTCTTGCTGTCTATTTTCATCAAATTAACGCATCTTTGATGAATAAAAGTATTAACTTAAAAAATAAAACTACAGAGTACTTGAATAGCAGTGTAAATAAAAAGAATAACAGCAAACCAAAGTCTGGCATTAGAGCAAAAACTCCTTATGAAACACCCCATGTAAAAAAAAATTAAAATATAGCACAAACAATAATACATAAAACTATTTGTGTACGGGATGTAGTAAAGAATTACCTGGTAATGTCTGAGCCAGGAATCTGTTAATCTGAGACTGATTGCTCCTCCTTGTTCTCTGAGTTTTGTGTAACACTCAATCAGCGGCTGTCCAAAAGAGATCAGACCGTAAATATTGCAGAAAGCAGTTATTAAAGCACAAATCATTTTAAAGCGATGATGCCCCATAATTTATGGTACTTTTTAGGCTTTCTGGGAACTTGACAACAACTGGCATTATTGGAACAAACAGATATGTTTGGATGAACTGCCTCTTTTTACCTCTCTGTACTGGCAGTACACTACGAACGGCCGTGATGGTGCTACAAACTTCAGCAGACCCATTAACACAGGACACGGGTGGAAGCGACTAGCAATCACCAACCTGAAACAAATAAATAGTTCAATCAAATCACTTCAAGTAAATCACTGGAATACTGCATACAAAATAGCTTTAATCAATACAAAATATGACATGAAAAGACTCATCAATATAACCATACATCACTTACATGAACAGTCAATCACATGAAATCATATACAAAATGTGCACTTAATCATGTCATGGACTACCACAGAGAGATTTGAAATGTTTATGAGTTTTACATGCATTTTGGGCTGGACAATAGAATTAAAAACAATCTTTTTGCTATATAACAGACAACACAAAACATACCCATCTGCATTTCTGCCCTCTAACAGAGCAGCAGCTGAAGCTAACTTCTTCCTCTTCTCCTCCATCTTCACCTTTTTCTCTTGAGCCTGTAAGGTTAGAAAGACCAATTAAATATTAATGTGAAATTTTAGAAAAAAATCTTAAAAGACACCTTTTCCATCCTGAGTAGTTAATTATCCCACAAACAATGCTGAGAAGTGTATATACAGGCAAGAAGTCTGTTTTTGCTTGTTTTGTTTTCTTCACACATCTCCTTTCACACACTTCACCTCAAGCTGCTCTTCTTTTAAACTTCTGTCGCCTTGGAAACCAAGAAGACTTTGGAAAACACTCAAAAGGGCAAAATGTTTCATCATTGTGAAAATGACGCCAAACCCGAGGGACAGTCATAATTTGGTTGCAGAACAATATACTTTTTTTTTTTAGTTGGCGTTTGTTCAGCTGTTTGTTTAAATTATTTTTAAAAAGATTTATAATTATTTACATTATATTAATAACTTAAAATGGAAGGTTTTGGGCTTTGATCAAATACACAGAATTTAAAATAGTCTGGTTTTTTTTTTTTTTTAGCTTTTCTTTAAATGGACATGTTTTTTTTAATAGTAAATAATTACATTTAAAGTTATTTAAGTTACATTCTTATTTTAAAAAGTAACATTTTGTTTCTAGGACCAAAATAGTTTGTGTTTATTTGTTTAAATGAACAATTTTTGATGTAATATTTATTAATATTTTTGATTGTAATATTTATTATTTAGAATTACTTAAATTAAATTCATGTCTTATTCATGTCTTATAATGATAAAGTTTAGGTCTTTGACCAAATATAATAAATTTTTAAATAGTTTGTGCTTATTTAGCTTATTGTTTAAATGACCAAATCATTTTTTTTTTTTCTAAATCATTTAAAAAAAAAAAAGGTTTGGTCTTAGACAACAATAAAAGCAAAAGCAGCAAAGGTAAATGATGAAGGCATGGAAAAAGTTAATCTAATTTATTTAATATAATTAAAATATAAAAAATAAATTATTCAACTCTTAGGACATAAAGTAGTTCCAGAAACACTCAACCATGATGGGAAATATGCATGTGAAAAACCTTACCCTCTGTTCTCGCAGTCTTTCTCTCTCCGCTCTCCTCACTTCCTCTTGCGGGTCGACGCTGACCTCCATGCTCTGAGGTTCTGAGTTCTTCTCCTCAGACACACCTGAGGTTTCCCGAGAGGACTCGGATCGTCCGTTCCCGTCTGCACCCTTCTCTGACAGATCCAGGGTTCCCGCCAACAGAGCGTTAACTTTGCATAAAGGGAACTCATGCAGTGTCTCGTGGAAGTGTGACGGAAAGCCGAAGCTCTCCATGCCGGCTCTCGTTGGGCCTCCACCGGGATACATCTGAATCACTGAGCCATAACCTGACAGACAGAAACATCTAGATCATCAGTACAGTGTAATAGTGTTTGACTTATACAAGTTATTTGAAATGTAGGTAAGCAAACATTTGATTGTCCCCACTGATTTACAAATGTTTTTTATACTATGGAAGTCACCAACCATTTAATTAGCCATATTCTTCAAAATATCTTCTCATGTTAAACAGGAGAAAGAAACTCATACAGGTTTGGAGCAACTTGAGAGTGAGTGAATGATGAGAGAATTCTTATTTTTGCAAGTAAAGTGTGATCACCTCCCATTCTCTCCATCACCGAGCCCAACACAAGTCCAGCACAGGTCTCGAAAACAATGATTTTACTGCCAGCGTGGATGTTCCCCAGAGTCAAAACCTGAGCCAATGTGTCGTACCGCAGGTGACTAAACCAGAGGAAAACATTTACAATACAGCATATTTCCACTTTTAGATGTACTAGAACAGTGTTTCCCAAACTGGAAATTTTTAAAAATGTAAAACAAATAATTTTAAAATAAAAACAATCAAAATAAAACACTTTTCCTTGTTTGAAAGAAAGATTACATATTTACTTGCATGTGATTTGACCATTAACCAACATCAGAGAGGTGCAGTGTTGTTAATGCTAACTAAAACATAATTTAACTTAATTAAAAATGGTTTTCATTAAATGAAATAAAGCTGCAATAATAATAATAATAATAATAATAATAATAAATATATATATATATATATATATATATATATATATATATATATATATATATATATATAATTATGTTGGCAATTGATTGAAAATAACTTAAGTTGAAGTACTAAAATGACTATATTTATGAATAGAAATAAAAATAAATTAAAGCTACAAATATACATATATGTAGCTTTAATTTATTTTTAATCTATGTATAAAGTACTTACAAACTTACTAAAACAAGCAAAAATGAAACCAAAAGAATGAAAACAAAATTTACAGTATAATACAGTATAATATACAGTACAGGTCAAAAGTTTGGAAACATTACTATTTTTAATGTTTTTGAAAGAAGTTTCTTCTGCTCATCAAGCCTGCATTTATTTGATCAAAAATACAGAAAAAACAGTAATATTGTGATATATTATTACAACTTAAAATAATTGTTTTTAAATTTATTATACTTTAAATTATCATTTATTTCTGTGATGCAAAGCTGAATTTTTAGGATCATTATCACATGATCCTTTAGAAATCATTCTAATATGATGATTCATTATCAAAGTTGGAAACAGTTCTGCTGCTTAATATTTTTTCAGAACATGTGATACTTTTTTAGGATACTTTGATGAATAAAAAAAAAAGAAGCTATGTTTTTAAAATATAAATATTTTGTAATAACAATATACACTACTGGTCAGTAATTTGGGGTCAGTAATTTTTTTTTCTTTCTTTTTTTAAATAAAATCAATACTTTTATTCAGCAAGGATGTGTTAAATTGATAAAAAGTGATAGTAAAGAAAATATATTATTAGAATATATATTATTAGAATTTTTTATTTTTATTTTGAATAAATCCAGTTCTTTTTAACCTTTTATTGATCAAATATATTAGACAGCAGAACTGTTTCCAACACTCATAATAAATCAGAATATTAGAATGATTTCTAAATGATCATGTGATAGACTGGATGTTACATGTGACACTGAAGGCTGGAGTAATGATGCTGAAAATTCAGCTTTGCATCACAGGAATAAATTATTTTTTTAAAGTATATTCAAATAGAAAACTATTATTTTAAGTTGTAATAATATTTCACAATATTACTGTTTTTTCTGTATTTTTGATCAAATAAATGCAGGCTTGATGAGCAGAAGAGACTTCTTTCAAAAACATTAAAAATAGTAATGTTTCCAAACTTTTGACCTGTGCTGTACATGCATGTATATTGAGTGTCCTCAAAAGAATACTTTGCTTAATAATTAACTATGTAATTATATCTGGTAACTCATGGGTTCTAAAATGGCTAAAAAGTAAATGGTGAAAGAACTCCTTTTAGATCACATACCATATTTTCCCAGGTTCTCTGCCGTGGTACATCATGGCAAGGAGTCGAGTGGAGGGTTTCAGGATTTTTATGTTACTCTCGTACCTGAACACGCAAAGGCAAAGAACTTGTAGACAGTGATATATTCCATGTGACTGACAAAATATAATGACAAATGGCTTGAACTCACTTTTTCTTTTTCTTCTTGATGTATTTCTCTTGAGCAAATTCAGTTTTGTCCTTGAATGTTGTACTGTTGTCTATGAGCTGCTGGACAATCTCCTTAAACACACATGAATGGACATGTGAGCAAAATTTACAGCACATATCATCTGGCCTGCTGTCGAATGCTGTTCCTTTTCTGTACTTTATTATGTCTTTCCATACAATACAATAAACAATTATTTTAGAGGGACATAATTTTTTCCCCCCAGTATTTCTTCTCTTTAAGAGAAGCCTAGAAGTAAAAAAACACTGAACTTAAAATATCTGACCAGTGATCAATTAAACAGCATAAATCCCATAGACTTGAATATTGAAGGAGTGACTTGAGTCAAATTCAGAAACCAGAAAACACATTATCTTTTTTAGAGATGTTCTGGTTAACATGCATCCCTAGAAAACGTCACTCAGGTACATACCTGTCCTTTTAACCCTTGCTCTTTCAGTGTTTCAATATCATCTCTGCTCAGTTTCTGAGATCTGCCATCATCCACTATGTGTCTATTATCCTGGCCTGCTTCCTTAGAATCTGTGACAGGAGAAAAGAGAAATGTAATCTCACCTCGGCACCGAGAAAATCAATAAATCCACAGACAACAGCATCATCACCCAAAGAGTCTCCTGAGTGTTTTGCTGCCTTAAGCTTGAGTGAACCGCCGGCTTCGATTTCAAACATGGTCCCGTACAGCTGCCCGACCGCATTGTCCAAGAAGAACCACTGCTTCTCAAAGATCACCTTCCTGAGAGACAAAATGTCAAATCAAACAAATGAGGAGAGCACAAGCACTAAACAGAAGTGAAATGTGAATATTAGACTTCATCTGATGAAGTCACATTCAACAGATAAGATTATAAGTGGTTACTCCTATACATCAATGATAATTGTATGCATTATTTGCCTTTACAAATATACAATGGCCTCCAAAAGTCTAAGACCACTAGTGAAAACGCAATAATAATAATAAAAAAATTATATATTTCAGAACAATTTTGAGGCAAAATTTGAGTTTACAAATTGACACGAAGTCTTAACATTTGTCACGCGTTCCGTTTGCAGATACAGAAACAGTGCAGAACGCAATACGTCTTTTACATATTAATGTTTCAAAGCAATTGAACCTTTTATGTACAATTTTAATTTAGCTTTTAAACCCCAGACTGTTAATAGGGTCTCAAATTTTAGATCCCACTGAATGCAAAACCTCAAGGCCTTAAAACTGAACTCAGAAGATCACATTTAATTAAAGCTTTATTTGGTTAACTCACTTTTTATTTTCGACCTGCACCGATTTAAAGACATCTCCTCTCTTCAGCACTACATAGTCTCCGTAACTGATTCTGCCCTCGGCATCACTGTCCTTTACACACTCCGCCATTTACTGCGATCAGCGTGGATAAAGATCGACCGGGGGATGTTCGGAAACTAGTTTACACTTTAACTACCCCTGCACAAAAGTGGTAATGTCTATGACTATAAACAGAAGAGTAATTTCACAAAAACGATGCTGCTTTCAACACGTGTGTTCTGTCACTTCCTGTTCCGAAAGGCCAGTTAATCGAGCGATGATTTCTACGGCCAGTCAGGAAGACTAGCAAGTCACAGATCAAAGCGATTTTACATTAGGTTTATACTAACAAAAACTACTACCTGGTTATCTGAACATGTACAAATAATGACTATATCATGGCATTATCACGTGATGTCATTATGTACTGCCACTGCATTTACGAAGGTATAAAATTGTATTAAAAAAGTGCTATGGATATATTATGGTTATCGTTACTAACATAAAAGTGCATATATTGCGCGTAGTTTATGTATTTATAATATAGTTATATCCCATTCGGTACGATTATTTAAAACTAAAGGGCTGATTTATAATAAATGATTAAAAAAAATCTATAATGACTAATAGTAGGGTTATTATAGTTTACTAAAACTAAAACCATGAAGAAAAACTTTTCGTTACTTTTTATTTTCATTTAAGTTACATTTAAGTAGGCTACTACAATAAACTAAAAAGACTAATGAAACAATAATTATATCAAATAAACGTATACAAACCAGAAAGCGATAGAAGTGACAAAACACAACAAAATGAATAAAACTAAGCAAGATTTAAAGAAAACAGAAAATATAAAAAATAAAAACTACGTTGCACTGCTATATAGTTTATAGAAACAAATAAAACAGCTGTTGATTATATTTCAAGTACCATAAATTGTCAGTGCTTGATTATGAATTTCAGTCAAATTGGACCTCATAATGAAAGTGGTTGGATTTATTTAGACTATTTTCAGATTTTCCAGTCAACACAATGAAAGCAAAATTGCATTAAACAAAATAAAATTTAGTTTTTAAAAGGAACAATTAAACTGCAAATACATTTTTTTTTCAGAAAACAAGCCAATTTTGGTGAAGTATTTAATGTAAAGATATTTACATTCAAAAAACTGTACTGTAAAAAGCACTTTGTTAGTAGACAACTTCAAAGAATCTCGCAATGGGAAACTAGCAACTCATTTAAATGCAAACCCCACCGTATCCCATATTTATTACACAAATTAATGTATAGAAATGTGTGCTGTAAATTATGTCCAGTGTTCAGATGCAAACAACACATAAAAGACGTCAAGATCCAAAATATGGCTTGAATTGTTTGATTTGTTTACTCTCTTGTGCACAAGGCTTGTGTGTCTTAATACAAATATAAAATGACTTTGGCAAATTTAAGAAACACTATGAATCCGTTCTTGCTTTTCTAAAGGTGGAAGTTGATTTGAGGTCAGTCTTGTCCTCCCGTGAGCTTGTGGAAGAGTTCTTCATCTAAAGTCTCATTTTGGTCTTTTGAGCGCGTCGAGAGGAAAATGTAGCCTCCAATATATTCATGTACCACTTTGCAGTCGCAGCTCTGGCAGGAGAACGCAATCGACACGCTCTGGTCAAACTCGATGGTCACCTGGAAAAGCAATGACACACTCAGAAATCATATTCACACGCTGGTTACAAGGTTGTTTGGAGCACTTTATTCACCTGTTTAATCTCCCAGTTGACATTCCATTGTTTAATGTTGGAGAACCTCCAGGTGGTCACCAGCAAACGCGTTGACATGTCGATGCGGATCAGCCTGTTGTAGGAAATTCCCAGGAGCTCATCTTTCTTGCTTCCTCTGAATCTGTGGGACAAAGTGAACAGATTTGAATCGTATTTCATGGTTGAAGACTTTAAAGGTTTACCAGGCACAAAAGACAGTCTGTTGTGTGAAAATTACAATTCTGTCTAAATGTCTAATTAATGAAAACTCATATTCAATGTGTTCGAATTATTCTGTAACTACATATTTTGTCAAAACATGTGAATTATCTGAATATCCCATTTCAAGCATTCTTAACTGTCAGCAGTTGATTATGGAATTGACAAAAAAGCCAAAATTGGACTTGGATAAAGAAAGTGACTGTATTTATGTAGGCTACTTTCAGATTTTTCAGTCAGCATACCCAACCTAAATTACATTAAATAGGAAAAAAATTAACCTTCAAATGTAACAACGGCATGCTATTAAATCTCATTTTTTAATTTATCTTTCATTTTGATGACGTGTTTAATGCAAACAAATGTAACATTTGAAAAATTGAATAATATATATTCAGACTTGGAAAGATGTTTCTGAGTGACACAAGGTACAAATCAATCTGTTGTTCAGCAAAACTGTGTTACAATATGGCAATTTTGTCTAATTTATAAAAAAACAGAAAAAGAAAACTGTCAGTGCATGAGTATGAAATTGGCAAAAAGCCAAAATATGACTAATAATTAAAGTGACAGGCTATTTTTAGATTTTTCAGTCAATATACCCAATAAAAACAAAATGACATTAAATAGAAAAACATTTAAACTTTAAATGGAACAGCAGCACTATTAACCCTTGTTCAGTGATTCAGATATTTCAACTAATTTGGTGTTCCCAGTCAGAAATGACCGGCCTTTAAAAATTGCTTGTAAATCTTTTATTATGATGCTATATTATCACCATATCTTAGATTTAGTCTTTCTGTCAATTTGTTTTCTTTCCATTAACACAATTTTTTTTGTTATTAATTTTTTGGAACTGACTGGTCGTAGGCCTCACTGATCACAGTTTACATACCTTTAAATAAAAAAAACATTATTTGTGGATAATTTTGCCAGTGTTCACTCAAAAACTACATTATGCAAATTATACATATTTTGTGGGGAAGGTGAAAAAGAAAATCCTCTCTGGGTCAAAACGACCAGCACACAACATGAGTTTTCATTTTTCTGCAAACAAGCCAAGTGCACCAAGACATTTTGAAAATGTGTGAATGTAAACTTATGTAAACTACATTTGAAAAGTGCACAGCTTAAAAAAAACAAAAAACAAATCATATTTCATGGTTGGTCTCAAAAACCTTATTCAGGCTTAAATATCTGTTCTAGGCACGAAATCAATCTGTTGTTCGGTAAAATTACCTGACAATGTAGTACTTGATGCCAAACTCAGGGAGGGACTGCCACGCTTGGATAAAACGCATTTTGGCCTCCATGAGGGAAAGCTGGGAAATATTGTGAAGGGCCTCCAAGATTCGTGTGGTCAGCTGAAATGAGAAGAATAAATATGATGAAAAGCCATGGATCTCAGATATCCAGTGCTGTCATGGCATTATAAAAACGAGCGGTTCAAGCCATATCTTGTCCTTTCTGCGTGTGTCGAGACTGTTTTTTCACCTGTTTGCTCTTGTACTTCCTTGCATATCGTGGAGAAACAAAGGACTCGGGATTCATCTCCATGGACTCTACTTCAGACGCTGCCTGGCCAGGAGGAGGCGCTAGACTCTTCATCTGCAGGAAAGACTGGATGTTCTTCACCTCGGTGCGGTAAGAGCTGTAGGCCATCGTCTTTCCTTTGGAAGCCAAAATACAGGCAGCCTTCCACCTGGCATACTGCGTTTCCTGTTTTCAGGAGACATTTGTTTTAAGCAAGAGAAACAAATAAATGCATACAACATTTATTTAGAGGTCCAATCTGAGCAAAAATATGCAATATGGTTCAGATGCTGATATTTATCTGAATTTTTATACCAGCATAACAGACTACTTGCATTAAATGCATATAAAAATCAATAACTCTACATCTCCCAATAGTATGTCTTAATAATACTACATTTAAAAGCTAGTTTTATTATCAAAACCATTTGGTTTTAATTGTGGGGTGCAAAACATATAATGCAATGCAATAACAATGATGACTGACAGATCATTGACAAATTAACCTGACAAATCATATTTGATACTCCTATTTTACCATTATTTTCTAAAAAAGACTGGATGGATAATCAAGAAACCCAAGTTTCTATATTCATCTTGAAATATTCATCTTGAAATATGTATAACAATATAACAGTTTATCTTACATTTAAGATGAAATATTTCACAGCAAAAGCACACGTGTACCACAACCCTGCATAAAAACCAATCTAAAACTCACATTGTCGCAGCGAATATAAACCTCGTTCATTCCATCAGCCGCTGGCAATAACAGCTTGAGGCCAAACTTCTTCTCAGTGACGTTGACATCAGGAATGACCTCACATCCTGTACAATTAATGATGTATTACCACTGATGCATTGGCTGTACTAAAATGAATAATCTTTTCTGTGGTTGGCTGCTCACCTCGTAGATGGAGTTGCTCAATGGGTTCTTTATTCGCAGATTCTTTGTTTTTGTAGTAAGAAATGGTGGTGTCCCTAAAAACAAACCAGTACTCCTTATACGGCTTTAATGTCAATCGCTTGGGCCTGTAAAGTAAAGAAATGAACAGGCAATTAAACGATGCACTGTATAGTTTGTCCTACTGCAGACTAGACACAAATGTCACTGGAAAAAGTTGTGTATGTGGAATAATAGTTTTTTTTTCAACAGATTATTCATTAATAATTTGCATCATTTTAACTCTTTCCCCACCATTGACGAGTTACCTCGTCATTTAGAAGACAACGCTTCCCCGCCATTGACGAGTTTTTACAGCTTTTCACAGTGTTTTCACTGTTATACACTGGGGGCGCTATTACACATCTTCTGAACGAGTACAAAACCTCCCGTGAAAAAAAAACACAAAACACACGTGAACAGGACAGAAAAACGAGCGATCTCTTATGTAAACAGATGCATATGAGAAATAATGCGATCATCAGCAATAGACAGCATATAAATGAAAACTGCATAACGTTATGGAGTAAAATGTTGTAAAAAGTAATTGTACTGAATATTATCCAGATGTACTTTTTGATAAAAATGTGATTTTCTCACCTTTTTGCTTAAAATTATAATTTTTTTAAAAACCTACCTATATTCAAGTGTTCATAAAAAATAATGCTTTAAGCTAGAATAAAACAAATTTTTTGTTTAGAAGTAAAGGCTTTGATCTTTATTTTGGTGTATTGCATATTCAAATATTCATACAGAAAAATGTACTGTAGGCCATCAAATTTTAATGAAAATCATCAAAATCGCTGGCGGTGGATGGCAACTTTTTTCCAAAATACTGGCGGGGAAAGAGTTAAAAGAAAAAATCTGTAACATAATGTAAAAATGTATTTTTCTTGAACAATTTTAATAAGCTTAAACTCACCTAAACAATTTAAGTGTATCTTCCAGCTTTGGAATGTCAGTGATATCTTCCTGGAAAAGTTAAAGTAAACATGAATACTTACAGACTACCATTCAACAGTCTGGGGTTGGCAAGACTTTTATGTCTCTTATTAAAAATGTAGTTTATTTCTGTGATTCAAAGTTGTATTTTCAGCATCATTACTCCAGTCTTCAGTGTCACATGATGTGTCAGAAATCACTCTAGACATTCTAATCTCTCCTGCATTATACTTTAATGGAAATCTGAAATTGTATTAAATTTAATGTATTATTTAATGTAATTTATTTGAAATAGAAATATTTTGTTATATTATAAATGTCTCTACTGTCACTTTTGATCAATATTGTGTGATCTTGATGAATAAAAGTAATAATTTCTTTAAAGGGGTCATATGATGCTGTTAAAAAGAACATTATTTTGTGTATTTGGTGTAATGAAATGTGTCTAAACTAGCTTAATTTTCAGCCAGATTGATTCCAGATACAATAAACCGGATGCTACAAATTAATCTAAAACCAGTCTCTATATGTAGTTGTTACTTTTGACACTGATGCGTCCCAAAAACAGGCTGTAAGTACCAATATATTTCTGAAAAAAATCTATTCATAATATCATCAGATCAATGATACCAGGATCTTATCAGCATTCCGTCCTTCCAGCGTGGATTCTAAGTTTGAGAGCGCAGCCTCGACTTCATCAATCTCTGGTTCATTGGAATTGGTCAGTGGCTCCGTTGATAAAGTCAATTTACAGATGTGATACTAGAAAAGATTCAGGTATTTTACATCTGCTACACCAATTTAGATGCATAACAATAAAACAGCACCCATAACCCTTTTGATTAGTCAATAACTGTGATTAAGACATTTTACCTTTAAATTTGAATTTATGGTTAAAAAATAAATTGAGTTTAAGTGGAGAATTAACATGGTGCTCATTAAAAAACTGATCAAGCAGATAACAAACATATGCTAACTTCAACCATTGTGGTTTTCAATGCAGTTACATTAACACTGCTTGAGGCAGGAGCTTGAATGATGATATAAGCAGCAAATAATGTGGAAAACGGATGGGGAAAAAATCCCTCAAATATTTCTGCAATGCATAATTCTGTCATCTGAGAGGCAGTTTATGAAATACTTGATCCGCTCTCTCATGGATTGCTTTTTTGTTACAGATCTACAGACACACTCTCACATGAAGTCCTCACTAGGTTTGGTTTGGATTATTAGCACCATGTTCACCTATACATTTTCTCCTTGTGTAATTGAATGCTATCTTGTGTTAGCTGTGGAATGTCACATCCTTTGTCCTCAAAGTAATTTATCTCATAGCTTCAGGTGAGAAAGTACAGCACTAAAGAATTGACCATAATTCAACACCATCTATGCTATGTGCTGCAACTAAATACTACGACACATTAAAGCATACCTGTCAGATGAGCTAATCGGGGTTACAGGTAACTAAAAATGAAACCATCTATAAATGAAAGAAAATATTTGTACAAAATATTTTATTTCAGCTAACTGCCAAGGCAACATTTCTTATTTTAATTTAGTTACTTAATGTACTAAACTAAGTAAAACGAAAACTGAGAGTTAAAAAAAGATTATAAACTATACAGAAAACAAACAAAAAACTATTAACTTTAAGTAAAATCAAAATAGAAAATATTGTAAAAAGCAGTTCAAATTATTAATAAAACTACTGTCGTATCTCAAAATAACACTGGAGCAAATAACTAACCTTTCAGGCTTTCTTGAGCTCTAAATTCAACTAATGAGCATAAAAGCATGGAATATGATCAGTTTATGTTGTGAACTGGCATCCTGTACCTGCAGGGATGCAAACATGAGCATCTCTTCTTCAGTGCAGTCGATCTCCTCCAGCAGTATCGCCCATCTGGCCTGTTCATACAACTGCGTGATTCTCACAGCATCATACTATAAGAAGAAAACACCAAATGCATTCTGATTTAGACATGTCAGAGCCATCTAATATTGTCGTCTACAAACATATAATGTGGTACAGTATGTAGGAATAGTTCATTTCTCACCTTTGGGTTGAGGTCAAAGAAGCAGTGGTACTTGAATCGCAGCAGGAGTCTGTCGTTTTCCTGAATTCCTTGCTCCATCAGCGAGCGAGAGGAATCCAGCCACCTGCAGAGCAACATCTCAGTTAAAATACATGAACGCAGCGACCGAAACTCAACTGAGAAATAAAAACAGAAATACACATAACCAATAAGCCATCAAATGCTATGCTACAGTGGTTACAATGAGGTGAAATATAGCTTGTATAAAACAGCAGAAATAGCAATATGCTAAAACACTTCTTTAATAAATTAAATATTATATATACTCTGTCACTGGGGCGGGAACCTATGATTACATCTTTGTAACTTATTTATCCCTAAAAGGTACATATTAGTACCTTAAAAGTGCATAATAGTTACTATTTAAAAGAACCACGCCCCAGTGACTGCTTTGAACCTTTTTCTCTGTGTGCATTTAAAAATTGTAACAGTCTGTTAGCTTAACTATGTCAACAATGCAACAATCAGAGGTGCAACAATACAAATGGTGCAGCTGGTCACAGGTGTGTGGCTATTGTAACAACTTTAAATGGTTTTGAATGAATGTCCAATCAGATTTGAGAAACAAACAGGTGTTATAAACTTACTCATGAATATAAGGTCTATTAAAACGATCATACACTACAATTCAAAAGTTGAAAGAAATTAATGCTTTAATTCAACAAGGATGCATGAAATGTATAAAAAGTGTCATTTATGATGTAACAAAATATTTCTATTTAAAAGAAATGCTGTTTTTTATCTTTCTATTCATCAAATGATGTTTCTTCAGCAGCAAAGCAGCATATTAGAATGATTTCTGAAGGATCATATGACACTAAAGACTGAAAAATCAAAAGGAATAAATTACATTTTAAAATATATTTAAATAAAAAACCGAAATTTAAATTGTAATAATATTTACATTTTTTACTGTTTTACTGTATTTTTATGGTCAAATAAATGCAGCGTTGGCGAGTTTCAAGAGATTTCTTTCGAAAAACTCTTGCTGACCCCAAACTTTCGAATGCTAGTCTAAATTTGTCTGTCCTTTCTTACCCAGCATTAATTGCTGCTTTATCCTCCATGGTAAGAGGCTTGAAGAGTTTGGCCAGTTCCTCGGATGGAAGGTTGGGTTGGCAGGCCGTCACAGGATTCTCGCCAAACCACAGACTGGTTGAAGATGCAGGCGACCCGCTGTCCGGGTCATAAGTCGGAGTCATAGTTTTACTGTACAGACCCAGGGCTCCTGCACAAAGCATGAATACAAACTTAGAAATAAGTGTTTATCCAAACACAGTTGCTTCTGCTAAACAGAAACATTAACAAAAAAGACATGTACAAAACATGTAATATTAAATCAAGTGTTTAAAACATGTACAAAACGTAAAATTCATTCATAATTTTTAAATAATAATGCAAGAGTGTATTTTTATATGATTGTGTGTGTGTGTGTGTGTGTGTGTGTGTATATATATATATATATATATATATATATATATATATATATATATATATATATATATATATACACATACATATATATACATATATATATATATATAGTTTTTCATTGTAAAAAAAAAAAAAAACCTCTTCAAAAACAGCAGTAAATACCTCCTGCCATGTCCATGTTTAATATCTCATCAAAGACTGATTCTGGGCCCTTGTCTTTTTTCTTTTTCTTTTTTTGATCATCTGGTAGTTTCAGAAGAGAAAGTTCTTCTGATCGTCTGATGTCTTTGAACAAAGATGGAAAACATACACAGTTTAGTAGAGAATACAGACTAATGTGCAGAAAGAAATCATGGAAAATTGCACTGCATTTTTTCACATGTAAAAACAATTATTTGTATTTCTAAAAAATTACCAAAAAATATCCAGCAACTCATAAATATTAAAACACATACACATATTATTAAGTATTAATTATTAAATGAATATATGATAAGAAATGCATGTATAAAATTTTAAATTAAAAACATTATAAAACACTATAGGAGCTGTTGTATCTAAATTGCACAGAATGACAAATCATTTACACATTTTATATAAGATTTATAATATTTTCTTGTTAGCATTTTGTTTCATATGCTACAAAAATATTATATTTATAAAAATGTATAAAATAATAAATATTTTGGTTTGTACTTGTCCTTACTGAGTGCTTTGCAGATCTCAGCCACGGCTTTGAAGACCACACAAGAGAAGCTGACAGGGAGCCGGATGGTCTTCATGTTGGGCAGCTGGATGCAGAGAGGTTTGTGTTGTGGAGTGTAGCGCAGGTCAGCGTCCGCCTGGACTCCATACTTATCCAGAGTCCAGTGTGTCTTCAGCAGCCAGCAGCTCCTCTTCTCCCACCAGATGGCATGATCGGACCAGTCCTGAGGAGCCTCTGACACACAGACAACCACACACTGTCAGAACTTGAGTCTGAGACAATAAACAAAAAAATATTGTATAGAGCTCCAAAAGCACAAAAAAAAGGGGAATAGTCAAAAACATAAGAAAATTAAAAAAATAAAATAAAATAAAAAAAATACAAAAAAATAAATAAAACTGAATATATATATAATATATATATATAAAGCTATTCCAAATATTAGTAAATAACACACACACACACACACACACACACACACAACACTGCACTTTGCCCATGGCAGTGTAGGACTACTTTATAGATGAAGTTCATTATCATATTAAAGGGGTGAACAGGAATGTATTTATGTGAAGTGGTTTAATGTGTCGTTAAACAACAGCCATGACGTTCCACCTGAATAGATCAGTTCAAACCAGTCATCCCTGGGTAATACAAACAAGTCTGATGACATCACAATTCCATATAAACCTTGATGATTCCTCTTTTACTCAGATTTCCTTCATCTTTCCGCAGTGCTCATCATCTGACTCACTCCTGTAATTACCAACTAAAGAAATCCTGGGCTGTCTGTACTGTAATGCACCTATTAAATTGACTATAAACACATTGTGTTCAACCAAATTAATGAATGGCCACTGGCAATAAAAGACCCTGGGTCATCTGATGAGTCTATAGAGGAAAACAGGATGTTTTGCTAGCGTCTCTCTCTGGTGAACTTCAGACCCTGCGCCTGCAAACAACACCTGAGTCAAAGAACAATAGCTCTGAGCACGAGCCTATACATAGATACGCAAGGCAAACATGGGCATACCTGAGCATTTCAACCAGTGTTTACACTCTAGAACCACACTGGGATTTTAGCTTTTACTCAGCAAACTAAAATATGTTAATCTAATGTTTTCATTAAGTTCTGAAAATGTTATGTCTCTGGATATTCAGAATATTTAACATTTAAAAAACTAAAATGTTTTAGAAGAAAAACATTCCATGAACAATATATTTGTGCTAACATTCTGAGAATGTTATAAAAGACCAGATAACTAACAAATGTGCTTAATTAACATTAGTGAATAAAAGTTTTTCATAACTTTGAAAGAACCTTGCCAGAATGTTAGTCAAAGTTCTGAGAATGTTTCCTGTGATTTGGGTAAATTTTGTTGCTGTTGTTGTTTTAAAAATGAGTTTCCCATAAACTCTGACTGCTGTTTTGATTTTTTTCAACCCATTTCAACCTTACAAAACCTTACTTTGAAGAGCTTTTGATGTGTTCCTTCCTAATAATGCTGTGCTTTTCATAATTGTACTACGAACCCCTTTTAATTTAAATTCCTGAATTCGTGTTCAAGTACAAAACAAGAATTTGCAACAGAATTGCCATTTAAAATTGAATGAAATGTATAGAAATTGAATGCTGTAAATTTCCAATAAATGTTTTTATACACATAACATATGAAATATTTTTAAAAACATTAAATTATATGGATAACAAATGTTTGGGTCACACTTTATTTTAATGGACAATTCTCGCTATTAACAAATCATTAATTATCATTTTTATCTGTCTAATTATCTGTAAGCTAGAAATATATCACTTTGATACAATTTTCACTTAGAATTTGCTAGTAAATTTCAGAAATAATTACAAAGAAATGGCAAGTAACACTTTGAAGTGATTGTGACATTTTTAAGTAGATAAACTTAAACAGTATTTTCTTGTAAAACGTACTCCAATAATCTTTGTTTTATTTACAAATTTGAGAAATCTTCTTTTTTTTTTTTTAACAGTGTATGGCATAAAATTCATGCATCAAAAGAAAATGTGTTACTTGTTTTGATAGTACTGAACTGAAGTTAAAAGAAATGCCTTCATCAGTTGAGAAAAATGTATTGTATGCATAACAAAATAAAAATTAATAACATGAACAAATGCATTTTTCATCACAAAACTGTAACTAAAACTGCTCTCACGTGTGACTAACTTACAATTTAGCAAATTCCACTTGCTATCATTCCCATTCACAACTCAACATCTCTTTTGCCAATTCAAATTCACATGAAATGAAAGGGAGCTGATCTTTCTATTCACGATCTGTACTGGTTCTTCAACACAGAACTCTGTAAATACTCACTGATCTTCTCCACCAGTTTGAGCATGAGACCCCCGACGTGAAGATCCCCCTTAACCCGCAATTTAAACTTCATGCCCTCATCTCCCTCACGCTGGTCCACCTGGACGCTGAGCTCCCAGGAGTTGTGTCCGTACTCAGCAGCAGTGGCCATGTTCCTGCCTGAAATCAAATCACAGACAAACACAAACAGTTATTTAAGTTGCACAAAGACACTATGATAATACTGTGTCCTAAGAACTAGTCCGACCAACTAGCAGTTATTCAAGGTGTAAAATAAATCTCCCCATATCTATGTTTCTACAAAACTGACTTGAAAAAGGTATGTCCAGTCTTAAAAAAAAAAAAAAAAAAAAATCAGATGATTTACTTGTAAGACAAGCCTAAGCATTTTATACAGCAGGCCCAGGCTGCACTTGAATCATACAGTCTTACTAAAAGTTATTTACTGGCACCCATGGAACCTTTTCAATGTGCAAAAGAAACTTCACAGTGAAAAACATGCAGGAAAAGTATAAAATTAGCCTAATTCCGCTGGAAACCCGCGGATCTGGCAACACCGTGAGCAGGTATGAAATTCCATGGATAAAGTAGATACCTTTACATTAGAAAGAAATGCACATGTGCAGCTGCTGTAGGGGACTCCGAAAGCACAAAAATAGTGTTCTGCTATCTTTTTAAAATCATAATTAGCACTTTGTTGATTGGCTTCTGTAATTTGGAATATGAGCGCCTGCGGCTTTGATTGTGTTTTTTACCTCTGATCACTGCACACACTTGATGACAGAAGTTTAATTTTTGTATAAACCATTCCTTTAAAATCTCTAATGACAACATCTCCTTAAAGAAGAGGGAGTGACAGACAGAGAACTAAAGGTACAGGGTGGAGGAGGGCTGTGATTACAGAACAAGGGAGACTTCAGCTTAAAATTCCTGACAAGCAGAGACAAGACCAGAGATAGAAAGAGCAGAAACAACAGAGAGACTCACACAGACCTGTCATCCTGCGGTCTGCTGGCTTGTACATCAATAAACAACAAAGCCCAGGTCTTACACACAAAAACACAGTCAAGTTCTGCTGTGTAAACTAAAGAGGGTCAAAAAAGAGTCTTTGAGTGTAACTTGAGATTTGAAAGTATGGGTGTTTTTTTTTTTTTTAAAGATGCATTTGAGTCCACAATTTTATTATTTAAAAATCAGGTCTGTCTAGGTTCACTAAGAAGTGCGGGGGAGGGCGAGATGTTTGACTAGATTAGAGATATCACACATGCCCTGAACTAACAAGAAAACTTTTAATGCAGCCCAAGGCTAAACCTGGTAACCTACGTGAGTAGGTTAACATGTCCGCAGGCCTAGAAAAAAAAATGTACACCTCCCTAGTGTAACAACCAGATTTGAATTCAGATATAAACAAGAAGGACATTTCTTAAGATGAATTCATCAGCTCATGAATGCATTTGAAGATCATATGCAAAAAATAAATGAGGACTAAAACAGAGCAAAACAGAGCATGCACCATACTTAAGAGGGCCAAGAAAATAACCTAGAGAGAAAGAGAGAGAAAAACAAACAAACTGGAAAACGTTGATTTGAACGACCTATACTGTAACATCAAGAAGTTTTCAATCAGATAAAGCCATATATAAATATATAGCAGTCTTCAATAGCTCTAATATACAACATCAAACCTCATTTATCTCAGAAAAGATCTAAATGTTTTAATTTTGCCAAGAGTACAGAATATAGGCCTATTGCAATGTATATAATCCGATGTTTTAATATCAAACTTTAACTTAATCTTTAAAACTTATTTTAATCAAGTTCGTCCAATAGAAAATGCGTAAGGGCAACCGAAACAGCAAACGGTTATAATAATTTAATTTAAATAAAACTATACGCTAATTTATTCCACTCACCTGAATGCGTTCCCGAAGATTTTCCCTTTGGAAAGTGAAACACATCTCCTGTCCAGGTGTGCGCGCTGGAGGAAACCCCGCCCAGAATCCTACTACGGCGAAGGCTACGCTCATGAATATTTAATTAAGAAATCCAGCGGCGATTACAAACTCTCCAATGACGAAGGCGTACGTTAACTGCGTGCGTGTGACGTTGCGCGATTCGATTTCAACGCTCAAAGCTTGTTTTATTCATATTAATAGCCTACTGGGTTATAAACGCTGATCTTTATAGATCAGCGGTTATAAAGATTAAGAACACAGTCTTCACTATAGTACCGTCCGTTAATTCGCGCCAGGTGTGTACCTACAGGTAGAGCACGTACCGGAAGTGACTAAACAAGCCCCGAAGCACATACCTGAACATTAACTAAGTTGTAATCGTTGCTTAAGCTATAATGACCACATAATGACTAACTTGTGCGTCGTGTTGGGTTTGAGATTTTTAAATCTCAAACCCAAGATTTTTTATTAGTTCTAGCTACGACTTAAACCTAGACAGACTACAGTTATTATTAGTGGCTGGTTTAATACAAAAACTACAAAACTGTGTGGCACAAGCCACATGTCATTTAAATCAAATAGCTTATTTCACAATAGTGTTAATAAATATAACAGTGATGGTAAAGATGTTTGATGGTGATGTTCGAGTTTATGAACAGTAAACTGGATTTAAATGAATAATTATTTGAACAAATTTATATTTAAATCTTTACAAACACATTTGCTTTTTTATTAGAATCTGTGATAGTGCGTTAGTTCATCTGTCCAGCAGAGGTCAGACTTCGTATAGGCCTACTGGAAATAATAATAAAACACCTTAACCCGTTAAATCCCAAATTTTTCCCAGATATGAAAATATCCAAACGATGTGTTATTAGTAACCCTTTGAAATAATCAATAATTTTTTTGGAAAAGTGTGTGAAAAATTGTGTTTTATGTTGGGTCACAACTGTGACTGGTGGGATAATGTGTGTACTGAAATAACATATTTCTGCATTCATAAAAATGGTTAGATATCTTAGCCCAGCTATTTTTAACTATTATGCATTACTATTATGCATTAAAAAAAAAAAAAAAACTTATGCAACATTGATAGGAACACTGAGATAAAAAAAAATCAACCATCACCGCATTTCAAAATTGTTACTTTTTTTGTAAAATATAACATAAAATTTTTATATTCATGGTTCAAGTATTACAACATCATTATTGTAAATTTTTTGTAACATCTGAATTTTTAATTAAGTGCAATATTTTGTCATTGCAACATGTTATTGTCATTTTCACTAGCAACTGCAATTGGATTTATATTGTAGTTCACTGTTATCCCACCGGTCACAATTGTGACCATCAACATGTTCACTTATTCTATGACCACACTCAACAAAACTAAATATATGTGAATGCATATATTAATACTAGACACCCTAAAGATCATATGTATCAAAAATCTTTTTCATATATTTATGTTAAGACACTTTACTAGCCTTTAGTTTTGGAGCTTTGATGCAGCCATCATCTTCTCAAGGTGCAAACAGGAAATAAGCTGCTCTGGTCATGTGACAATTTGCACTAATCATATGAAACTGCACTTATTTAACTGAGACCCTTTATTTTTTCCATATTTGCAGGAAGTGCACTAAAACATCAGTCAGTAAGATTTTTAGAGCTTTATAAATGAAACCTTTTTACGCTCACTATTGTGACCGGTGGAATTAAACGGGAAAAGATCACAAGAAAAATTTTACTGAACCACTAAACAGAATTTATATGCTTTCGTTCGGCCATATGCATTCTTTGAAGTACACTGGAGTAGCATGCACATGACACCGTAGGCCTATGTGAATATGGTAATCATGCAATACCGTAAATATTACTCATTATTGATGAGAGAGAGGCATAGGCTACACTGACATACTTTGTCTCGAAGTGAGAGGAAACTATCAGTTCATAAGAAACAGACAGGCTGCTAACAACATTTCTATATTAATACATACAGATAGTTTCTTCTTAAGCAATTACAGCTTCTCCATGACATTTTAATCAATACAAAAATGAGCTGAAATGTTTCTATGCTGCGCAACACTAGGTGGCGCTGTACAGCTGGTGTTCTAGAAGAGTTTAGCCACAGTTTCAGCTGAAGACTCACATAGTTTCTGTCTCCCCATGGACGTTATTTTTCGGGTTGGTAAACCTAACACGGAATGTAGACTTGACCAAAATATCTAGTGTCAAGGCTCAGGCTAAAGACCCTAAACATGCGCCGTTAAAGCAGACTCCCGTGGGAGAAGTGTCCTCTTACGTTTGTGCTAATTCAAACCATGTCCAACGCTTATGATCTTTTGTTTTCTCTTTGAAAACGTTGAGACTTGTGTTCAGATTCCTACTGGAACACCAGTGGGAATTTTTCCTCATAAAGAAGAGGACAGTTTGATGAACCCTTTCTCCAAACTTAAGTAATTACACAGTTTATTATGGTTTGATCAGGCAGTCTGTGTGTCAAATAGAGAGTCTATTGTGTGGATGATTAGATCCTTCCAGTGTTAAAACTCAGGTCGGGTCCGATTGCGATCTAAACCTAAATCCCTGCTCAGAATCCACACACAGAGGCCGGTGGGATCAAGCTACGCTCGCGGTGCGCTCTTTCCCGAAGAAAAAAGAAAAGAAAACATTGTTGTTTACATCCTCCGTACGACCTCATTTGACCTCTCCGCTCCAGCATTCCTGCCATAGTTTTGACATTTAAGCGCAAGTACACGAGGCGGACAGGGAAAACAAGGCTTAATCACACCCGAAGGGCGAGCGGGAGATGACAAAACAACTTCTTAACCTGAGAGTTCAGGGAGGTGATGGATGCCACTCCATCTGCGCATCAGCCTTTTCATTTTCTCTTCTCTTCTCCCTCTTCCTTCGAACCCGGCGGATGATTCTTTGAAAATGTTATTTTAACAATTAAGAACGCCGGGAGGGCCTCTCGCCGAGGTCCTTTCGTATGAACTTGAGTTTTGACGCTCAAATGGGTTTCCACAGCGGGATAAAACACGAGCGCAGGGCCACAGGAAACCGAGAGAGCACAAGAAGAGCTCTAAACCTGTTTGAAGTCTTATTTAGTAGCTAATAGTGTTGAGAAGGTTACTTTGAAAATGTAAAAGGTTACAGATTAGCCTACAGGTTGGCCTACTTAAAATGTAATAAAAAAAGTAAATTACTTTATTAATGTAACATTACTTTTTGATTACTGTTCTAAATGTCTAATGTTTTCAAACTGTTCAATCATTTTGAAACATTTAAACCTGCCAGGGTTAACCTTAGAGTAGGACTCAACACAGACTTTTGAAATCCTTCATCACTTGAATTAAGATTATAATCATTTAATTTAAAGCACAGCCACCACAAAATCAGACTTTAGCACCTCTTTTTTACTTTAAAATCTGAAATTCTGAGGTTAAATACAGATTTAAAATCATAACAAGAAATAGAGTTTAAAAGCTAAGGTACTGTTTTTGCAAATAAAGCATATGCATAAACCCAAATAGCAAATAAAACAGTTATCGAATAAGCATGTGTCCTATTCTGTGTACTCAACTCCAATGGTGTCTCATTTTAGAGCAGTCAATGCAATTTCTGAAAGAAGTGAATTGAATCTGTATGTGGGTGTGTGAGTGGAAAAATTTAGATGTTAATCTCTTTGTAATCGTTAACATTTTCATAAGTAACTGTAATTTAATTAGCCTACACATTTTTTCTTAGTAACTGTAACTAATTACAATTACGTTTATTTTGTTATTAAATTACATAATTCCGTTACATAGTTACTCCCCAACACTGCTAACAGGGAACGTTCTCAAAACTTTGGCTAATGTTCTGGCAGAGTTATTATAGTTAATTAAACTTAAACTAAAACAAAAATTCTTAAAGTAAATTTTGTTACTTTAAATAAAATAGACGAAAAAGCTCTGAACCTGTTTTAAGTCTTATTTAGTAGCTAATAGGGAACGTTCTTGGAACATTGGCTAACGTTCTGGCAGGGTTACAGTATTATAGTTTACTAAAACTTAAACTAAAAGTAAATTTCATCACTTTAAATAAAATAGATGAAAATTCAACATTCGGTCTCTCTCTTTTTAATTCAGTTTTACTTGATGTATTAAAATAACCATAACTAAAACTGAAATAAAACTAAGTAAAACTACGTAGATAATAAACACACACACACACACACACACACACACACACACACACACACACACACACACACACACACACACACACACAAACACAAACACAAACTAACATTCTTCCAAATAAAATTAATGTAATGTTTGCTGAAAGTTTCTGGTCTTTAATAATGTTCTCTAAACAAAAATGTTATTTGTATAAGGTTCATGGAATGTGAGCACCCCCTGCTGGCCTCACTAACACCTCTTTCAGCAGCAACCTAGTTTTCCCAGGAGGTCTCCCATCCAGGTACTGACCAGACTCAACCCTGCTTAGCTTCAGTAGGCAACAAGTCTTGAGCTGCAGGTTGATATGGTGATAGTGCACCGAGGGCTGACGCTGAGAATTATGGTTTACAGACTCTAAGCAGTGCAGTACTTTCTAGTTAAATCTGATTTATGCCGTCCCGACGTTCCCACACTCATTATTTGTGTACAACTTCAGTTTTACAATGTGCCTCTGCTCTTGATTAACAATGAACCCCCTCTAGATTTCTTATTTACAGCCACAGATTTAATTCAAGTCAAACATGTCAACATGGCTTAGGAAACAGTTGAGATCACTTGTGTGCACGGATCAGGCTTGGCTAAGTAAATATTGCTGGCCTGTAGTGAAAATAAAGCCTGGCTCAGGTTACAACAGAATTAAACGAGCAAATGTTTGCTGTAGTGACGTTGGCATGTGTGTACACCGTACAATTATTCCACAGACCTCACCGAGTGAGCTAACTGTCTCTATCTCACACACACAAGCACAAATTACATAGTACGACCACGCGTATGATGATACATGCTGAATTTCAGCTAGAGCAGCTTAATATTTAGATTGTGGAACCCTTAAAGCAATAGTTCAACCCTAACGGAAAACTTTCTTTCATCTGTGGAATAAAAACAAAGAGATTTTGCAGAAGCTGTTCTTTTTTTATACCATAAAAGCAAGTGGGAATCGTAAATGTAAAATGTAAAAACAGCACTATTAAAGTAGTCAATACTGTTTATTTTTCTATAAATTTACACACGATAACACTACCATTCAAATGTATATATATATATATATATATATATATATATATATATATATATATATATATATAAATATATATATATATTTTTTTTTTAAAGAAGTCTCACCTAGACTGCATTTATTTTATCAAAAATACAGTCAAAATTATGCTAAATATTATTACAATTTAAAATAACAGTTTTCTATTTGAATATATTTTAAAATGTGATGCAAAGCTGTATTTTCAGCATCATTACTCCAGTCTTCTGTCACATGATCCTTCAGAGATCATTCTTATATGCGGATTTACTGCTCAAGAAACATTTCAGATTATTATCAATGTTGAAAGCAGTCGTGGTGCTTCATATCTTTGTGGAAACGGTGGCAAATTTTTTTTGATAAATAGAAAGTTCAAAAGTACAGCATTTATTTATATACATGATAAACATGATAGAAGATAAAAAGAAGAAAAACGTGATGTGGGTTTGAGCGGCATGAGGGTGAGAAGATGATGACAGAATTATTTCTAAACATAAACTATTCTCCTAGACAGAGAATGATTTATGTGCTTTTAAAGGTGTTTTAAACGGGCGTGGTGTGGGTAGAAGTGAGAAATTGATACTAAATACAACTGACAAAAACAACAACAACAACAACAACAACAAAACAAGCTAATTTATCTAACAGAGTAAAAAACCTAGTAAACAGCAGCATTTAACATAATGCCTTTCCCAAAATTCTAAAAAATAATTTTAAAAAGGATTTTTACCTGTTGCTTGAAATAAATTGATTTGCTAAATGAAATGACCAATGCCACATCTGAAAAAGAAAATGATTAGATGCATTAAAAAAAAAAAAAAAAAAACTTCAAACTAAAAGTTTGGTGGATACAACATACAGTACACGAACGCACTAACCAATGGGCTATACTTAGATCTATTTGGAATAAAAAAAAAGTTCCCTCCTGCATATCTGCATGCTAGTCTCTGAATGCTCAAAGCAATAAAAACCTGCACGTGTGACAATCTAATTTTGGAAACGGCTACCCACGCTGGATTCAGTGCTATACAGGGCTGAAACATTCAACAGTAAAACAATTCTTCACTGCCTCTCTGCAGAACCTTACAAAATGAAAGCCAACAGGGGGTAGTGTGCAATCATTCTCCTCCATCTGGCCTGTCCACTTAAATTAGCCGGGCCTTGCATCCAACGGCATCTGTTTCCAATATGGTGCAAGGACGGAAGGGTGGGTGCTTGGCTTTGCAGCGGAAAATACAGCCTACTGTACTTTTAAATAGCCCACGGGAGAAGCGGGACGGATGTGGTCCGTATATCGCCTTATCCCCAGATTCCCTGTTGCTGGACTGCCACTTCTTCGGCTTTGAAAGATGTCAAATGTACAATTAGGGAGGAATTTGTGTAATGCCGTCTGTGCACGTGAGCGCAGCTCTGGTGGCACATGTTTCCCATGTCCCATACGCTTCCAAATAAGACTTTAAACATTACAGCTTGCATTGATTTATAAGTGCTGCTGCTCCTTATAATTCAGACTTTTCATTCAAATATATTTTAATTGAACTAAAAAGGCTTTTTTTTTGGAGCCAACTGCATGCTTGTGCATCAAACTGTTGGTGCAGCAGTAAAAAAAAAAAAAAAACACTATCATAGTGACGTTATCTTGACATGGCTACAGATGTGAACGAACAAAGCCTTTATATAGCAGTCACACATCACTTTATGCCTTTGCTCGAACATAAATATTCCTGTTTTTACACATGTGCACAGTCTTATGGTGCTAAATCATAAATCCACAGCCTTTTTTCCTTTTTAAACTTGTTCTTAAAGTGAGGAAAGGCAGTGAAGACAGTCCATACTTCTGGACTGCTTAGACCAGCAGGTTCGAACTCTCATCCAGAGATGCTCAGACATTTCCTGTCCCACAGCAGTCTGGCTCAAACCGCAGCTTTAGCAGAGCTCTGCGGCAAACGTTTGTAACATTATACAGAGACAAACAGTACAAGAGCTACTTGCAAGGTTCTTTCTGGGCACCATACTTTTCTAATAAGAAATTAGAAATGTAAAATGTGGATCATTATGTCATCATTTATTCACCCTGATGGCTTTCCAAACCTGATAATGTTCTTCTGCAGAGCACAAAAGGAGATAATTTGGTCATGCAATCACAATGCAATCTCAAAGAAAGAGGACACAATCTTTCAAGCTTCAGAAAGGACTTGAAGTGGTTCACCCCAAAATTAAAATTTGCTCTAAATTTACTCACCCTCAGGCCATCCGAGATGTACATGAGTTTGTTTCTTCATCAGAACAGATTTGGATAAATTTAGCATTACATCACCATTGTTCAGTGAATGGGTGCCGTCAGAATGAGAGTCCCCAAAAGGTAATAAAAACATAATAATCCACATGACTGCAATCCATCAATTAAAGTTTTGTGAAGTGAAAAGCTACGTGTTTATAAGAAACAAATCCATCATTAAGGCATTTTAACTTTAAACCATTGTTTCTGGTGAAAATATAAGTCCATAATCCATAATAACACTTCCTTCAGTGAAAAAGTCCATATTCTGTTGTCACATCAAATTACACCAACATATTTGTTTATAACTATTTTGGACCATTTTTGTTTGTAAACAGTGCATAATCTCTGCATATTTCTCTCCTGATTCAAACGAGATTAATTTTTTTCTATAAAGAAAGAAATATTATGGACAGGGGACTCGCATATTGACTAGAAGGTTTTAAGTTTAAATGGTCTTGATGGATTTGTTTCTTACAAACACGCAGCTTTTCACTTCACAAGACGTTAATTGATGGACTGGAGTGCTGTGGATTACTTGTGGATTATTGTGATGTTTTTATCAGCTGTTTGGACTCTCATACTGATGGCACCCATCCACACATTCAAAGTTCTCCAAATAATATGCCGCTGAAGAAAAAAACTCATCTACAACTTGAATAGCCTGAAGGTTAATAAGCTTTCAGCAAACTATTTATTTAAAAGCACTAAAAAAAAAAAAAAAAAAAAAAAAAAAAAAAATTTGGTTCATTCAGCTTGCATGCAAGCATTCCTGAAGCTCAAATAGTAGACCATGGTGCCAGTGATGCCAAACTCATATGCATGAACTGATAAAATATATACTTTGAAAGCAATGCAAGTTGCTTAGGACATAAGCATTTGCCAAATGCATGAATGTAAATATGGCAAATATTCTCAATTGCAAACTGAATTTAAAGTCACTTTTCACTACAATCTTTCTTTCCACTGAGAACTTGAGAGCCATGGATCATTATTTCAGTGAAGTTCATGAATGAATTATTCAATCAACTGATTCATTAAAACATTGGAATCAAAACTAGATTTGTTCATGATAGCACAGCCATAAAAACTACTTTTAGCACCATTTTATGGTGCTTTTATACCCCCTTTGAAGTCTGCAAGCTCCATTAATTTCATAAAAAGCAACTTGAACTTCAACAGTGCAGTCCACTCAAGAAAGAAAGGGTTTGGAATGACAAACACACACAAACTAAAAGTGACAAAATGCTAATTTTTTGGTTAACTATTCATTAGAGTAGCTTTGTAAATAAGCCACTGGATTTGTTTAAACATCTTGACAAATGAGTTAATGTTCAAATGGTTTTTAATTGATTGTTGTAGTAGTTCACATATATCTCAGCGGCAAGTTAGTGCTAAACAAAAGATCGCTGTGAAAAATGAATTGTTGTTGTACATGTCTCAAGGGACGCCACGCACAGAGTGCCACACAGAGTCGTGATCTAAGACGCAGGGCTGAAATGGCAAAGCGAGGTGTTGTGTCAAACCATCTGGAAGAGATCTGGCATTTTTCAAAATCCAGTTTTGTTTATCCAGAGGCAAAGACACACATACTCGAAGCGGCCATACAGTTTCCAATGTTGAATGAATGAATTCCATTTTTCCATTCACACTCAGGAAGGAGATGCACAGCAAAATCTGATAAGCCTGATGACAAATCAGAAGAATTGCTGACAAGCTCCTGACATTTTTTGGCATGGCTTCCCAGAGCCCTCCATGCATGCTGAAATGCAGATCACTTTGGAGGGCTCCTCTCAGCACAGAGATACTCAAGAAATGTGGTAAATAGTTTTTTTTTTTTTTTTTGGTTAGAATGTCCAGTAGGGCTGCAACAACAGCTATAAAAAATATTAATAAACAAATAAATGAATAAATACAAAAATTACAAATAAAATAGCTAAAAAAAAATCAATTTAATGTAATTTTAAAAATAATTATTTTTATTATTTTTTATATATATTTTTAAATGCATAAAAATTTGATTTATATTTTTTGTCTGATTAATCAAAAATAAAAATATAATTAATCGATTATAAGAATAGCTGTTGGATGCATCCTGCATCAAACCATTGTTGTTCACACTGCTTATATAGTTAAACTGTTAGACAAAGCTCACAGAATGTGCGGTCACTTGCTTGCAATATGTTTATATTTGGGGTAAAATTATTAGTTGCAATTTTGAAGTTGCATAGTTTACTGTCAGTTTTTGCTTTAAGTTTTGACTTTTTTAATATTTATTATGATGAACTGCAGAAAATAAGGAGGGATGCTAAATAATTTAAAACATTTATACAATAAGGTTAATTTAAAAATAATTAATGCAATGGCTGAAAGGAAGACATTTAAGCAAACCAATGAACAGTATTTTTTGGAATGAAAATAACCATAATTCTCCATAAAGATGAATTTTTTTTTTTAAAAGCTAATATTGAAATGAAGAATCATATAAAGGGGGGCCTGACAGACAAAAAAATAAAATAATAAATACACTTTTAGCTGCAATGCTTGAGGCAAGAAGTGACATGAAATAAGATTTATGGATTGTAATTTACTCTTCTATTTTAAATTTGTTTCCAAGCTAGGAATAAAAGTAAATATTTGAATGTCTTGCACACTTTATCGAGTGTCGGTTGAATTTCTTCCATGCGCTGCAAGTTTAGACGTTTCTAGTGCTTTTGGAGTTGTGGTTCCTTCCTGTTTCTATAGCCATGGTTACAGCCAACTAATCCACAGACATTTGTTACATTTGTGAGTTTTAAACTGCAGGTTGCGGAGGGCAGAATTCTCACACATGGAGAAGGAATTCAGACCATTGAAAGATCCCCGTCCCACACTGTTTTGAGATTAAATACTCAGATATATATATTCAAGTGTTCTCCACATGCTTCGGCCCGCCCTATAGCAAGACTCCTTGGCATGCCAAACTCATCTGCGGTCATCTTCAAATGAGCCAAACGCCTCCGGCAACACCTCCTTTGTGTTTATGCGCGGCCTGAAACATGTTAAAAGGTTTCATTTCTCATTTAAGGCAAGCATCGTTAAGGTAAACTGTTTGTAAAATATTTACTCCACCTTATATTTGGAAGTCAAAGGTCAAGAGTATCCATCAGCGGCAACATGGGGATTATCCCGTTGACATTCCAATTTTGGAGTCTTTTCTCTCTGACTCATTGGAGAAAGGTCTTGCTCTCTGTGCTGGCAAGCCAGGCATCAAGGAGCAATTACTGTCGCATTAGGGATCATCATGACATGCTGCTCAAATACACAGAGAAGCTACTGTTTTCATCTGTTCCTTGAATGCACGTCCATCAGGTAGACACATTTAGGCTGCCTAAAGCCCGCCTGGAGATCTTTGAAGTGTGCTCGTGAGGAACAAAACTCACAGGTGTCCTCTAGTTGAACCTATCACAAACGATTTAGCACCTCTTGGCATGATTTCACTTCATTATACACGTACACTTCCACTGTCCTTTAAAGAAGAAATATGGCTACGGTATATTCTGTTGATGGGATGTTATCTTTGGCCGGCGGAGAGGAAATGATTTTATCTTTCCCCTTCGTTATATGCTGTAATATTCATTACAGTGCTTTGGCTAATGATTGCTTCTCAATTACACATCGCGTTACGCAGTCTGTCCGAAATGTTTTGCAGTTACTGCAACTGGATTCACAAATAAGATGTAAGCAATGCAGGATTTATCGGCTTTGCACTTGAAATAGGTTGAAAAAATTGCTATAAATTATTTACTAATGATTTCTTCACTGAATAATTATGTCGCATGTTCAAAGTTTGCATTTTAGGTAGTACAGCAATAAGTAATTATCGATTTTTCATTAAATCCTATGCTGAACAAAGCATTTTCTAACAATGGCCTCTGTTTCTGCCACTGGACTATAAAAAACAAACATACATAATTTCAGTTTTACACTTGAAATTTGGATTAGAAACCATTTGCTAATGGTTAAGGTGACTTACTACAGTCTTCATCAGAAACGTCTTTAGGTGTTTGGAGATTTTGACAATGGAAACACACACACACACACACACACACACACACACACACACACACACGCACCCACGCACACACACAAAACATAAGAAACAAAGAAGTTATCAGGATTTCACTTGAAATGTGAAATATTCACTACAACACATTTGCTAATGATTGCTTCTCAATTATGTTGAACTATCAAGTTTCTCCATGGAGTTTGGAGTTCCTGCCACTGGAAGTACAAGAAAATCATAATCAATCAAAATCAAACATTCTTTATAAATCATTAGATGAAAATTGCTTTCAACCATGCTAAATTATTGAATGATACATTTTGTCAGAAATGGTTGTAGACAATTGCAACTACCTATTTTCAGTACAAAGCATTTGCTAACATTTGAGCTAAAATATCGTGTCACATTATGGAGGTCATCAGAAACACCTGCAGACGTATTCAGTTCCCGCCACTGGAATCGCAAATAAAACTTAAGCAACAATGGACTTATCAGCTTTTCCTTTTTTTCTTCAAGTGAAAGAGCATCGGAATTCTTGACATTCCTGTCAGAGCCGGCTCAGGTAATGGATCTCAAGTTGGCAGGTCTTTATTGTAGCAGCTCATCTGAGATGTTCTGGGGTAGCTCTCGGCTTACAGGAACCTCCCTGAAAATGGCCTCAGGTGCAGGGATTACCGCTCTTCTGTGTGCTGAACAAAACCCAGACCGAGTTTCCCCTCTCAGCACCAAATCCAACAATGGGAGTTTACATCATAACCACAAGAAAGAAATGATGTCTCTCCAAACAATGCATGTTTATCTGACCCTGGACCTCGCGGGATCGCGCACAAAGTGACTTCTTAGACTTTCATTAGTTGTGGATGCAACAAGAGAGGATTGAGCGATTAGATTATGGTCCTCGGGGAACAACGTGTCAGAACGTTTTTTGTTGTGCCATTTATTGTTGCGTTATTGAATGAAGAAAGCGAAACGAGCTTTCGCTGCATCACCAGCCTTCAGAGTTAATGTTTAAAGCTGTTCACTTTAAAGTTATCGATTAAACACATCGAGCCACGATTTCACAGACTCTTTATTCTTCTGCTGCTTTCCGCCTGGGTAATGTTACACAGAAACCGGAACCTAGCGAAATATTTGCGTAATGGCGCTGGAATGGGCTTTTAACCTATACAGCACTCAGCATTTAGTCAGTGGTCACTCGGTCTGTGATTTTACCACAGCGGGCCTTGAAACCATTTCCGCAAACACATGGCATCAAGGCTGTCTATGGTAACAATTAAGCCTTTAAAGATGCCTGGACACTCTGAAAAAGACAAATTAAAGCCCATCCTTCCTATACACCAACCAGCCCACAATGTCTGGAGCTGGCGACCCCGTCCCAGAGCTTTCATCCCGTTCGCTCATCTAGCAGAAATTGATTAAAGGCCCTCTAGATTACTTCCTTTTCACAAAGCTATTATTTTCCAATAACAGGAGTCCAGATTGAAGACTGTTTAACCGTTGTGTCCCTCCGCTCATTCTTATTTGTGTTTTTGTTAGGGGTAAATGAAGCGGCCTCGCTGTTTTCCTCGCTCGTCATCAGGCTCTAATACCGGAGCTGCTCGGGTAACATTAGACGCTTAAACGTCTCTGAGCACCAGACCTGTCATGGCTCTGAGTGAAACCAGTCACCCTCCAGACCTCTGCACAAAGGGCCCGGGTCACAAAAGGTTCTCTGAGAGAGTCTACTGTTGTATTTAAATGCTTTTGAAGTCACAAACAACAGAGTTCATCTGGATAATAGTGGTCCCTCATGACTTTGACCTCTCTGGGACGAGATTCCCCCATGACTGTAAGGCTTCTTTTCTTCCTACCGCTCCTCTCATCACCTACGAGTCATGCTATCCCTTCCGGGGGTCATCGGCAGGGTTAGCAGGGTTAAAGGATCAATGGAAGCAGACTTGCCGTTCGGGGATTAAAAATGTGGAAGTGAAACAGACTAACTGGACTATTAGCACTAGATTAGTCTGGCAACAAAGGGAAAAGTTGGCTGCCTGAGAAAGGAAATAAAGAGGATTATGATGGTGAAGCAATATCTCAAGTTCTTGTTATGGTTTTTCGAAGCAGGCATGTTAGGAATACGTCATGTTTTCTGCTTAAAGGGATAGTTCACTCCAAAATGAAAATTCTGCCTTTATTTGTTCCAAAACTGTATTACTTACTTTCTTCTGTGGAATACAAATGTCAGTTTTTGAAGGATATCCTGGCCATTTTTTTTAAATACAGTAGACGTGAATGAGGACCCGTGCACTAAAAAACAAAACAAAAAAAAGTGGTTGATATGACTTGTGCACTGTATTAATAGTCATTACTTTTTAAAAATAAATTTAAATTTTGAAGTACTTTATCGGCATGATTTTTTTTTTACATCTAATATTGCCATAGTAAATATATAATAAAAATAGTTTAAAATAAAATTAAATAAAATATTAAAATGAAATATATTAAAATAATAACTGATAACAAGAAAAGCTTCACAACCAGCCTGGATTTTCTTGGAAAGTTCATGATTTAGTAAAAATTTTTTTGATGAATTACTCAAAAACGTTATTTGTTGTGAATAGATTAAATCTGTGAATCATAAAATCATCCTTTTGAGTCAGACCATTTGAAAGAAATGTTGCAATGATGCACAAATCAGATTCAGTTCTCAAGTTCAACTCACTGATTCTTGTCCGATCACAACAGTTACCAAACCAGCAGAGGTCAAGATTATGAGTGTGTAATGGCTACAGAATACAGAGTCTTACGGACTACATTTAGGACAATTTTTATATTTCAAAAAGCCAGTATGCATTCATTATAACTGCACCGAAAAATGGCCAGCATATTATTACAACTTTCTCCTTTTATCTTTCACAGAAAAGAGAAGTAAACATTAATTTTTGAGTGTACTTATCCCTAAGAATGAAGCTGGAAAGAGATAAACAGCTGGCTGACATAAAAGATGAAGATAAAGAAGAATGAGACACTTTGATTTTTTGAGAGGAACACCAGAAGAACGCTTGGCCTTTCAGAGTGTACTTGGCAAACAGGATGTTCCACCGCTTTAAATACAGCAGTTATCCAAAACACCTGAAACACCTGCTTTTATCTGGGCTCGGTATAGGAACAAGAACATATTTTCCATTCTTGTTCACTTGTGTATGGCAACTTCAAGTCTCACTTCGGCAACATGAGACGTCTGAAAAAACGACTGCACATGAAACATCAAACTCAAAAAAGGGGGAAGTCCGCTTGGGGAAAAACAATATGCTTACAAATGGTTTTGCCAAAAAAGCATTACAGTACATAAGCACATGCAGGTGGTCCCAGACACGCTACACAAACAGACGTGTTTGATCGGACAGCATCTTCCCTGGTGGCTTTAGTGATTAATCTGATGGTGACTGACTTTTATCTGGAGAAACCTCACTGTTTGGAGACAAGTAGGAGCAGGTGCTGTTATGTCTCATGTCGTAGGCCTGTATTCTCTTCTGTTCAAGAGCATTGTGGAGGATCGTAGGGGTCAAAGAAGATGTTTTGAAAAATAAAAACAATCACACAATTTACCATACATGTGCATTTGAGCATACTAATCACTTTGATGCAATTATTCCCACTCTTAAAAATAAAGGTTTCAGAAGGGGGTTTTTGTAGCAATGCCATATAACCATTCAAGAACCTTTCAGTGAACAGTTCATTAAAGAACCATTTCTTCTAAGTGTGAAGAAACATTTTTTTATCATCTAAAGAATCCTTTTTTCCCACTGTAATGAAGCTTTTATGGCCTTGATTAGGCCTCTATGCATTTAGTGGCTTTTCAAACACATTTGATCACATGAGTGTCTACACCACGAAAGCAATCCGGTTGAATGCATTTTCTTGAAAGTGGACAAGCTCAAAAGTTTTCAGACCTCGTTTTCTACTGTATTTAGCAGTGTCCACTTGTGATCAGATCGACAAAAACACATCTGAATACCAGGTGTAAACAGGGCTCACGAGTGGTGGCCAACACAGCATGCTTTCTGGAGCTTCTGGAGCAGAAGATATGACTTGCGTCTCCTGAGTGGACCTTTCATCATCAATTCAAGCGTCAAAAGTACAAGCGCGTTTTAACGAGGAACCACAGCATACTTTTTGACAGAGGGGAACAAAGCTGGCTTTTGTGAGCCTGTTCTGGGAGGCCAGTAGCTCTTGTCATGTACATGTGAAATTAATTATGAGGAAATACTAAAACACTTGGGTGGAAATTGCTTTTCACCAGATGTTCCGCATGTGAGGATCAATTTAGTATTCTTAGCAAAGCGAAATGACTCCATAAGTTTGATTCTGGCCCCTTTGATGAAAGCCAATCTGTCACTCAAGGCACGTAAAAAAGGAGCTGAACTTCTATGCTACTGTTTGTTCCACTTTATGGAGCCTGAGGTAATATGATTACTTAACCAGGTTAGGAAAATAGAATGTTTCGTTCTTAGGTAGAATTTGACATAATGACAAGGGGGCCCAGTCTTTCTCAATGATCCATACACAAACCAAGCGAGAGGGCCTTCGTTCTCAGCGACGGGAACAGGGGCCAAATGAATCAAAGATGAATTACGGCCTTTATATAAGATAACTGTGTGATCTGAGAATGAATTAGCCGTCTTATTTACTTTTAAATTTTCTCTAATTGAGTTTCTCTTCTGTCTTCAGAAAACACTGCATGGCTCACATCCACGTTAGCTGATCTACAGGCAGTCCTGCAATGCAGAATATTGAATTAAGGTTTGGGACACTGACTTTGAGCCAGACTTAGATTTTAATGAATGAAGACCTGCTAGAGTTTGCTCTGTATTGCTTCATGGAATTTCCGTTTGATTGATAGTGTTGGCAAAGTGTTTGCGGATTACGCACTCCATCGTTGAAAATTATGCATTTACTGAACTCAGTAATCTCAATTGTTTCTGTTTTTGTTTAAATTAGAAAAAGAGAAGAATATTCTCACGTGTCTCTAGAGTTATAAAATCAGACTGAACAATGTTACAAACTCAAGATGAACTCAAATATTTCTCAACAAATTCTTCCACAAACAAAGTGTTTGAAACTTAACTGTCAGTAAAGACTTTCATAATGTTATTAAAAAACCTTTCTGTTCATCAAAGAATTAAAAAAGTATCACATTTCCATAAACATTTCCACATTTTCAACATTGATAATGATCATTGATTTTTTTTTTAGAAGGATCATGTGACACTGCAGACTGGAGTAATGATGCTGAAAATTCAGCTTTGCATCACAGGAATAAATTACATTTTAAAATAAATTCAAATAGAAAACAGTTATTTTAAATTGCAATAAAATTTCACAATATTACTATTTTTACTGTATTTTTAATCAAATAAATGCAGGTTTGATGAGTAGTAGAGACATCTTTCAAAAACATTTTTTTTTTTTTTATCTTACAGGCCCCAAACTTTTGATATAAAATAAATAAAATGTCCCTCTGGTTTTAGCTTTTAAGGAATATTGTAAGTTATTTACAACTTAATGTCAATGGGCAGCATTCAAGGCATTCTGACAATTACCACAGACAAAAACAGTAAAACAGCAGGCAAGAGGGCAACCCTGTGAGTAACCTTTTCAAGTATGAGACTATGACCAACCTTGTCTGTCCAAAGTTTTAAACAATCTTTCAACCTATGTCATGATCAGCTAAAAACAATAAACCTTGTTACTTAAACTTGATATCTGGTCAAGGATACAAGGAAGGGGCATGATGTAGCAATCCAAAAAGCACTGACTAAGTTCGGATACTAGCATACTACTCATAGTATTCAGTATACATCCAATCCATACACAATACAAACTGTCATCAACATTTTGTGTCACTTTAAAAAACAGGGTGAGCATCAATATCAGATTCTCTAAATATATAAATTTGTAAACACACTGCATAATTTGCAGTAAGCAGTAAAGAATATTTATTCAGAACACGGGAAAATACATAACCAGACATTTATCCAACTAAAAATGTAAAGTATGGTCTGGTCTCAAAACTACAATTATTTGAACTTGCAATTAATTAAAAATATTTCATTTGTGCTTTCCTACTAGAAATGTCCTAACAAAGACAGAAGTAAGTGTATTACTGTAAATACAGGACATGTTCACTGAGGGACAGTGAAAATTGTTTTCTTATTTTGTAATCGATTGCATACAACAAATGCTATCCACAGACATTAAGCTGTAAATAAAAGGCAATAAAGGTTTTTATTGCTATATTTTCAGGAGACATGTGGTAACATTTCCACAGAGATGAGCAGGAGTGTGTGGCTATATTCAGAATAGCATACCACTCATACTACTTTTGCAGTATACAGTATGCATACATAGTACGCATATTTTCTGTGTGTATGCAATACTTAGATGGCCATATTCATTTCTCAAAATATGAAGTGTACAATAAAGCACACTTATGAAATACTACAATGCAATGCACTCAAATGGACTTTCTAAGTCCAGCGTAATGAATATTAGAAGGTTGACTTATTATTTGAGTAGATTAATAGATAAAGTATTATTAGATAAATTAGTAAATAAATTATCATTTAGTTTAGTATAATTTTAGTATATGAATTACTATTTTGACTGCATTTTTAGATGTTACAATATTATTAAAAATGCAAAAATATCATATTTATTTCAAAGTGACATGGTCATGTGACAACGTAGTATACAACTGAAATGTTGCTGCATGCCTACTGTTTCACTAACTATTTTTTAATAGCGTACATATTATTGTACTCAGAATTCAGTACAAAGCAAGCTACTTACTGAACATGGCCTCTTCCTGTTTCCTCAGAAGGGTGGTCTCTGAACATCAGGTGGAAGGGGTACCAGCAGATTCAGGGAGGTCTTCGAACCCGGATCAAAGAGGTGTGTTCTTGAGCATCTGGGGTTTGTTTACGACAATGTTAGTGGCATATCACGGTAATGGAGTGTGTGATGAGAGAGAGAGAGAGAGAGAGAGAGAGGGAGAGAGAGAAAGAGTGAGAGAGAGAGAGGGAGAGAGAGAAAGAGTGAGAGAGAGAGTTAGGGAAAGAGAAAAGGTGAATTACAGGCGCACTGTTTACCCATGCGGATGAATAGACATCAGCCGCTATTTGATTCTCTGCTGTAATTTAACCCCTTAACTGTCACCGTCCCACCTGTGGGACGCTTGGCGCTCTTTTATTTGTTGTCCTTTTTCTCTATAAAATCTTTTAGCAATCATCATAAATTATATATCATTTGAAAGCTTAGAAGCCCAAGATTCATCCTGTGAAAACCATTTTGAAATCGGACATTGCGTTACCATGGAAATGGTACTTTAAAATCTTATGGCGGTCTCCTCCCCCTTAGTGGGCAGAGTCAAGTGTCATATTACAAAATGCATTACGGTCTTTTAGAATCAAAACTTTTTATAATCTTGCCAACAAACATATCATTGGAAAGGTCTGAGTCTCAGGATTCCATATTTGGTGGTTATTTGAGTATTGAAGTAAAATTGACAGAGAAATCTGGAGAAAACTTCATTAAACAAAATTCAAAGGAGTTTTGATGGCTCCCAGTGGCTGTTTGTGGTATGACGCCCTAAATAAAATCTCACAGGAACCTCAATTTTTTTCATATCAACTTCAAATTTGGAACATAACTTATTTAGACACAAGGCTTTAATTTTATACCAATTTTAGAGTAAAACCTGTTATGTAAAATATTTATAATAAATAAAATTAAATTAAATTAATATAGCGTATTTTATTTATAGTACATTTAAACTTCTATAACTTTTTAATACTTCAATTTTTTGAAAAAATTCCACTTTTGCCAAAATCTGCAAATTTTCATCTTTAAAAAGAGACCAACCTTACATCTATATTCCAAAGTGTTCATAAAATACAACAATTTAAGTTTGGATAGTGCACTTTAATGCCTATTTTAAAAATGGGGGGTGACAGTTAAGGGGTTAAGGCAGTGTTTGATCCAGCTGATTATTCTCTACACTTTGTGAACCCAGAGCAGTTTTTCACAGAGATAAATAGAGCAAACAGGCAATTAAGTCACATGACCCGAGAGGGCTGGAAACTTGCTGCATACTGATTTTTGCTTACTTGATGTGAATTCTGTCTTTATTTACAGTCTTTTTCTTTGAAAAAAGCTTTTCCAAAAACACACAAAAACTGATACTCACCAAGGCTGCATTATTTGATCAAAAATACTGTTAAAAACACAATTTAAAAATAAGTTTTCTATTTTAATATATTTTAAAATGAAATGTATTCCTAAACTTTCAGCATCATTACTCCAGTGTCGAGTTTCACATGATCCCTCAGCAATCATTCTAATATGATGATTTTCTGCTCAATTCTTATGGTTATGAATGCTAAAACCAGTCGCACTAATTCATATTTTTGTAAAAAAAAAAAAAAAAAAATTCATTTAAAATATAAATATTTTTAACATTAGAAATGTCTTTACTTTTGATTCAATTAAAGTAAAAAAAAAATTCTTTAAAAAAATGCATGGCTTCGAAACATTTTTGGGGGGGTGAACTATATTCTTAATAGTATGCTGGATTTTGGTCTATTATTAAAAGCCAAAGTTTTCAAGACCTATGACTCAAGTCCCATTTTTTTTTTTTTTACTGTGAATGCAACTACATAATATTTGAAAGTACAGATACACTTTCATAAGGCAGATTATATGAAACTGTTAAATTCCTACAGCCGGTCGCTATGAAAACATCACGGTCCAGGGTTATGTCAATACAAGCTACGATGCAGAAAAGACAAGCGCAGGCATTTAGATAAGTGTTGATAAGTGCACAATCGCATCTAGCAAAATACACAGTTGAACATGAGGATCCCGTACCGTGCCACAAGAGGCGTGCTATGTTAAATGTTTACACAGCTGCTCTCAAGATTATTATTATTGTGAAACCACACACTTTTAATGTTGCTGTGTGGATGCCAAGATGTGTCTGCTCTTTACCTCCCTTCTGAGCACTTCCAACTCCTCTCCATACTGCACAGGGCTCAAAGTGACAGATTCATAGGAGATTCTGTGAACGTTCGGCCATTATATCGCACATGTCTCCGGCTGTGTTTTAGAAAGATAAATAAAGAAGTTGTTGCTGATTTTACGAAAGAAAAACGTCTGCCGTCTGCACCTTACTGGGCCCTCTGTTTTTTAACCTTTCTTCAAATACTTGGCATGCTCTAACGGTACAGAGACACTAGATTTAAAGGGATAGTTCATGCAGAAATTTAGCTTAAAAAACCCTGCTTGACCCCTAATTAGTAGTTTGTCTAGTCTGTTTTCTTTCAACAAAACGAAAGTGGATGGGCAAGCTCTACAATAGACAAAAAAGCATCATAAAAGTAGTTAGGTATAATTTTGAATATGAAACTGTTAATGGAATTACTACATAATTACCTTGTGGGTTAGTATTACAATATATTTAGTAAAGCTACTCTGAAACAATGTACATTGTGTAAAGTGCTATATAAATTAAACTGACTTGACATAACATATCTAATACATGGAAGCTTTTTACCGCCACAAGATTAAAAAAAAAAAAAAAAAAAAAAAAGTAATTGTAACCTAATTTATATAAAGTAGTGAGAAGTTATATCTAACTATTTGTTTTTCTCAATCGCAAGATATAAACTCATAACTGTAAGATATAAACTCAGAATTGCAAGTTATAAATGCAAATTTATGAGACATAAACTCGCAACTCTAAGAAGAAAAGGTTGAATTGTGTGACAGAAACTCGCAATTGCAAGAAAAAGTCAATTGTGAGACTGCCATAATTGTTTTTTTTTTATGGCTTAAGCAAAAAATAAAATATCCTGAATTCGAATGTAAACTTACAATTCTTAGAATGTGAGATATAACTAACTATTAGAGCATTTCACACCGCGGGAACCTTTTCATAGTACCAGAACTAATTGCGGAACTACCCTCTTTTTGGTGTTTTCGCACCGCCGGAACTGGGTGCGATTTTAGTACTGGACTACCTTTTTCAAGAACCAAATTAGCTCCTACTTCGGAGCAGGGTCTAACCAGCACAACTGGTACTACCCGTAATGTAAGTTGAAATTGATTGGTCAGACGCATTCAAAAACGGCCTCACCCGCCATGATTTAAAACACTGTGTAAACATACTGTAAACATTGTGTCAACTTATTTCGCAAGTATGATGAACAGCGATAGATGGACGGATGCTGAAGTGCAGGCACTTGTAGCAAATGTAGCACTGCCAGTTGTCGTTGGAGATTCTTTGTCCTCCTTTCCATTATTTCAATTGCTTTATGTATACGTCAACATTCCATGTCCATTATTGTGAAACCCGCGAGACACAACAAAAACATAGCTCTGATTACAATGTCCTCCATCTTCCTGTTGTTAAAGTTGTTCTTCTTTGTTCTCGTTGTTTAACGCTGCGCACAAATGACGTCGCTGTCGACCAGATTACGTCACGTCCTAGTACACACTGTCGGTGCGAATGCAACTGTTTAAATGGTACTGGGAAATAGTTCGCGCAAAATCGTCCCAGTACTTTAGTACTGTACATTTAGTTCTGGAACTAAAGTGGTGTGAAAGGCCCTAATACCTCAGAATTGCAAAACATAAACTTGGAATTGTCAAAAATAAAGTCAGAATTGCAAGAAAAGTCCAAATTGTGAGATATAAACTCAGAATTTTGCAAAAAAAAAAAAGGTCTAAATTAAGATTAAGATATAGAAATCCGCAATTATCTTTATTTTTTTTAAATATTTTTTATTTGTGGCAGAAACAGTTTCCATGCTTGTATGCTATTTGTGTATTATTTACTGCAAAACTTGCCTTGTAAAGTGCTTGAAAGCTGTAGTCACCATTCACTTGGTTTGAAAAGAGCAGCTTGGACATCCTGAAGAAAGAAAGAAAGAAAGAAAGAAAGAAAGAAAGAAAGAAAGAAAGAAAGAAAGAAAGAAAAGGCGTGAGTAAATAATGACAGAAGTGTATTTTGGGGTGAACTATCCCTTTAAGATCTCATCTTAGCGTGCCACTCGCTTGATTTTTGTGTTTAAGCCCTCTAGCCCAAAAGCGTTGACATGTTTTTGTACCATCAGAGGTGAGCAGAAGGGTAGAAATAGATTTGGACAAAATGAAACCTTCTAAACTCGGAAATACTTAACAATCATGCCTTTAACAAGTCCATCTGAGGTATGGGACCTACTTGTAAAGATTCGATGTAAATTGTGTATCTTTCCGTGAAATAACACAAGCCTCTCACATGAACTCTCCCCATTTTGTTTGACGTGTACCCAAATGCAGTGTTTAGGTTTGTCTATCTTTGGTATGTGCACTTAAGGTTGCCTCTCAAGTGTAAACCTGCAGACCAGGAGACACAACCCACCATCAGATGCCTCCAAATATCCCTCTGTGCAGACGTGGTGTCAGTCAGTCCAGCTCAAGTGTCTGTTGGAGACTTTGTCAAAGTCGAGAGGAAAGATTAATGTCTTGTTTTCTCTACTTGTCAGATGATAAATGTAGAATAGGTACGAAGTAGGCTGCCCATTTCGAGGTCACGTCTAACCGTAAGCAGACAATTATATTTGTGGGGGGAAAAACAGAACACTTGGCCTTTCCTGAGAAACTCCACCGGACGCGTTGCGGAACGGCGCAGAGCGCGCACCAGCCACGTCCGCTACTGCGCAGACTCAGTCGCGTTTGCTTTCATCTGCCACTATGACAGAAGCTTGGCCGATCGGTAGCCGCGTTTTCCGTAATTGACATTTAATTTGCCACTGCATCCATTAATCTAAACGAGCCCCCTCTGGATGGGTTTTTTAAAGGTTTCTGCTGCTATGTATAGCCGGAGCTTCTTATGTCTGCGGAGGAGTCTATAAACAGCTGCATGTGCTTAAGCGGAGAAATGTAAATCTTGACACGGGATGTTTATGCAGCCCAAGCTTCTAATCATGCGAACGTATAATTCAGTGACATGTGGTGTCTTTACGAGACCAGTTTGATTCAAAGGGCAGATCCCTGTATTTACCAGTCTCTCTCTGAACCCCAAACGCGTTACATCTCTCATCTCAACTCTTCAGATCTACTCAAGTTTAGGCAGTAGTGGCAGTCGCTAAAGATCTTGGAATAGATCACCGAAAATTTAAATGATTTATTTATTCATATTCATTTATAGGTTAAATATCATTATTTACTCCACGCCATGTTGTTCCAACCCCAAAGCTATTTCCTTTCAATTACAGTTCAATATGATAATTTTGATAAACCTTCAAAAAAAAAAAAAAAAAAAAAAAAAAAAACCTGCCATAAAAACTCCATACAACTTGTGCGCTATATTGCAAGTCTTCTGAATTCATATTATACACTGAAACTGACGTTATTCACTGAAAATGCCATTTTGTTTGAAATCAAAAAAGTTCCGCCACTAAATAAAAATAAAACAAGGTAATTGCGAATTTATTTTTTTTCTCAGAATTGTGTGATGTAAACTTGCAGTTATGTTTTTTCTCAGAATTTCGGGTTTAGCCTATATCTTCCAATTCAGACTTTATAATATGCAATTGTGAGTTTTAAAGTCAGAATTGTGAGATATAAACTTGCAATTGTAAGAAAATAGTCCTTTTTTCCTTTGAATTTATCTTTATAACTTGATATCGCAAGTATATATCTCACAGTTCTAAGAAAAAAGTCAGAACTCTGAGAAAAAAAGTCATTTTATACTTTACAACTTGCAATTGCCTGTTTATTTTTCTTAATTCTGACTTTATAACTTGGAATTGCAAGTTTATATCACACACACACACACACACACACACACACACACACACACAAAACAGAAATGTGAGATGTAAACTCGCAATTACAAGGGGAAAAAAATCAGAATTGTGAGATAAAAAGTGATAAAATATTTATTTTTTATTCAACAGCGGAAACAGGTTTCTATAGTGATGTTTGGTTATGAAACACAGATGACTAAATTGATCAATGTCTAACCTGAATCATATAGGCACTATATTTGAAAGCAATGACAGGAAGGAAGCTTTTAATTAAAAAAAATGACTTAACTTATGGTCTACTGCTCACACAAAACTACCATATGACTTCAAAAGACTGATGTATCACGTGAGTCATATGGACCACTTTTATTACTTTTATGGTGCTTTTTTGGCCTTGACAGATGTGGTCACTATGAAGTGACGCATGGAAATGGCTGCATAAAGATTTGTCAAAAAATTAATTGTTTGTTAAATAACATTTAGGTTTAGAAATATATGCAGATAATGACAACATTTTATTCCTATTACTTTAAAAGTTTCAAAGAGAACAAAACTCCTTTTACTCCAACATTATGAAATTGCCTTCTCTATAAAACATTTAGAGATGACACATTTTCTTGGAAGTGAGTAAAACTATGATGAAAGCCTGTCTAACCTGCACTTGTTTAATAATTTGCTTGTACTTTACTACAGTCTGTCTTTTGTTCTTAGATAGAACGATACTGTCCATTTTAATATTTCTATAATTGCTGTCTTGTCCTAGAAGAATATCCACTGCTAAATATAGCACTATATAGTCCAATAAATCCATCAATATAACTCTGAAAAGTAAGAGAACTTCAGCACGAAAAGCAAAGTATATATATTTGTATCCTAGAACAATATTATGAAAAAGTCATTGGTTTGTGTGTGTGTGTGTATATATATATATATATATATATATATATATATATATATATATATATATATATATATATATATATATATATATATAAAATCTTTACATATATATTATATTGATATTTTTAGATATGATTTATATTTTGAATAAATGCTGTTATTTTGAACTTTATATTTGTCAAAGAAACTTGAAAAAGTGAAAATATGAAGCTGCACAAATTTTTTTAACATTGTTAATAATAAGAAATGTTTGAGCAACTAATCAGCATATTAGAATGATTTCTGAAGGATCATGTGACATTGAAGACTGGTGTAATGTTGCTGAAAATAAAGCTTTGCATCACAGGAATAAATGACATTTTAAAATATATTCAATTAGAAAATAGTTATTTTAAATTGTAGTAATATTTCAAAGTAGTACAGTATTTACTATATTTTTGATATAGGTGATGCAAGCATTTATTTTATGAATCATTCACAAAAAGACTTTGACTTTAAGCTTGAAGGGATACAGGATGAAAACAACAATAGCACATTGTGTTTGCTTGAAATGACCAGTGGGGTCCTAACCATCATTAAGACTCATGGTGGTGGTCCAGGTCAGATTTTAAGGGAACCAAAGACAAGCTCGTCCGATGACCAGTGGAATGTGTAGTGTAGCATTCTGCCAAACAACTGTTAGCACAATGTAAGGGGCTCAGTCTGCAGAGTCATCTCCATGCCTTTTCCCAGACAGACCCATGGAATGAAGGTGATGACAGAAGCTCCACTCAGCTCCGATGGAGGACAGAGGAGAGACGCTCTGGCACTTTGATGCTCCTTAATGATGGCTGCTCTTCATCGGTTAGCCGGAGCACTCAATAACATGCTGCTTGATTCATCCATGCAGACAGATGACTGACAAAACCCCATGTTCTACACTCACAGAGGTTTGGGATAGAGTCAAGAGGATTTGTGGGCGGAATTCTCAGATTTCATTCTGCAGGCAGCTTTGTGCATATTGAAATAGCTGTGATGGTTAGGAAACCGAAATTCTTTGACTGTTGTTCTGAGTTGAGGGTTGCCAGGCTTAAATTGCCTGGGATTTATTTAAGGTCAGAATGAAAGTGACCAACAGGCAGTAAATAAAAAGAGCTGAATGTTCCCCATGCATACACTGTACAAGACGATTTTCCAAAGTTGCAAATAAAACAAAGATTACAGTTGTGTTTTACAAGAAAATACAATTTTTGTCTTTCAGCATCTAAATTTCTTTTTTGATTCAACTTGTAAACCCATTGGAGAGTTAATGTGTGTATTTTATGTTAAAATACTTCTAGCTTACTAAGCAGACAAATATGATATTTATAGACTGACTGACTGTGTCTTTTTGAAACTTGCAAAATATTTCTTTGTTTTATGCAGCCAGGCACTGGCTTAACCAATTGTGTGAGTTTGGGGCGGGGCTATCAGTTTTCCGACCATTGGAAGACGAAGGGTGCTAAGGAAGCTATTTGAAAAAAAAAAAAAAAATCCAGTTCCATTTGGTGATCCCTAGTGGCTTAAAAAGTAACAATCAATCAATTAAATACATCTGTTCAATTAAATATATCTAATTAAATATATTTATATCTGTACACTGATGGCCAAAACTTTGGAATTATTAAGATGTCTATGTCTCTTGTGCTTACCAAGGCTGCATTTACTTAATCCAAAAAATTATTTCCACAAATGTTTTTCCAAAAATATGTTTTTGACATTGATAATGAAAATGAATGCTTCTTGTGAAGCAAATCAGCATATTAAAATGATTTCTGAAGGATCATGTGACACTGAAGACTGGAGTAATGATGCTGAAAATACAGCTTTGCGTGACAGGAATAAAGTACATTTTAAAATATATTACAATAGAAAAAAGTTATTTAAAATTCTAATAATATTTAACAATAATATTGCTTTACTGCATTTTTAAACAAATAAATACAGCTATAATCAGTATTGTTTCAGAAACAAATACAATAAAAAAATTACAAACATTGCATGCCAATATCCCATTAGTCGAAAAATTTACAGGTTTGCTTCAGCATCAATAAACTTCATATTTGACTTGCCAGACCAATGCAACAGCTTCCAGCATGTGGCTCGAAACAAAGAAATGATCCTTAAAGTTTGATGCAGGAAAAGTCAGAGGTCACTGCTCTTCCCAGTCACGGATCAAAAATTCTGCAAAGCCCCAGAAAGCCTAAGCACAATATTTCATACAGCTCAATTCTTCATTTGCCATTTAAATGAGTGACGTTATTCCCAGTAAAGCAAGCATCAGAGTGGAATTTTTACCCACAGGCTGCAGCCATTTGGGGATCCAAACAGATAACTTTGAGCAAATAATGAGATGGAATTTAAAAGATAACATTTCATCCAATCAGAGAATAATTAGATCAACCATCAATTCATTAGATAATGACTTTAGGTTTTTTAATGGAGCACTGGGGCAAAATGAAAGCACACAAACACCTCTCTCCACACCAGCAGACCTTGTGGACACAATCTCCTCACCTGGGTTCAGCCCACACAATAAGGCAGAGATAAGCATTCTTTTTTTACTCGCGGTGCTCTTGTTTTGAGTAATTAAGGCTACTTAACATGCATTGTGAAGTGTTATCCCTGAATCTAAAGCACCATTGGCCAATGGAGAGCTTAGAGCACTATGTTCATGACCTACTGTTTAGGCAACAAGCTGAACGTTAGGGGAGCGGCAAATGGGAATAAAAGCACGTAAATGTTTTTTTATTGCAACTTTAACAGGCTGCATATTCCTTATTAAACTAGCACTCCTGAAAGCTATCTGTAATCGTTTAAGTGATCATCTGATTTGTGCACCCAGCTCACTTTTACTGGCCGGGACTGGTAGAGACCAGTATCACCTGAGGAATGGAATGCATCAGTCTATTTTAATTGCTAAGTGGAAGATCCAGGGATTATCCCTCATAAAATGTTATTGTCTTGGAAGCACACAAAGATATCTTTTGATCTCAATGGGGTTTAATCTACTGCTGTCTCTCCCAGCTCAATGGCCCAGCTGCTTTTGTCAAAACAAACTTGCCATCAACACATAATTGAAATGAATGCTTGTAACCAATGAGGGGTTTTCATATGCGGATTCCTTCTACATACGTGCTGTTGACTAATCAGACGTCCATGGATTTGTCTAATAGTAATGGTTTCAGTCTGATGTTCTTCAGTCTTGACATTTTACATCCACGGCACGTTTATGCCCACCTGTTTGCCTCTGTGGAGCACAAAACAGTATTTTATAGCCCATAAACCCATTACATATATAAAATGTAGATTAAATATATATACATCTATTTCATTAAAAGGATTTCAAAGGCTGCTTCTCTCTATGTTTACTTGTTCTGAATCTGCATTCAGGACAGAAGGTCACTTTTAAACCCCCTGGTCTGAGAGAGCAAAGGGCACTGGATTTGCAAACTCTTGTTAATGAGCATAATCCAGTCGTAAAACAAGATTTAAACCAGCCATTAACACATCTTGATCAATGATAACCAGGGATTTAGCTTCTTCGCGAATGGCCAAAGGTATCATCTTCTCAGTATGGGTTAATATCATGTCATGCTTCAAAAGGCATTAGCCTTATTATAATATAGTATGTTACCAGTGGATTCAAGGGAAAAAGTAGAACTTATTCATGCAAAACAAACATACTGTTGCGTAATAGACACCTCAGCAGTTCATACACACAGATCATTGTTATTCAAATGGTGAAGAAATGCTTCACCAGAGTCTTGTCTGCTTGGGATCTAACTGTGATTCACACCTCGATGGTGTGAACTATTTGTGATGTAAGTTTTGTTTTGGATAGATGTATATATAATTTATATAGTATAATATATAAAGTACAAATAAAATATAATGTATATGTTTTTTGCTATTTTACAGTACAATCACACATATTTTCTATTAACCCAGGGGGTTTAAAACTGGGTGCCAAGGGGCCATAAAGGGGTGCTTTCTTGTATTTTTCTGTTGCCTTAGGTAATATTTTTTTTTTCAATTAATTAAATAAATAAAATAGTGTGACAGAAATATATAGAGAAGTCATATAGAAATATATATATTTTTAAATAAAATGTAATTTAAAATTTTATGTTTAGATCTAACTGTACTTTAATAGTAAGTAAATATATTTGTCAAAACACTGTCAATGTGAAAGAAAAATAATATTTCCCAGACAATATTTTAATAAATTCTTGTGGTTTTTAACAAAATAAAAGTAAATTATTATTATCTTTACATCACATTTACTATTTTATTTTATACATGCAAATATACATGTGTTTCTGTTACATAAAGGGGAATCATCATATTTGTGAGTGTTTTGGCATCATAATGTTTGATAGATCAAAATGTCTGAAAAAGATAAAGTAATGCACTTTTACACTTTTCTTATAACACAGGGGTTTTAAATCTGGGGACCGGGGACACCCAGGGGCTGTAAAGGGGTGCTATCTTGCATTTTTCTATCCTCAGGCAGTATTTTCTGTAAAGATGTTGTGTTGAGAAGTGAAGTAAGAAATAACTAGCCTATTAAAGATTTTTTTTTTCTTCAGGTTTATACATCTAAAAGAATATTCATTGTCAATTTGAAACAAAATAAATATTTTACAGCCAATATATTGCAACGACAAAATATAAAAAATGAAATTATTATCTCTTTCTTATTTTCCAATATGTATAGCTACATTATAAATGGCTCTTTATACCTGACAGTAGCCTAAACTATTTATAGTTATGGGACCATTATATTTGGGAGCATTTGGCATCATAAAGTTTGAAAATCCCAATTTCAAAATGTAATAGGCTAGCCTATAACTTTTTTTTTTTTTTTTTTTTTACTGTAGTAAGGTAACTTCGTTTACACGTTTTAATTGAGCCATATTGCATTCATTTCCCGTTGAAATTACTAACATGGACAACATGCAACAAGGACAAATTCGATCAATCAACACGCAACTGTGGGCATGTTCAAACGTTTGAATGGAGGGTACGCTGCGCGTTTCAGTGGACCTGAATGATGACAGTCATTGTGACATCACCAGACAACAAAAAGACTCGCGCTCGCGGAGCAAAGCGCTCCAATCAATGGCACAGACGCGACGCCCGCTGCATGCAGAGATGAGTCTCCGAGCAGCCTCCAAAAACTTCTGCTGATCAGATTTTTTTAGGTGAAAAATGACAGATCCAGGACTTTGCGAACTCACGCTGTCACTCTTGGAATTGCTGCTTTCTTTGACCTAAGCGTTTGCGCACTTCATTAGAGTTAACTGCAGTCTAGTTTGAAGTGTTGCTCAAGTATGAACCAGAAGAGGCGACCTGAGTTGCGGCGACTCTCTGTCGTGGGATAAAAAAAATCGCTTGTGGATTAAAACACGAATTCATGAGGAATTTAAGAGACGACGGGAACGCAGACCGGCCACAGCGCTTCCTCCTTCGGTAACGCTACAACTTATTTCTTTAATATTAAGTTTTGCAAACAGTGCGAGTGTTTTTGAAAGCCAGCGTTGACATTTCTACACCTCAATGCATTGTGTATCACCTCATAGAGGTGCATACATGTAGTTTGTAAGGTCAGAAGGTATGCGCAAATGAAAAGAAAACACTTCTCTGCTTCCTTATCATCAGATCTCTTTGTCGTCTTTGTTGCTTGAGTTGTTTTTGCGTAAGATCTACCACCTGTAACCTCACAACTCTGCCTCTCCCTCAGCGAAACGTCTTTTGCTAGACATTCAGTCCTTTTGAAGACTTTCCTTTCATGATCTAAAGGCAGACCCCCACCCAGACACTGCTCTCTTATCTCCCTTTAATTGCAGACTTCTCGTCTGCTGTCTTCATGTCTCCCTTCTTTCGATTTCTTTTGATTCACTCTTTCCTGTTTCATCCCATTTGTCTGACATCCTCTTTGGAGTCTCATGCTTTCACTGTAGATCAATCTCTTATTATAGCCTGCGGCAGGGATATTATTCTTAATCTTTTTGTGTGTGTGCGTGTTCTTCGCCTCAAAGACATCTCCAAAAGATCTAGATCTGTATGTGGTTTGAGGCGGCCGCAGGTTGAATGTGGCTAGGGATCTTTTCCATGCATACAAGTGGTAGGAGCTCTGGGCTGCTATTCAAGTGTTTTAGTACTTAAAGGAACAGGTATTCCATAAAAACCAAACAACCTTTAACTTCTAAGAGTGATTGGAGGTGGGAACCTATCTAGGGGTGATCTATGACCCATTGTGCCATTGAGCAAGCACTTAACACCTGATTGCTCCAGCGGGGCTGTAGCTAATAGAAATGTACTGTATATTTGTATATGTTTAAAATAGGAAAAATAACTTTTTACTGTTCAAGTTTCTTGAGATTTTACATCACTGGTTCTTCAGGTCAGTGCATTGGGTACTGGCTTCTTTAAAGCAGATGGTTTTCTAAAGAAACAAGAGAATAAACAGTTATTTTTGGAACCTAAAAAGGTTCTCCTATGACATAATGCTGTAACACTGTTTTTTTTTTTTAACCAAAAAAAGAATAAAAATGGTTAATTCGCATTTCCTTTGCAGGAACTGACTGATCATGGTCGCCGTGGTCCGCGCTCTCATGGTGCTGTTGCTCGGTCAGGTGTTGCTGGGAGGTGCCGCTGGACTCATTCCCGAGATCGACCGACGGAAATACAGTGATTCGGGGAGACACATGCCGGAGCGATCTGATATTAACTTCCTGAACGAGTTTGAGCTGCGGCTGCTCAACATGTTCGGACTGAAGCGAAGACCCACGCCGAGCAAATCGGCGGTGGTCCCTCAGTACATGCTGGACTTGTATTATATGCACTCTGAAAACGATGACCCAAACATCCGGCGCCCGAGGAGCACTATGGGAAAGCATGTGGAACGGGCGGCCAGCAGAGCAAACACAATACGAAGCTTTCATCATGAAGGTGAGGCCTGATTTTGGCTGTGAATATGCTGTTTCAGGTTTATTTGAAATGAAATGAATGTTTGTTTATTCCCAGAACTTTCTAAAATTCCAAGGAATGGTGTGATGCAACCATTTGGAAACTATTGACATTCCACAAACAGCTCTCACTATTATTAAGGAAGCAAAAAATGCATCCTAACGGTGACTTTACTGCAAATAATTGATAGTGTCTGAGTGCACTTAGAGTATTTTTCTAGACAAGGTATGGAGTTCATGCACTAGTTATTTTCCAAGAATCCACGGATTACAGTAACAGGCCTTGAGGAAATCCAGGATGGTAGTTTTGTTGTTCTCCATAAAGTTCTGTCATTGAAGTTTTAGAGCCATTTAGGCTTGATTCCGCACCACCTATTGTACAGATACTGTGTGCGTGTGTGTGTTTAGCTTTGCTCAACTCTTTATCACATGCCCGAGTAATTCTAGCCTAACTGCTTGAGCCAGTCGAGGGATTGTGGGTGGCCTTGTTGAATGGTCAGATTTGAATTCTCTAGAAACAGAATCTGTTTTTTTATAATGAAATCAACCCGAGTGTGATCAGGTGGCATGTCAATTAAGTCTCTTTTAGGCGTGTTATCTGATTTAAACAGTCGTGAAACATGCCCTCTCTTGCTCTGGAAGAGTTGAGCCTGTGAAAGTCTTCTTTGTGGAGTCTGTTTAGAGGTCAACATAAACTATAGCACACAATTTAGAAACATTTCACTTTAGTTTCATGGCAACACAGGAAAAATCACGCTAACTCGCTGTACTGTGGTAAAGAGAGGGGGAGGAATCCATACGAGACTCATTACAGGCTGTTTAGGCGGCCCTGTAAAATGGCACAGATTCGGATGGATGACATCCAGTGGTTGAGTCGACACACTGCAAACAAGGATGCTTTTTGTGTGCTCATGTTGAAACAAACAATTTAAGCATTTTTATTAAATGTCTTCCTTGTTTACTCCAAATGAGGCTTTTCTCGTGCCCTCTGTAGTAATTGAGCACCTACTACGCCTCAGGCTTCTCTCATTGTTTTAATTTGGTGAACTCCAGGACCTGACTGGATTTTTATTGCATCCCTCAAAAGGCTTTCGACGTAATATTATGTAATTGTTTTTAAAGTTGCATCCAATAAGGCACTGCTGAAATGACTTTGATTTGATGTCCTCAGAGATCCTCAGCCGAGATACACAGTCAGTTTTCAAGGTAGCCGTCATAAATGTACGACTTGTACGATTTGCTGTTTTGGCATAACGTACAAACAGGAATTAGGAATGTCAATATACTCATAACTGTGGCTGACTGCTTTCGGCAAGCCCCGACATGTTCACAGTCACTCCCCCTCAAGACGGATTGACTTGGAGAAAAAGGAAAAGGTGAAGAAAGACAGACAGAATGAGGGAAAGAAAGAGCAGGGCTTTCCCACATCAAATAAAGCGTGCTTATCTTCTGTAGGCTCTTTGTGATTATGAAGCAGATAGGTTGGATTATTAGGAATGGAATTTCCAAAACGTCTCTTTTCAAAAGAGATTAAGCGAGCTCTTTGGTCTGAGAGCATTTTATTTTAGGGCATTGAGTCGTAAAAGTAACTGTTCCTTCGCTGATTGCAACCTTTATTCAATAAAGACTTGGAAACAAGAGAATGTTGTCACTCTACAGCAACACAAACAGCCTTGCGCTCGCAGCTAGCCTTTCATTTTAACACCTGGTTCTACCGTATAATCTCTCACTCAGGCCAGACAAGAAAATGCTGAGTGGAAAATCCTATTTAGAGTCAAAGCAAAAATGTCAGGTTTCAGCCTGAAGTGCTTCAGAATCCAACAGTATTCTTTTGTTGTAGCCCAATTTGTTGACACGATCCTAACGCACTCTTTCTTCTGCCCTTCCAGAGGCTTTCGAGGCACTGTCCAGCCTAAAAGGAAAAACAACGCAGCAGTTTTTCTTCAACCTTACCTCCGTTCCCGCCGAGGAGCTGATCACGGCCGCAGAGCTGCGCATTTTCAGGGACCAGGTTCTCGGGGGCGCCGGTGAGAGTGGTTTCCACCGAATTAACATTTACGAAGTGTTCAGGCCAGCATTGGTCCCTTCCAAAGAGCCTCTTACCAGACTTCTCGACACCCGTCTGGTGCAGGACACTCACACGCGCTGGGAGAGCTTCGACGTCAGTTCGGCCGTGGCTCGCTGGGCCCGCGAATCCCAGCACAACCATGGGCTCCTGGTGGAGGTGCTCCATCCTGAGGAGTCGGAAGGATCCGCGGATGTCGAGAGGAACCGGAGGAGGCACGTGAGGGTCAGTCGCTCCCTTCACGCAGACGAGGACTCGTGGGCGCAGGCCCGACCCCTGCTGGTGGCCTACAGCCATGACGGTCAGGGCTCCGCCGTCCTGCATTCGAACCGAGAAAAGCGGCAGGCGCGGCAAAGACCGAAGCAACGCAGGAAGCAGCAGCAGCGCACGAACTGCAGGCGGCACGCTCTCTACGTGGACTTCAGCGATGTGGGCTGGAACGAGTGGATCGTGGCACCACCCGGCTACCACGCTTTCTACTGCCATGGCGAGTGTCCCTTCCCGCTTTCGGACCACCTGAACTCCACCAATCACGCAATCGTCCAGACGCTGGTGAACTCGGTCAATTCCAATATTCCCAAAGCATGCTGCGTCCCGACGGAGCTCAGTCCCATATCGCTGCTGTACCTGGATGAGTACGAGAAAGTCATTCTTAAAAACTACCAGGACATGGTGGTGGAGGGCTGCGGGTGCCGATGAGAGCTACATCTCCCCAATGAAGACTTTTATTTATACAACAGAACATTCAAAGAGCTATTTTGGAGGAAGAAAAGAAATATATATGAATATATTTATGTTGACTGAAAAAAATGGGAAAATAAATATTTTAATGAGAGTGCTTGCTTTTTCCAGTGGCTTTGAAGATGTTTTTTTTCCTGTCCCATGTACATTTCAAAATGAGTGCAATTGCACATGAAGTATATTGCTCAGATTTTTATGATGTATTTATTGCATAACCACTTTATTTGTAAATGATGTGTATTTATCATGAAAAAATATATGATCTTCATTCAGTGTGCATCTGGGAATACATTCTTTGAAACCAAAAAATAAACTATGGATGAAGTTCTCTTTAAAAGTCATGATATAATGACAAACACGCTGTTGCATAGACCCTGTGGTTACTTATGCAATACTAGATTTCATGCGGACAGTTCAAAACGGTGATAGTCTGATAAGAGTAAAGGCCTGTTCAAAACAAATACTGTAACTATAAAGTTTTAATAATCATTCTAGTTCTATTTAGAATAGGGAAGTCCATAGCACAACTAATGACACCAAAATAATATCATTTTCAGAATGATTTTCTTCCAGCTGATAAACAATAAAAACATAAGACTTTCCCTGACTGCAGCGCATGCTTATGGAATACAGAACTTTGTTGTGCATCGATGTTGTTGCTAATATAATTATCATTAGAGTTATTGTTCTTAATATGAATGGGCCTTAAGAATCAAGCGGGTACAGAATCAGAGACATGCCAGAAACCAGCGAGCCATACACAGTGTGCTGCTTTCAAGGCAATATCAGCATAACTATTTATCATTTAGTGATGACTTTCAATTGATAAGGGATGACACAATCTATAAACCAATCTTTGATATTATATTATTAAAAAATGAGTAACACTTTATTTTGATAGTCCACTTTAGACATTCTTCTTACTACAGAGATAATGCATCTACTTAAGCATCTCTAATTGGTTTTTATTTGGTTTGCTGTGTACTAAACTAAAATTAGCTATTGATTAGCTAGCTATGAAAACGTGTTCAGGCATCACAGGCAGTTGCTGTGATGTGTATAAAATACCATTATGACGTCATTGAATAGAAAATCTGTAGAAAAGCCAATCCATTGTCGGCTTTCAGTTACGTTGCTTAAATGCATTTATGCCAAACAATGCATTCTGATTTTGTCCAAAACTAATTTGTTTAGGGTGTTTCTGAACTCTGGGAGGGCACTATGTGATCTCAAAAGAAATATACAAGAAAGTGCATTTTTAAGTTTTGTTTTACAAGTATGAATGGTCATATTAACAGAATTTTTGGCACTGTTTAGTGAAGTGAATCCAAAATATTTCCACAAAGTTATGTTTTAAATAGGTTTACCATTGACATCCATTGGATAGTTTGTCCAACGATCGATCAATCTGGAACACATCAGAAGCGCAGATGTAATTATGCGCGATCAAGTGTCATTCTGTGATGCAGTTCTAGGAAACTACTGCACTGGTACAATAGACATGATTCACATCTCATCTAAACTCAAATATTCATGCAGAAACATTGAAATGTGTTTTTTTTAAAATAATAAATCACAATGATCCTGGGGCCCACTGAGGGTTGAACAGCTTTGATTTTAGCATAATTATGTGTGTTTGGCTATTTCTTTCCAATCTGAAGTTTACCCAAAAGTTTTCTATTTCTTGCTACGTTAGTTTGTCATTGTATAGACCAAACCGCAGCGCTTGTATGGAAAAACTCAACAGCCTTTGTGGTTTCTATTCACTAGATATTCACTCAGCCCCAGAAGGAACTGTTTTCCTTTAAAAACCCCAGAATGAATGCTTTTAATGAAAATTACATTTCATGAAATGGTAAAAGCTGACTTCCTCCATCACGAGCACTTGTAGTGTAGGGAAACTTTCTCAGGGAGTGTTAGATTTAATGGTTTGTCTTTAAAGAGTCAATAAAGCTTTAATTGAGTTGTATGGCAATACAACTCCCCTGCCATGTTTCACATTTAACATGCATTTCCCCTCGTCCGTCCTGTTCTGTCAGTCTACAAGGTCAGACCCTTTGACTTCTTACTACCCAAGAGATCAGGGGAATACTAGAGCAGGGTCAGGGTCACTCCAGAGAGCCATAAAACATTTCATTCCTTGCATTTGCCAAACAACTACATCAGTGACATACTATGGTTTCACATGGACCTACCTCAACTGGGCCAATCCTACTAAGTAATTTTTTATGTCATTATTATTCATCTAGATGAGATAAAATATAAAATTCAATTAAAAAATAATATATTTGTGACACTGGACCACAAAACCAGTCTTAAGTAGCATGGGTATATTTGTAGCAATAGCCAACAATACATTAATATGATTACAGATCATGATATTAAGTAAAGAACATGTTCCACAAAGATTTTTTTGTACATTTTCATACCATAAATATATCAAAACTTAATTTTTGATTAGTAATATGCATTGTTAATGACTTCATTTGGACAACTTTAAAAGCAATTTTCAAAAAAAAAAAATTTTTTTTTGCACCCTCAGATTTTCAAATAGTTGTATCTTGGCCAAATATTGTTCTATCCTAACAAACCATACATCAATGGAAATCTTAATTGTATAAATTTAAATTTAAAAGATAATTTAAAATAACTTAATTTAAAAGATTTATACATGGTTTATACATGGACCCCGGTTTTGTGTCCAGGGTGACAAATATATATACTGTATATGGACCACAAAATCAGGGTCCATGTACAAATATAATATAATATAATATATATATATATATATATATATATATATATATATATATATATATATATATATAGATATATAGATAGATAGATAGATAGATAGATATAATTGATTTATTTTTACGTGAACATATCATGCATGGAACAATTTATATTAATTTTAATAATGGTTACTGTTATTTTTAGTAATTGCTGCATGCATAATTTTTTTAGAACTACAAAGTTCAAAAGTTACTGTGTATTTAAAATCATAGCTAATTTATTTTAAAAAGTAACACGCATGAAACATTTATATATCATTTTTAATGCTTGAATGATTTAAAAAAAAATTAACAATTTAAATGTAAAAATTTGAATTTAAATTTTAAATTGCATAGTTACTGTACAGCAGAAATGACCTCGGTCACTGGATGGTTGCATTCGCAATGAAGTTGTTTTACAGAAACTACAGTGAAACTAGTTGTGCTCCAATGTTTTTAACTACTCACTGATGTCTAAAATGAAAATCTGCCTTTAAAAATGGCAGCATGAACTCAGACTGTTTCAGTTAAACTTTACAATGACATGTTGAGTAAAGATGCACCTTAGCGAATAGAACAGTCCGTTCAGCCAATTTTCTTTTTAAAGCATCAAAAAAGGTCTGGAAATACAACCATATGGCTTTGCGAGCATCAGTCTGGGCATCGGTTGGGAGGGATTCAGTTTGGCAAGGAACAGTAATTTGATTTGTCTCACTGAGTGCAAACCACACCGAAAGTATCTGTAGTTCCTCTGACCAGATTCATGCAGCATCAGAATCCGATTTCCAGATTTCTGGCGGTCGGCGTTTGGAAACTATGCAGCATGTACCTTTGATGAGGGGAACCCGACCGAGCTGGAATATGACTGCTGGCCGTGTGCCAGAGGGACACTGAAGTTCGGACAGGGTCTGCGGCGGATCGGAAGGCCTATGTTATCCCACAGAGGCACACTAATTTGAGAGGAGGTTCACTACGCCTTTCTGTGAAGCGTCTGTATGATGACGTCCAGCACACTTGGAAATGGCGCAGCTCAAAACAGATCAAAAAGCCACGCATCCACATGTTGCTGAAAGAGGAAAGAAACACACTGAAATGACTTTTCCAGAGTAACCGACAAACCCAGAAATGATGGGTCTAATTCTTACGTCCCTTTAAAGAACACATTATTCTATTACATTATTAGATTTTATTGTGTGTGTGTGAGCGGGGAGGGGGTTGTTTTTTTGGAAAACGGGACGGAATAGAGGCCCTATGTGTGTATATGAAGGCCAGGCCAGCTAAATGTTAGGAAATGACTCAGTTGTATTTATGAAGTCTTCTGTTTGTTTGTGCTTTTTCCACTTCGGCTCCTGGAAAAGCAGATTATTTGCACATCAACCAGTTAACCCGGCACAAAATCTTTGAGATGGATTCATTGCTACAGAGCCAAGGCTTTTCTTGCTTTGGTTAAACTGACCAGAAGTGTCACTGGAAAATCTTGTTGCCACCTGTATTTTCCCTCAGAATCCCTTGATCATTTTGAATCATTTTTTATAGTTAGTGGTGTTTGCTAAGGCGAGCGTCACTTGTGTTGCTCATACTTAGGGTAAGAAATGAACAAACCCCTAACCCTGAGTATTAAAGAAAGGCATTTATGATTTTTCAAACTGTTCGGTTTGTTCACAAACTCTCTACACAATCAGATGTACGATATTGGACTGGAATATGATCAAATCGTTATGAAGAAAGAACCAATAGATTTATATTGAAACAATCTGGCACCCACAACATTAAGTGCTGCATGATTCAAATAACTTCTGCAGGTTTTAATAATTGTAAAACTTTTTAAGACCTTTAAAAGTCTAAGTAAAGGCCATTTAAGCAATAAATTGAAGGGAAGAGTGTACTAGAAAGACTTCAAAGTTTGCGAATACGATCTACATTGCTTTTTAATTCATTTTCCAAAAAAAGGAAAACATTTTTAAAACAAACAAAGTTTATGATTAAACCAAGAAAAAATACCAAAATAAATAAATTAAAATAAACAAATACATAAAAACTTTTTCTTGTCTGTTTGCTTGTTTTTTTTCGTTTTAATCATAAACTCACTTAATTTAGCATTTCAAGTTAATCCTGATTTAAGGATGTTTAGATATTTATATTGGTAAACAAAAACATTGATGTAGATATTTGTTTTTGACAATGCTATCTCACGACCAATTTGTACATATTTTTTTGAAGTGGCTAATTCGTACGATTTTGTATGATTTGTCTAGACCCAAGTGACAGGTAGGTTTAGGGGCGGGGTTAGGTGTAAGTAATATGATTTAGCACAAATCGTATGAATTTGTATGAGTGAGCTCGTATGAATTAGCCACCTCGTAAAATCTGTATGAATTGCCGTGAGATCGGGCTGGTTTTTGCCCTGCATGCAACGTTTAATGCCATGACTTTATGAATTTAAAAGTGTCTGCTCTGAATTAAGACCTTTTTAAGGCCTCAAACTGTGGAAGAGCGAATTAAGACTTTTTAACCTTCAGAAACCCTGCTCATAAGTGACATAAATTAAACCCAAAGAAATGAAGGTGACAAAATATTTGTGTTGCATGAACTGTGCATTTGAATTAGTTAAAAGGAACAACCAAAAAAAAAAAAAAAATCTCTTCATACTTTATGAGTGGGTTTTCTGTCTGGCAGGACAATCAAATGCACAAACATGTGTTTGTCTTTAGAATGCACAAATAAATTGCTACTAAAATTGTTTTTATATGTCCCAAACCCATGCACCATTTGTTGTGCACACTAATGACCATGGCATCCACTCAGAAGAGAGTCAAGTCATTTTGCATTGCACCAACACACAAACTCAAATGCAAACACATGGACACACACACACACACACACACGCACACACACACACACACGCACGCACGCACGCACGCACGCACGCACACACACACACACGTACACACACGTACATACACCCACAGAACAGGTGCCTCAGACCGAGTGAGTCATAACCCTCTCGTGGCCTCATGGCAGATCCACTGTTTGCTCTGATTCAGCGCCAGCACACTACGACTCATACCTAGAACTATTTGTTGTTGGGACACAGGCCTCTTTCCCCTCACAGTAAACCACATCGCTCATGTTCCCCGGAGACTGGCTGTAGTAAACTTTGGTCATTTTTCTTGACATTTATTGGCTGATGGTAACCATGGCAGTACAGTGACTTGGTGTATGAAAGCATTTTGATGTTTCTCATAAAAGCTTTGCGTGGAGGATGTTTCAGTTTGGAACACTCTAGTGAGCAAGCATGTAAACAGATGGTCAAAGGAGATATTTGGGGTGTTTGTTTCTGAAGGGCAGCTGTAGTGCAGTGCTAGACGCGGTTGGTGGTCTATCTGTTCTCTATCTTTACAGGAATTTTGGTGATGCATGCACTTAGGTAAGGTCGTGTTTGGATGGCTCAACTAATGGATGAGTTTAAGTGAATCGCACAAAGACATGTCCAGGTCACATTTCATCTGCAAATCAAGAGGAATAAGATATATATGAGAAATATACATATATGTATGCACACACACACACACACACACACACACACACACACACACACACACGTCTTTTTTGGCATGAAAATATTGTTAATAAAAAGAAAAATAAATATTCATCAATTATTTTCTTAAGTGTTTCACTTTTTATAAGAAAAGGGTTATATTTTTGATATACTTTACTATTCAAAACTTGGGGTTAGTAACTTTTTTTTCAAAAATTAATACTTTTATTCAGAAAGGATGCATTGTGTAAAAGTAACAGTTAAAAAAAGGATAACGTGACACTGTTACAAAAAAAATCTATTTAAAATAAATGCTGTTTCTATTCATCAAAGATTCCTGAAAAATGCACCATGGTTTTCACAAACATATTAAGCAGCACAACTGTTTTCAACAATAAGAAATGTTTTTTTCTGAACAGCAAATCAGCACATTAGAATGATTTCTGAAGGATCATGTGACACTGAAGACTAAAGTAATGATGATGAAAATTCAGCTTTACATCACAGGAATAATTTCCATTTTAAAATATAATAAAATAAAAAAAAACATGAATTATAATAATATTTATTACTGTTTTACTTATTTTTGATTAAATAAATGTTGCCTTGGAGACTTAAATAAATAATCAAAATCCATGATCAGTTATATACATGTAGCTTTTATATTTTTAAAATATTTTATTATTGTTCTGTTTTATTATCACTATTATGTTTTAATAATACAATCGTTTACCCTTTTTTTAATGAATGAGCACAAGATTGTGGTACGTGGTTACAGTACAATTATAATATACTCCTAAAAATAGGCCTCATTTTCTTTATGCAGATTTCCTTTGCTTTTAGGGTGACCTGGATATTTCTTGGATTTCTTGGCATTCTTACTACTTCTGAGGCAGAGAAGAATGTACTGTGTGCCAAACAACAGGCACCTTGTATCTGAATCAGAACATAAGAATGTGACCCGTTCCAGAGAAAAACCAGCAGATGTTTGAGAACAAATCAGAAAACGCATTAATAGTTCACCTGCAAATGCTAAAGCCTGACGGATTACAAGATTACTAGTTCGCTGTACACTTGCAATCCCGACTCCATCACAGATGTTAGTATCCCAGCAGCAGATGGCATTGATCTTTCACATAAAGTTTTCCTCCGGCTCCCAACTCAGCTGATTCAGTGGCTTCGCCGTACATATGGAATGGCTGATATACAAGACGCTATATTGCTTAAAAAATGTTTTTGAAGATTTTTTGGATACATCTGCTCCAGGTTTTCTCTGCAAATGAGTTACACTCAAGGACTGTATCAATATCATGTTGATTCTCTCTCAAAAGTAAACGCATTTAGTGTGTATTCAGACTAATTAGGCTAGTTTGTGTTGAAAAAGTCCTGGTAAGGACACACACACACCTCGACGTTGGTGGCCAAACTGCAAAGCCTTGTCTTGAACCTGGTGTCTAGAATGGATTAATATGGGGTTGCAACCAGCTGCAGGGCCTTGGAGGGCGGGCAGGGTTTGTTACCCTGGGTGGTATGGCGTTAATTCCCTCCTCACACGTTTCCCATTAGTGTAACAGGCTACATATGAAGCACCAGGCAATGCTGGTCAGGGACACAAGGCATCCCAGCCCAGCCTGATTCATGGCACCAGTCAGTGTTGATCAGTTTGTGGCCAACTCTACCATGTACTTCAGAGAATGAGTAATGTCATGCCATACCAACCAATTAGCATGACGCTTCTTGTTCAGACATCATCTGGATGTCTATAGATATAGATAGATAGATTGTTAATGTTGAAACTGTAATCCAAGTTCAATATGCATTTCAAGTACATAAATCTTAAATTTAGGCCTAAATATTTGTTTGAGTGAAATTTCTGAGTTTTTAATGCATGCCATCTCCTTCCTCAGCTTAAGCTCTTAAAACTTTTGCATGCAACTGCCTCTTACATTACATGTGGCTGTGATGAGGTAGACTTAGCCGTATGTTTGTGTGTGTATGTGTGTGTGGAGAAGAGATGGATTGCCTTCTGCCTGCCTCACCTCAGCTTACTTCCTGTGAGTCACTTCCTGTCCCAGGCCCAGAATCCCGCTGTCCTCTGGCTGATGTCATGGCAGTTTTCCACACCAGCCTATGGAACATAAACATCTGGCCATAAGATCATAAAGCGGAGACGAGTGCCAGTGCTCCGCTTCAGCCCACCCCATCAGTGACTGCATCCTAGCACATTATAGTCAAAAAGTGATTTATTACCAAGAGTAAAGCTCGTTTCATGTGCAACATTTCATGCTTGCACCCTTTTCATGCTTTTTCATTTTAAAAGCCACTCTCAAAAATAAAGGTTATTTAATGGCATGGCTGATTCCAAAAAGAACTTTTAACATCCAAGGAATCAAAAAAGGTTCTTTATACTGAAAAATGGTTCTTCTGATTATTAAAAATGTTCTTCACATTAAGAAAAAGTGGTTCTTTTAAGATCTGTTCACTGAATGATTGAGGAACCAAAAGGTTTCTTCTATGGAACAGCTGCGAAAAACCTTTATTTTTAAGGCTCTTTCTAGCACTTGGTTCTTCTCGGCATACTTTCCTGATAAAGACGGCATAATTCATTCCAATGCATGCCGCTAAGGCTCAACGTCTCCAAGTCAACACCTCTATTTTCACAAGGAGGGCAGGAAATGCCGGAGAACAGTCGTCAGGCAAAGAGGAGGAAAGTATCAGGGGGTCAAAGGTCGTAGGTGAAAGCAAAAGGGCAATGGGCATATTTCAGCATTCATTTCCCCCCTAATTCATCCTTTCGGTGCATCGCTTTTTTCGTGTCTCCTCTTTCATTTGGTTCCACCCCATTTGTCCCCGCCGGCTGCCTGTTGACAGCAGTGCAGCACTAATAGTCTGCTGTGGGAAAGTTAGTGTGGGGCATTACGAACACCAGAATCTATTCGACAGAACAGTTGAAAGATCACATATCTGTACAGATGTGTGAGAGAACGGGGACGGGAATGTTTGGTTAGGGCCAAGCGCTGACTCTCTGGCTTAAAGCACATTCTCAAGCTCTTCTTGAGCCATCTTGTGTTTGGCTGTTCTATGTTGGTTAAAGGCAGGTTTTTAAAGGAACAAATGAATTCTGTAAAAGGTGCACCACAAGTAGAGCAAGATGGGGGAAGATGCCATGTTCATTTACTGTTAAACTGTAACAAATTTAGAGATGATTAGCACAACATGATAATGCATCATCCAAAACATTCAGTGATGAAAATGAGAACATTTGGTAATTTAGTTGAAATGGGGTAGAAACAAGCTCCCCAGAATAAACATATCCCAGCTGTCAACTCATTTTTTGTTTTTGTTTTTTACTAAAGCAGTTAAGTAAATTTACATGTTTTGACAATTAATTGAATTTAATTGTCTTTCTTTCCTTTTTTAATGTTTTGAATCAGATTTTATTTCGTTTTCATTGTAATTTTAGTTAAAGTTTTACTAGTTTTTGTTGTAAATATTTTATTTAAAATATTGCATTTAACTGTATTTTAAATTATTAAATAATTATTACACAAAAAACTTTCCATTTTCACAAACAATAAATAAAATAAGTAGTGGAATAGACTTTTCAGAATGGATGGATGGATAAATAAAATTCATGAATAAATAAACAAATAGTTAGTTACATCCGAAAACATATATGTTCAGATAAAATGTCACAAAATTTGATCTTCAGGTAAAAATTCAAGATTAATGGCAACATAATCATTCGATAAATGCTCCGAGATGAGATCTGGCTCTTCTTCCCATCTTATCCTACCCACCCTTTAAGGGCCTCTTCATAGATGGCATGAGATAAGGATTGACTAAACAAAAAGCTGAAAATGCCTCCTTTTAGTCATTATTTCCAGGACACGTCAGTACCCTTTCTGAGAACGTACCAGGACATCCCATAACTCGTTCAGTAAAACAGTTGTGCAACATTCTATGAGACAGTTTTACTAACACTTCCCCAAATATTTAGATCAGAGCAAAAAGGCTGTGCATGGCACAGGAGAGCATTAATCATATAGCTCGACTGAAGTGCTCTGTAAGAGTGCAGCGTATTTGCAGAGTTTGTAAACATCGCTGACCGTCTCTGCGAAATCCAATGCCATCGGCGTTCGAACAGAGCGTGTTTGTTGACTGTGATATAAAATAGTGCTGTGGCGTTTTGGGTTTCCAGAGAGGGAGCTGGGCTCGAGTATATTGAGTCCATGTGGGAAAGACGGTTTTAATCGGAGCGTTACCCACGTTTCTTCCTGTTTCTAATTTGGAGCTGCAGTGGTTTTTGTCCCCTGGCCAGCAGCCTCTCATCCAGCGAGTGTCCATTTCCTCTGAAGTGAATAGTAGCAGGTGTGTTGGCACGGCTTGAGGAGAACAAACTCCTTCTTTTACTCCGCCTGCCCTGCATTTGTCTTACTTTCAAAGTTAGAACATCCTGTAACAACATTGTTTAGTATTAAACTAAATAGGGAAACAAGCACGCAGATGCAAGATGTCATAAAAGCGTCCCCGTGTCGCATCTACGCCCATCTCCTCCACCTCTTCCTCGCATGACTTCAGAGCTGGAGAGTTCAACCCACCCACTGTGATGCACCACGAAAAACAAGCGGGAATGTCATCTCCAGGGAAAAGGGGAGACCTGTGATTGGCAGAGAGGGGAAGAGAAAGTCAAAATCTGTTTGAGCTCATTAGGTCCAGTGAAAGCAAATGCATGACCTTGTTCAATCCCAGGAGACGTGCTGTCAGGACGCTTGGATCGGCATTAACCTCGGCGACCCCGCCTGTAACTTCCGCTGCTCCTCGTTTTGAGCCTAATGAAGGTTTGCTTTTAAGAGGAATCGTCGCTTTCCTTGATCTCTGCTTACAGATTAAACAAATCTGATATGGCTTTTGCGCCATGAATTTATCCTGAGGATGTAAACAGAAAGTATGTTAACATGTTTCATTTCGTCAATCGGAATGTATCCAATCTGATTTCAGATTCTGAAGGTTCTCTTATATATTCGTAATATATAAAATATAAAATATTTGTTTAATGCATTCCAAACAAAACTCACTGTGTTCAGAACTGGTGAAAGCCACTGCAATATTGTCACCAAAGTCACATAATTGCTGTTTTTGCCTTGATGACATATTCAAAAAGAAAGCAGACATATGTTTTTTGAGAAAATGTTTAGTATATTTTCAGTCTCATCCACTGATTCATGAAACTAGTCATTTGGAGCAAATACAAAACCTCCAAAGTCATGTGATTTTAGTAAACAAGGCTTCTTTACATCATGCATAATTCAAAGCGTTTTGAAATTTTAATGGTTTGCTGCTAGTGCTCTGTGAATCCACGAATCAGTTGTTATTACCTGCAATCGGATCACGTTTTTTTTTTTTTTTTTTACATTTTTTTTTTTATGATTTTGTATAATGAAGTGGAAGAGTTGTAGTTAATGGTCTGGTATTGGCCTGATTAACCATGTTTTCCATAAAACAAATAAAACAAGCTCTACAATTTAGTCCTTGTAGGACATATTATACAGACCCTTCATATTTAACGTTATTAGATGATTTGTTAAATGCATTCAATAGATTACACTTTCAAAACATTTGCAATTGGTTTGTAAAGCTGTTTTTATGCATGTTTTCATTGCATTTACACCATTCTGGCCAGCAGGTGTAACCAAAGTGTGGCATTTCAAGAGCTTCAAATCAGTGAATGATTTTGTGAAGAAATTAGTTTGACTGCCTAATGGTTTCTCCCATTACTACCAGTTCATAAGACACAGGACTTCAATAAACATATGCATGTTTGCATGACATAAAACATATGCAAACGCACATCATGGCACTGCAAATGTGAGCACAGTATTTCTGAATCTGATTCAGAAAAATCATGTGTTACATTCCTAATATTTTTAGGTCGCATTCAAAATGATTGTAAATCCATTCAGATAAGCTCAGTTGGATCAATTGAGGTATTTACATGAAGGCGTTTTAGTCCCATTGAGCCATCATTCTGATCATTTGGGTTCATGTAAATGTAGCTATAGAGAAAGTCATGACTTCTTCCAAACCTGTATTTATGGTCTGTATGATCCATGTTTTCCTATTTGCTCAGGGCTTAAGCAGGACATACACATTGCCTGGATGATGAATCACAAAGGTTTGTACGCCCACCCGTGCAACAGAAACAATAACAAAAAACGTTTGTTTCCTATGAACCGTGACTTACCTCCACACTTGGACCAGAAGTGATTTAATCTCAGTGTGATTAGTGGGCTGCGTTATTCAAAAATCTGATAAAGCGTTCATTTTGCATGTGAAAACAGCATCCAGTTGGGCTGTAAACATCAGCCAGAAATCTTTTCATCTCTGAGAGGTTCCAGGTTTTTCCTTAATGTGGTGGAGCTTATATCAATAGAGGATACAGTCCCACATTAATCTTCATGCTGTGAGTTTCACAGCTTTGAAATCCGAGCCACAGCCATGAAGGGAACATTGTTGTGAGCTGTGTTTCAGGTGCATCCTAAATCGGGCAGCTTAAACGCATTTTCTAGACTTTCGATGAATGTTTTTTATTTCACTTTGGCCTAATTCGCTTCCTCCATATGTGAACTCACACAACTGTGCTGGAGCGTGTATTGCTTTGAGGTCTCTTTAAAATGAATTCCTGCTGTTAAATGAAAAAAAAAAGAAATAAAAGTCAAAATGATGAGATAAAAAGATAATAATGACAAAAAGATAATTATGAGACAAAAGGTCATAATTATTACATACTAAGTTAAATCACATAAATTGAAATTATTACATACTAAGTCATAATTCTGACATATAAAGCCAAAATTATGAGATAAAAAGACGTTTATGAGATAAAAGACGATTATGACAAAAAAAAATCACAAATATAAATCAGAATTATAAGAGACTAAATCACAATTCTGAGATATGTCATAAAATAAGTTGTGGCATAATTATGGCACATTAAGTCATAATTCTAAGTTGAAAAGTCAAAACTGACAATTCCATTTAAAGAATTGAAATCAAAACATCTCCAACAATATTTCCCCCTGGACATCCCTTTCTCCTCAGTTCAGCCACTCGATGGAAACGTGTATTATGAGGACAAAGTCTCCAAATGAAATACTGTCAAAATGCTTGACATGGAATTGACGTCAACTTTACGGCCTGTTCAAATGACTCCCTGCTGTTAGATGTTCGCTACACCCGATCGGACAGGCATGTCCCAGCTCGGTGTCGGCTTTGATCTGGGATCAAATCGGAGCGAGTAGCTGTCCGCTCAATTGTATCACATTATCTCGTCATTGTTCTCTACATCCTTCTGCAAGGAAAGCTCATCATAGGGCCTCTGTTAACCTCTGAACCCCACTCCCTGTGTACAGACCCGGTTGCTCCTCACACCCAACCCTAGGCCCATTAACACGTTGATGCGACCCAAAAAAAAAAAACTATTTTGACGGGCTGTAATTGCTGCTAAGTGACAGTAGACAAAGGCTGCCTTTGTGCGGGTTGAGATTTCCTTCGGATGGGATGCGAGACCCCCGACGGGCCCGTCTCCATGCCCACCTAGCGGCGGGACCCGTTTGAAAGTGTGAGATAATGAGGGGTGGTTTTTGTTGGAGGACGGCACCCAATTACATGCTCCAAATCGAGAGCGGCGAGTGCTGATTAGGTGATGCGTTCCCTTTCTCCAAGCCTCCGAAGTGACCTCCCTCAGGCTCGTGGGTGCATAATGAGTTTATGTTAGCTACAAAAGGTCAGGGGCCATTAAAGGTCATGGCATTTCCTATAAGGCAGCGCACTGTGCAACAGGTGCTGCCATGAGGTCATTGTGACTCGGGCTGCCAGTGAGGAGAAAACCGAGGGCCCAGCCCGTTTGCAGACTTCCAGAAACAAGGTTGTGTTTGTTATGATGGCGTGTTGAGCCAAACTGATTTTGTGTTACTTTCCTCCAGGACACTTCTTGAGAAACCGGCGGGAAGGGAGCAGATCTGTTCAAACAGAGCTAAATATATGTATGTGTATATAATCGCCTGTGTTGGTTTTATTTTGTGGCTTGGGCTAAATTAAATTCTGAGGTAGAGATCTGTTCCCTGAGGCTCTGAAGGTATGGGATACAGGATATATTCAGTTAAAAAAATATTTTTTATTTTTGTTTAAAAACATTCTCATCTCACAGAATTAATTGTGTTACTTGTGAAAATAGTACTGCATGTGCTAACTGTATTTTCTAATCTGTGCAAATATGTAAATGATAAACTGAAAAAAAGTGCATGGCCTTAAGAAAAAGAAAAATCACAAATGATATTTCTCAATTATGGCTCCTAGATGCATTACATGCAGATTAAATAATTAAAAAATATTGCTATGCTCAGATTTATCTAAATATGGACTTAAGTATCTCTCAGTGAATATTACCAAGCCCGAATGATCAGATTTTACAGTTTATGTTATGAAAGCCCATTTCTGCACATTAAAAAACATTGGGCATCTGTGTGCTTGTTTCCCTATTTAGTTTTATACTAAACAATGATGTTACAGAATGTTCATAAAAAAAAAAAAATTGTAAATAAGTTAAAATTAAGAAATACCAAGTCATTATTAAATAAAGTCATAATTATGACATAAAAAAAATTATGGTACTCATAATTATGAGATAAAAAGCCCCAAAAAAAACCTTTGATCTATTTTTTTTTTCTAATGTCTTTCTAATTTTTTATGTCATAACGTTTTTGTCTTATGTCATAATTAAGTCATAGTCAATATTATGACAGTCCTAACTATTAGATAAAAAGTTAACATTATGACAAAGTCATAATTATGACATATAGGTCATAATTGACATTATGAAATTCCAATTTTGTCATAATTTCTAGTATTTATTTCATAATTATGACCATTCTTTTCCTTATGTGGCAGAAATAGGCCTCCATAGTATGTTACTAAGTTTCTATTTTTATTTCTTTTTTATTTCTTATGAGAAACATCTGAGAACTGAGACAAATGAGACATAACTGAGAACTCCATTAAGTTTCCTGAGCAATGGAAATCTCACCAATAATTTTCCACTTGGCAGCCCTTACTCCTTAGTTTAGCCACTCATTGGAAACATACATAATGAGGATGGAGTCTCCCAATGAAATGCTGTAATGCAAGTATTTTTGAGTCTGACGTAAGTCAAAGAGTCGAAGAGGCATGGGAGACTTTTAATATAAGTCTCTCAGTCTGTCATTATGAAACTGGAAACCACCTATCAGAGAAAGAGAGACTGATGTGGGGAACTCTGGTCCTGTCCGCTCGTTTCCTTTTGCCAGCCATTTTCAAAACTACACACAGCTATAGCGATGGGTGGCCATGACGATGTCATAACACTTTCTAGACCTATCAGAGATGGAAATGGTGTACATGTAAAAAGCATTTGTGTACATAACAAATTCATGCATTTTTTTGCAGGCTGGCACAGTGTTTTCTTAAAATAAAGGTTTTATATATAATGAATAGTGAGGCTTACATGAATTATGAAAAACCTCAGTAATCTTCCTCTACCAGCTGACAGACAGTGATAAATCTGGGGTGTGTGGCATATACATCATTGATCAGTTTTTCATCACATTAACAATACAAAAGTGTGAGGTACTACTTTAAACACCCACTAAGTAGCAGTCTGAATCAGTGACTATACATTTACATGTATGCATAGGCAGACACTTTTATCCAAAGCGACTTACAATGCATTCAAGGTATGCATTAATTAATTTTTTTTTTTTTTATCAGTGCATGCATTCCTTGGGAATCAAACCCATTACATTGGTGCTGCTAGTGCCATGCTTTACTGTTTGTGCAACAGAAATACCTGAAATTTATATAAAAAGTTTTTGCACTTCTTAAATAATAAACAATGTGAAGGCAGTGAGTTTTCAGATTGGTGCATTAAAAAACTGTGTAGATGTTCAATTCAAAAGGGTAACATTCATTAAGCAATTTCTCTATATTTAACGTAGGTTTTATTCAAGCTGTGAAAACTATTCAAGCTGCCTAGAATGGTATGTTGTCTGCCTGCCGTATTCAGTGTGTTATTCTCTTAACAGTCCAGATTCTGCTCAGTTTTGACTTTGATTGGGTAGTTACTACGTTTTGACTTTGTGGGGCAGTATGCCTGTACAGGGGAAAAAAAAGGTTTAGCAATGCGTAAAGCACAGCTCACACAGGAGTCACTTTCAAAACAAGCTGTTTTGTGCAAATTTGTGTGATGAACTTGAATCCGTTGCGAAATCTGTGTGAAACCGGATTTCCCCATTGAAAATTCACAGAACAATGTTAAATTAAATGAATGCATCCTTAAATTATTTTTCTGTGCTCTTATTGTATCTTTCTGTCTTTCTACTGAAAAAGAAAAATGGTGTAGGATTTACTTTAAAAACAATTATCATTTAGAAACTGCTAGTAAATTTCATAATAACAAAGAAATGGCAAGTAGCACATTGAATTAAACATGAAACATACTCCTATAATCTTTTTATTTACAACTTCAAAAATCATTTGTCCACAGTGTATTGTCCTTTTTTCCAGAGGAATCTAAAGAGGAAACATCTGAGACAGCTGAAACTGAACATAAATGAGAACTTTATTACATCTCCTGAGCTATTAAAGATCAACTCCTGAGCAATAAAAGACACCATGAACAGCTGAGATCTTTTCTAACACTCAGCGTTGTCCTTCAAAAGCAGCCCAGATCACTCTCTTCCCACAGTCCAGTAACCTCTCCCAGCCCAGTCCTCATGTGACTTTGTGGATGAACACCTGCAAAACACAGTAAGATTGTTGGGCAATTACAGGCCTCTGACCTTTTCAAAGGGAGGAGAACCAGGCCCTGGTTTGGCCCGGTTAGGAGTGGTATCACCCTACTCAATAGGCCTGTTTCTGGCCTTGCTTGCTTACTGTTCCATGAAATGTGCCTGTGGAACAGTGCAAACTTTACTGAAACAGACTGGACACTGTTAGACAACAGTGCTGCCTTTGTGTGGAATTGTCAAAGCTGGCCCTTTCCTGATGGTCCTCCCTTTCTTCTGTGCCTCAGCTGTGAGCAAACAAAGCAAGCTCCAAGGCCATGTGCTTCTACGCAGCCGGCCATGTTGGAATGCCTGTCAATTACTAGAAGTGTTGGCATTTTTGTCTCAATGTGGTTTTATTTCGCTTTGGGCAGGGAGAATGTAAGTCGTGCATTGCTACAGATTCCGACGAGGTCTTATTTTGTGGCCGAATAGAGCGCTGCAGGAATGACGTATTTTTGTAGGCCAAGACCCAGAAACGAGTTTGCATTTTAGCAGTTTTAACATCATTCCTAAGTCAGTGCATGGTTTTGAATTGGTTAAATGCCTGAAATAAGGTCTGTGGTGAACATAAGCTCGATATATTTTCATGTTTTAGTGTACAACATCAAATACATGAGCAATACACATTTTGTATCATTCATTCCTTGGGAACTGAACCTATGCTCTACTGTTAGAACAACAGGGATGCCTAAATGCACGACTTTGCACTTCATAAAGTATAGAACAAGATGTTTTTGCATTTTTTAACATATAATTTGAAGGTGATGAGTTTGATGTTGGTGTTTTAAAATATATATATATAACTGCACAAAGCTAAAGGATAGGCTTTATTCAAGCTGTAGAACTGCAAAAAGATATGTATTTTTAGCACTTCTGGTTCAGTCATTCAGAATGCAATGATCTATAGTTAAATGTCTGAAATAAGGCCTGTATCCTCAGGATATTTTTATGTTTTATTCTATGACATAAAATACATCACTAATCTTGAGGATTTTTAAAGCTTGTAATGATCTTGAAAAAGGGAGTTGCTAAAAAGTGGCTAAAAGTGGTTGTCGGGGGCATTAAACAACATCACGCCGATCAGGTAAACTCATCTGCACACTAGTTGCTTGTTCAAAATCACACTCTTGCATGCTATTTTAACTCAAACTTTCAGGGAAAATGTGTTTTAAATAAAGAATGAAAGAGTTGTTGGAAGTTGTTGGTTGTATTTAAGTCATGCAACCGTGGCTTTTTACGTCTGACTACTGTATTTAGGCTTCACTGTGAAGATTATAATGATGAACAGAAAGCTTAAGAATCATAAGACTTTAATGGTCACAGAGCATATTTTCTGTAATAATCCAAAAGCTAATGAAAAAAATCCCACTGGGTTTTGGTTGAGGGAACCAGGGTGAAGCAAACTTCCGGGTTGGCCTATAAAAATACGTCAACACTGCAGCACTCTTGAGTTCACTGCAAAATATATCACAGAAACAGTGTACCACACACACGTGCATTTGCAGATCCGGTGTGCGATATGTTACAGCAACTCTGCAGAAACGTTATCTGTTTTGTTCATTGCAGGAAACATTTCAAGAGCCAAACGACCCAAAAGAGATGCTAAAGCGACCAGCACAAGACTTTTTTCCTTGCTTTACTCCCAATTTGCTCCTAGTTTTGAGAGCTGGTCTACTGTAACTTAATTGCTTTTCCTTTCTAACAGCTTTTATGTTTTGTCACCTGTATCAGACCATCACAAAAGCATAACTACATGCTGGTTCAGTCTGCAGTTCTTACCGTAACCATACATGGGCCACTGACAAAAAAACTGAGCAAAATGCAGATGAAATCTTAAGACGTCTGGAGTAAAGAACCCAAATGAACTACCCGAGGCACTCCGGACCCAACAGCTTACTCCCAAGGCAAAGATAGATTTGGGGAAGCGTTTATTTAGGCAGATTGGTTTTGCGACTGAGGGATTTTTTCCTGTCCAAATGAAAACCAGTAGCACTTGGTTTGAAGCCTCCATTCACTTTGCATAATGGTTCCCAAGGTTGCTCTTTTTTATTTCTTGGCTTTCCGTGCCAGTATAATTAAATTTCTCAATCCAAGCCAAATATTTGCAGTGTGGCCTACATTTCCACACTGAGCTCCGTGCAGGTTGGCGGCATGGGCACTTATGCATTCCTCTGACACACAGAGTTATGGGCTGAAGAGATGACTGACAGCTGAGCTTTGCCATACACCTTGCCATGATAATGTACTGTTGTAACCTTCTTGTAAGACTTTGCTCTTGTCTTTCATGAATGACTTGTTTCACTCTCTAAATTTTACAGAAAAATGCTTTTAATGAGATTTTGAGTACACTCAAAAATATACATTTTGCCAACATTTACTCACCCCCATGGTGCTGCAAATACTGTATTTTTTTCTTCCAGCAGCTATATATTTCTGCAAAAAGAATATAAAATGAATAGATAGATAGATAGATCAACCAATGTTTTTTAACAAATAAGTTGTGGAAATGACTCTGGTTAAGTGAATTGGTTAAGTGAATGACTCAGTGCTTCACTCGTAAAATAATAAATCAGTGTTGTTCAATGACTTGCTCATAAAAACTGTTACTTCTCACCACTTACTGGTGTAACAACGAAACCTGGAGAAAGAATAACAAAAAAGTTGTATTGTGTATATATGTTTACTATAATATAAGTTTGAATGACTTGCTCCTAAAGTAATGACTGAATCAGTGTTGTTGAATGAATCAGCTGAAATGTATTATTATGCACGATGCACAATCACGATTAATCACATCCAAAATAAAAGTTTTTGTTTACAAAATAAGAGTGTGTACTGTGTACATTTCTTATGTATATATAAATACAAACACATGCATGTAAATATTTAAGAAAAATATGCTATTTATTAAATATATTTATAATATATATAATATTGCAAATATATAAATGTATATACATATAAATATTTGTAAAATATATACTGTAAGTGTGTGCATTTATATATACATAATAAATAAACACAATACACATACAGTGTGTAAACAAAAACTTTAATTTGGGATGTGATTAATCGCAATTAATCGTTTGACAGCACTAGTAAAATGCATTATAATATTTGAAGGTTTGTTTGCCAAGTATTTTAATCCATCATACTTTCTAAAGGTGTAAAAATAAATAAAAAGTATTATAATGTGTTATAACTTAGTTACAATTATTCACAAGATCATACAATGCATTTTAATGTACCTTACAAAGCATAATTAATGCATTAAAACGTCTTTCATAATATTTTAGGCTTTAAGTGTTACCAATTTTCGATTGTATCCACAAAGAACTGATTACATTCAGACCTAAAAGTCTTTGTTGGGCTTTACAGGTGCTTGAATAGTTCCTTTAACCTTCTATCCTTGAAGAAAACCTGAAAGCAGACGCCTTCAAATAGTATGTTAGGCCAAGAGAAGATGGACCTCAAAAGCCTGCACATATGACAGTTTTCTGCATATCTAGGATGAAGGCTGATTTACTATACAGTCTCCTTTAAGTTCCAAATTGTATAACCAAAATAAACCATCTTCGGTCCATAAAATAAGGTGCTTTATAGCAACCCAGCGGTATTTTCCATCATGAAGTAGGTCATGCAACAGGTGAGAGGGACTCTGTTTGTTTGCTGGCGGTCGGTGGCCATCTTTTCCACGTAATTAGATGACTTCTATTCCAGACATGCAGCTGGCCGTCACAGAGGCCGCCTGTGTCTCTGTGTTGATGTGGACCTGCTGCATCTTCACCGCGACCCAAAACGGGACTTAGAGCTTCCTGTGTTGAGAGGCTTGTCGGGTCTCCTGGAGAGAGAGAAAACGAGCGAGCGAGAGAGAGCACTGTAAATCTGGAAATGTTGAGGAAAGTTTGGGAAACACCTCAGTTGACGCCCTGCGAGTTTGATTCACACAGCTGTGTCATAAACATGGCATGAAAAGCGTCACGCCACTTCGTGTCACCTCTCGACATGTGCATGCCATTTCGTAGCAGTAAAAACAGCTCGGCTGAAATCACATCAATGCATATCATCTTCAAAATTTTCGTAAACCATGTCTGAGGCTATTTCCTTTACGCATGTGATGTTTATACACCCTGTTTTGTAAAAGCCAATGTGTGTTGCCCAATTATATCTGAGGAAATGAAAAAACACATCTGCAATTCAACAGGTGCCTCTTGGCATCCAGCATGTTCCATGTCTGGAAAACACCTGCATTGGTGGTCTCTCTCTCTCTCTCTCTCTCTCTCTCTCTATTTCGTTCTCCAAACTCCTGCTTTTTTTCCCTTCTCTCTAGGGTCCGAGTGAAGGAAAGGCTGATTGTAAATACGGCGAGGACCTTAGAGCCAGAGAAACAGCCATATATTTTGGGAGAAGAGAGGCTTGCTTTTACCAGAGCATATTTTTAATCGCACAACGCCAGCATGGATAGTACAGAGTTGCACAGCTGCTCCTCTAATTTGTTTAAGCATGTACAAATAGGCTGTCCCACACAACCCAAAAAAATTAAAAATAAAAAATAAAACCTGAGAGTAGGTTTTGCTCAACATGGCATTTTTGTCTGACCAGAAGAGGAAACAAAAACAACAGTGATACAGACGGACTGGTTGTTTTGAGTGATTTTACAGCAGGTTTCCATCAGATTCATCGTATATAACAAAATTTGCAGTTCAGAACTCAATCCAGAACGATCAAGTCGTGCGCTCCAAATTCGTCAGCATTAAAAAAGAAATACAATAGCTGCATTTGGGAGACCTTGCATGTTTTGAAGCGTACAAAAAGGATTGTCTCGATTTCAGCAGATCTTTGGAAGAAACGCAGAGGTCCTGTTGAATGACTCAAGTCATGGAAAAGATATTTAGAACAAAGCTGTTCTATGTTCTTTATACTGGGAAGGATTAGAGGACAAATCTGATTTGACCTATGACTATGAAACTTTATGGATAGCAGCATCTAACCCTGTAACAGGGTTTCTCTCATTAACTAAACTAAAACCATTTAAACAATTACTTGAAATAAATACCTTAATTGAAATTAAAAATAAATAGCTATATTTAAAAAAAATATATTTTATGTCAGCTAATTGCCAAAGAACATTTAAAATCAATGATACTAAAATTTATATATTTCTACTTTTTAAACTGAAAAAAAAAAAAAAAAAAAAAAAACATAAGAACCACATAGAACCAGAATGGTTTTATAATTAAAATGTATTATAAAAAGTATTATTTTATTGCAATTTATTATTATTTAAATTTATTCATATAAGAATAATTAAAAATAAATATAAATAATATAAAATTATTATTATTGTTGTTATTATTATTATTATATATTTCTGCCGTATGCACATAAACTGACAGTCACCACTGATAAGCTACTACTAAATATCGTAGAAACTTAATTTTCTGTGAAGTTATTTTCCGACGATTTGTATCGTAAAAAGCGCTATACAAATATACTTATTAGTAATAATACAGAAAAAAGCATATACAGTAGCACAGCTGACTTACATCTTCTAAATCTGATTGGTAAAAATCTTGGCCTATCATGCTAGTCTTAATGCAAATCATCAATACCCATCCTGTTCTGTAATTCATATTTCAAACAATCTGTCTCAGATTTTCTATATCTAAGCAGCTTTAAAACCTCCAATTTAAGGTTTAAGGTTCAATTTAAATTAAGTACTGGCCTCCACAGCGCCATTCGTAAGCGTTCAGGAGACCCGATGCATTGTGATACCTGCCCACATGACAGTTGATGTCCAAGAATTATTGGTTTTGGAAACTTACACCCAGTGAGCGAGCTCTCATACACATAATTATGCTCGTTTTAAAAGCTGATTATAGGATTGACACGTAAATACGAGGTTGCCTGTGACGTCTGTCCAATCTGGCGTCGAGTAAAGTTAGAAACGCGCAATGTAAATGAATAAGCGAATGGAAAAGTCAAAGTGGAAACTCTAAACATTTGCTCTTCTGAAGTCGGAAAACAGGTACAAACAAGCTTCTCTTTAATCTGACCATCTCTCATTCACTCCGTCATCCCAAACAGAACATTATTTTTTTCCAGTTGTGGGTAACAGAGGGGTATCCCTTGTTCGGGATGCTTCTGATTTACTGTTGTATAAAACAGAGAGAGGAAACTATGCATGTTTGCAAAGGGAAAAAAGAGGGGAAGGAAAGAAAAAGACATAAAAGCACAATGTCCTGTCATAGGAAGAGCTTAAAACTCACTAAATATGAAGTTTCACCCACAGATAACTCTCTAAATGCCCATTGAGAGTTTTGTACACTCTGGAACAATTTGCACTGGAAATCCCCTGTATGGTCTGGGCCATCGTGAACATATACGTGTAAATGCTCAAGTGGGGTTTCCCCCGTAAGCCCCGTCTAAACGACACGCTTCAAACATAAAACTAGGTGCTAATGAACTGGGTCCTGACAAAGTTTACTTTCCTGGGTTGAGTCCCACAATACAATGCTCCCATTCAGCGTCTCTCAACCGTGGAAAGTGTCTGTAAGGTAATCCCGTAAGAGTTTTGTGAGACCTTTTCGAAATTTTCAATATGTCTCTCCTCCTGCATGAGTGCCAACGATAACACTAATATGCCTCAGCTGATACTAGCAAACGGCGCGGAAATTTGCATGAGGCAAAATGACATCCTTTCACAAGTCGCTGGCATAAACGTCAAGCCTTTTCTGCCCTATTACTCACCTGGTGCTCTTACAGCCTAAATATCCAAGCTTGCAGCGCTGCCAGGGCTCCTCGCCGGGCACAGCGCCTGAAACTGAACCAAGCAACCTTTTAGTGGACCTAAATGCACTGGGCCTTATTACAGGTGCCACTAAACGTAAATGGCAGGGCTGTTCGGTTAAAAGATGGTGGCTATTTTACATGGGGACTCCAACTTAGTGTTTATTTTCACTGTTTGAGCATGTAATGAGACTATCTGGATGAAGTCTGGTCTGGTCAAGAACTGCCTACTTATGATGAGACTGTCTAGCTAACGTAAAAAAACTAAACAAAACAAACATGCTTTTACATGTTTTTAAGGACTGAGTTGATCTGAAATAGTTGATTTCACAATACTAACGTGAAAAACTGAAATATTAAACAAAAAAACCCCTCAATATTACATTCAAGATGGCAAAAGCGTATTATATCATACGACTTGGATTGTACAAAAATGTACTGCTTTTTATAGGTTTTTTCCTACAATAATCATAGCTGGGTTTGGTGTTGGCCTTTTTATGTTTAGATTAACATTTGGATCATAGGCTTTTGTATAAATTATCTCATACGATTTCACTATGTCACTGTGTAAAAACACAAGAGAAATGAGCAAAAATCTGTGTAGACTGAATTTCTATTTGACCAAAGTAATGATTATTTCACAGAAATCCCTTCAAAACCCAAGTAGAATATATATTTATGCTCATGTACATGTAATTTGCTGGATAAAAGGGATTCCGAGAGTTTTTTGAGCGAGTGTTTGATGATGGCAAAAGAGAGCTACACTGCAGTTTGGGGTCAGTAAGATTTTTTGAATGTTTTTGAAATAAGTCTTTTATGTTGACCAGGGCTGCATTTCTTTGATTAAAAATACAATAAAAACAGAAAAAATGTGAAATATTATTATAATATAAAATAACTGTTTTCTATTTTAATATATTTTAAAATGTAATTCATTTCTGTGAAGTAAAGCTTAATTTTCAGCAGCCATTACTCCAGTATTCAGTGTCACATGATCCTTCAGAAATCATTATCAATATGTAATTTACTCGCTAAATGCCTTGAAAACTTCAAAACAATGATTTGATGCAACCAACCTGGAAAACTTTGACAAATCCAGCAGCTAAATCTTAAGTGCTTGGTTTATCAACCTGGTACCTTTAAAAACACAACCTATCAGACTGACCTGATAAATTAAACCAGCTCTTTATATTTTTGTGTGCAATTAGAATCAGACTGCGGGCTGAGACCAATTAATCACAACCTTGATGACAATTCTGACAGATGCACTGCGTCAGCTGAAATAATATCACTCCCTCTTAACACCCCGGACTGTTTTTGTGTTTAGACGACATCCGTCGCAACACATGTGTTGATAAACTATTAGCTTGGCTTTTATGGCTTATGAGTGGCCAGGCCCTATACTGTCAGATCGCAAAATACATTTAATTTTATTTATCTCCAGCACACTCTAAATGTGCATAGCTCACAGTAGGGAGATGTCTACAGGAGGGAGAAACCGCAATCTATCTGGCAGATTACCTCCATCAAACCATATGGGCCTGTTCATCCATATCGTTCACGTTTCTGGGCCCCAGAAATATAAAACACTAGCGGCTACATTCTGTACTCTAAGCTGCTAAACAGTAGCTGTGATAATTCAACATGATATCCCTTCCCAGAGCTGCTCTATACGTTTAAAGGCAGAGTAGAAAGGTATGGCCGGTCTTTGCATACGACAAGTTGTATTTATGGCTTTCTAACCTGACAAGCTGCAAAGTTATATTTATATCAGATGGTTCCATGTGAGCAGAGGCTGTGGGACTTGGCTGATTTTGATGGAAAGTTAAGATCTGCGAGCGGATGGAGTTAATTGAAAATGCATGCAGCCTTTGGATTTCTTCTTTTTCCCTGAATCTTGTGTGTGTTTATGTTGTGTGTGTAAGTGCATGTAGGGAAGGGAGATGGTGACGTGCATGAATGTGTGTGTAACTTTCTGTTTTTTAAGATACACCTGGCCTCAGTGACAGTTTCATAAGCTCCGATGGAAAGATCTACAAGCAAAGACATGGGCTTGCCAATGTCTCTTTAATGAACCGACAAAGGTCCCACCCTTACAAATAAATAATTAATTATGGAAACAGAAAGGCCATTTATAGAGGGTCAACACACGGACACAGAGACCTCCAGTCCAATAACTGTCATACTTAAATATCTATATACATTACAGATATTTTCTATCATCATTTAATAGGCAATCTGCCAAAAAAAATAAATAAAAAAAGCACATCTGAGTCTTTATTCAGACCAACAGTAAACTAGGGATGCACAATAGAAAAAAAATCTGACTGACCATTAATTATTTTCATGTTAAGGCAAAAAAAAAAAAAAAAAAAAAAACTGATTCTTCTTACATTGTCTACATACACTAAAAACTAAAATCAATCATTTTAAATGCTACAAGAGAAATTAGGCAGTCTTCAATAATACATGATCCTTCAGAAATCATTCTATTATGCTGATTTGATTCTAAAGAAGCATTTCTTTTTATTATTAATGTTGAAAAAAGTTGTGCTGCTTAATATTTTTGTGGAAACAGTCATATATTTAAGATGCTTTGATGAATAGAAGTTCAAAAGTACAGCATTTGTTTGAAATATAAATATTTTGTAACATCAAAAATGTCTTATTGTCAAATTTTACCATTAGGCCATAGCTGCCCACAGCTGTTTGGGCGAAGGGTCATCTTCTAGGGGGCAGCTGAGGCTTAATGGTTAGAGAGTTGGACTTGTAACCCGAAGGTCGCAGGTTCGAATCTTAGTGCTGGCAGGAGTTGTAAGTGGGAGGGAGTGAACGAACGAACAGCGCTCTCTTCCACCCTCACTAACCATTGAGCAAGGCACTGAGTCCCCAGTTGCTCCCCGGGCGCTGGATATATAGCTGCCCACTGCTCCGGGTGTGTGTTCACGGTGTGTTCACTTCTCACTGCTGTGTGTGTGCACTTGGATGGGTTAAATGCAGAGAACCAATTCCAAGTATGGGTTACCATACTTGGCAAATGTCACAACTTTCACTAATTTTTGAACCCAATATGGTACTGATATATCATGTATCCTTACCATAACCATCAGATTTTCTTGCCATATCCCCACAAATCTGTTTAGATAGCAAATACAAATAAACACTCTCAATCATGAGTATTTGCTGACATCAGAGTTTACTTACATGTCTGAAAAAAAAAAAAGTGCAGTTGAAATTAGCAGGACGGCAGAAGTTATCAAAACCATCAACCTCAACACCTTTAAACCCCCAATATTTCCTATAAAATGTGGAAGTTTGGGATGGACAAAACATGCCATTATTAGGCTTAAGCTGCGTCACAACCACAAACATGTTTTGCAATTTGCACTGGTGGTATTAACAGGAAAGACAATTTTTTTATTTTTTTATTTTTTTTTAAATTTGGGTTTGTTTTTCTAGAAGACAAAGTCTGTAAAAAGCTCAAGCTGACAGCCTCAAAGCTATGGAATAACAGCCACAAAACTCTAATTCTGATTTCATGGGGTCTTTAAATGTCAAGGGGCTGACGTTTAATGTGTATTATTTAAACATATGCCAAAACTCCCCGGCACATTGTTTTATTTATTTATTTATTTTTAAATTGCGGCCAGAGTACATCGTCGCTGACCAAATGGCAGAGTGTGGCATCTCAGGTGCAAAACCAGGGTGGACTGTACCAGCGCCAAGCGTTAAACCTCTCCAAACCTCGAGCCTGACTCATAAAGCCGGCCTAAGCTGCGTGCGAGAGAAAGGTCAGGTTCTAGATGCATTCATAAAAAAGGAAAGAATGAAAGAAAGAATGAGGGGAAAAAAGGCAGCAGCCGTGGCTTTCATGAATGGACCATTGTGATGCATGGCAGTCTCGTCAGTGAATGTTTTCAATTCCAGTTGATCCTGTAGTAAGGCTGCTAATTGGTGAAGTGTGTTCCACAGGTCAGCGTAAGGTTACTCTTTTCACAAATGCACACTGCTCCCTCTGTGGATGGCAAAAAGAGCGAACAGGGCCCGCAAACAGCCACGAGTGACCATTTGGACAGTCGCAGTGATTTACCGTCTAACATTGGTCAAAAATAGCTGTAAATCTGGTTGGAGGACGGTGACTTTCGCGATGGAATCATTTGTGGTTTGCGCACCACGTGGATGCCTATGCGAAACGACAAGGACATTACTGTATTCTGCACACATTCCTCCGTTCACATGTCCTTTTTCTAAACTGAGCATTTCTCAAGCCTCAACCTGCACCGCCATCAAGGTGCATGTGCACCGGTTTGTTTGCCTTGAATAACAAACAATTAGATTGCGATCTGGTCTTTAAGCAAAAACACACTTCCACCAAATATGCGCCTGGCCCACAGTGTTTGCATCACTCACCCTTTCACCTCTATCTCTCCTCTGCTTCCTTAAGAGGGACTGGAGTTGGATTACCGCTCTAATAAAAAACAGGTGCTTTCTTAAGCTTCAGTTGCACGCACATGGGGAGTAAATGCAGAGATGCTACAGTCACCAGAGCGTTCATGAAACAGCTGTGAATAAGAATCGGACTCACACAAGTTTACACTGCTACCTTGTGGTTACTTTACGAACTGCACACCTCCAGCACTTCCAAACTGGTTTCGCTGTTTTAACAGTGGGACCTAGTTCAAGGGAACAATCAATCAATAACAATAAATCACACAGGATACAGAATTTCCTAAACTGCAGTTCAAAATAGTCACACAAAAGAGAATTTTCTTGTTGAAAAGTTTTTTGACAAAACATTATTACTCTAGCCTAATTATTCCCTGATATGCACATTTCTTAACTGGTTAGAAATATAAACAAAACTATCAACAAAGTTGTCAAAATAATATGGTAAGACACCAATCTGCAATATCAATCAGCAAAACGAGCTGTTTTGTACAGCAAAAAATAGCTGGATGCAAATGAGACTGGAAGCCAGACCCATAAAATTTACAAATGGCTGCGCCCATTCTTACGAAAGAAACTGGATACAGGCTAATATTATTTAAGACTATAATTAGGGAACTGAAAATGATCTATAAAATAAGATTGAATATATTAAATATAATGAAATAGCCTATATGCAAATAACTAATATATGCAATTAATGCAAGTAAATTTGTTGACAGATACTAGAGAATGAACTTTATTAAAAACAGTTAGAGACTTACAAAAAGCAAAAACAATTTGTTTTTTCAAAATGACTCATCTCCACACACACACACACACACACTAGGGTGACCAGACGTCCCATATTTCAGCTCTATTTTTAGTGTCCCGACTTATTTTGAAAAAATCATGTTTTGTCCCGTAGGCTATTTCAAAATTTCTTTACAACTGAGGGATCAGGGCGAGTAGTAGAAGTGTTCTGTCACGCGAGAACAGCCTAATCAAAGGTAACTAAGCTTGTTGTAGAACAAAATTACCATCCAATCACAATTCGTTATCGATTAACTTGAAGTAAGTAAAGGCGGGACTGGCGGAATCATGCTGAATGACCCACAACAGAAACGCTCTCTCGGCCGCCCGGTTCTGCGATCAGTTCTCCTTTGGCCTTAACTGTCATATACACACACACATAGCTGTCAAATTTAGATATCATGAAATAAAATTTCTCATATCATGGTATTATTTCACGCACCACTCCCCCGCCCGTCTCGTATTGTCAGGTCACCCTAACACACACTCTTGCATTTGTGGTTTACGGGGACTATCCATAGGCGTTATGGTTTTTATACTGTACAAACTTTATTTTCTATCGCCCTACACCAACCGTACACCTAAACCTACCCCTTACAGAAAACTACTGCCAATTTTAGAATTTTCATAAAACACCGTTTTGTATGTTTTTATTAAGCCTTTTGTTTTACGGGGACACAGGAAGTGTCCTCATAAAACCATGTAGTACCCATGTCATTATACACATTTGTGTCCTCATAAACCACACACACATATACACACACACACAAACATCACCCTTCAAGTGAACTACAAAAAACAAAACAAAAAAACCCCTGTATTAATCAGTCATACCTGGCAATACTTCCAGTCTTAACGCACAGTATTTAACCACATACATAACCCAAATCCAACTTATGTGGTGACATACTAAATATTTCTAAACGAATAAAGTTTTACTGAAATATTGTTACTGTGTAGGAGAATTGATGATTCGCTGCACATGCGTGGCATGCCAGTCTACTTCTGCCATCACGTCTGGCTTTAATGCTTGCATCAGTGGCCCTGTCCCAAATGGAACACTTCATGTGCACTTGCGGACTTACGGACGTACAATGGCCGGGGCATGCACGTGTCCGTTAAGTCCACGAGACCGTATGGGAGGGATGGGCAACTTTGATAGTGACTAGGGCCAGCATTTTTTCTTCTTTATACCAAAGGCCAGATTGCTAATCCATGTGAAGTTATTCCAAATGGTATCATAAAATAACCTGGTATCTGTAGGATTTTTAAAATTTAAGACCTTTAAAAACCTTTTTATGATCTGCATTTCACATTTCAGCCTTTAAACAATTTTTAAGAAAAGACTTAGAATTTTTAAGGAAGTGCTTGTAATACCAAGTTTTAGACATTGTTCAAATAAGTACAAGCTAAAAAGAGAAGGAATAAATAAAGAGAAAGACAACTTAAAAAAAAATAAATCTCGCTTGAAAATTGTCAGAGATTCCGCATTCCGGATAGGGGTGGAAACACCATCAGGCCTACACCATCACCGACCCCCAATACTGCATCTCGCCCACAGCGGAGGCACCACAAGCGGCATGAGAGGAAGCAGAAGAGGGGTAAGCGCGGAGGTATCCGGGCTAGGCTAACAGCTAACCCAAGCCAGCTATCCCCACCATCGTACTGGCTAACGTACACTCTTTGGACAATAAACTGGACTACATCCGACTACTACGCTCAACTCAGAGGACTGTAAGAGACTGTTGTGTTTTTGTGTTCACGGAAACATGGCTTAGCAACAGCGTTCCAGATTGCGCTATTCAGCTCGATCAGCTGACATGCTATCGAGCAGACAGAGCTCTCGTCGTGGGAGGAAAAACCCGTGGCGGCGGGCTTTGTGTTTACATCAGTGACGCATGGTGCCGTGATGCTGTTGTAGTCTGCAAACACTGCTCACCCCTGGTGGAGTTTATGATTATTAAGTTCTGGCTTTTCTGTCTACCGAGGGAATATACAGCCATACGGCTCGTTGTTGTATATATTCCACCGAACTCCAACAACAATCATGTGTGCTAATCAAAGAGTCAAGGTTTAGCCAGTTAGCCCATGCTAGTAGATGCTGTAGACCATCTGGTTGCAAAATGCGTCTTTCTCCACTGATGGAAGAAAACAGTTGCCAGGGATTTGGATTTTTGGCCAGCTGTGTTTTTCCTTTTTTTTGTGTGTCTGTGAGCTGGTGTATCCTGGAGCATGGCCATGTACTCCTATCTGTGAATGATTGCTGGATGTAACTTACCTGCTTTTTATCAACTCATCTGCCTCCAGTATTTAAACCCTGGGTCTACTGCCATTCTTTGCCAGATCGGCACTGGAACTAAAATAAGTAAAATAAATAAAACATAAATTCATAAATTAAATCTATGATCTGTTTATTTTAACTCTTGCCTCAGTCCTTAGACATATTTCATGGCCAAAGTTCATTTTTGAGCTCAATATATAAATTGAGATAAAAAAAAAAAAAAAAAAAAATATGCTAACACATTATAATGCAATATAATGTAAAGGAAACGGCACTGAGGTTTGCTTCGTTTGAACCAGATACTGAAGCAGTCACATGGTTTTCAGGTGAATGAAGCTTCGGACATCACAGATCACATGCTTTTCTCAAAACAAATCAAGCTCCAATACAGTGCTTCAATTTGAAACGTGTTGTTTTTTTGATACAAGCTTGGAAGCTTCGGGGTTGAACGTAACATCACTACCAACTTGCCTCAACACACCTGCCTGGAAGTTTCTTATATGCCTATTACACTGAAAAAAAGAAAAAAAGAAAAAAAAAAAAAAAAACTGATACCAATTTTTTTTGTAAGGTAAGTGGTTGCAAACAATTTATTTTAGCTACATTTAAATAAAAACATGTTGTTTAGTCAACTAAATTTGTTTATTTAAATGTAGCTAAAATAAATTGAATGCAACCGCTTACTTTAAAAAAAAATAGTAAATTCAATGAATTATCTTCAGTGATAAGAGCTTGATTGGCTAGTTCAGGGGACTACTGGCTTATGTGGTACTTTACTAGGCCTCCCAGCAGGGCTGGGCAATTTCGGTCCTGTTCGGTCCAGGACAGTGGCCCTCCAGGACCGAAGCTGCCCAGCTCTGCCTCCCAGTTTCTTTAGACCAGTTTTAGTTTAATGTTGTTGTTGGGGTGTTTTTTTGTTCTAATTCTGTTTCTCCTGTGCTTCAGATCTCACTCAACCTGTATTCATCCTGCCTGCATGCCTGACCACAAAACTTCTGACTCAACTCTACCCACATATCTCTGGTATGTTTAGTTTCCAGCCCACCTCAAGCAACTATCTCCATCAGCAAATGAGATGGATTGTGTTTGATTTTTGGCAATAAATTACTTTTATTTGCATAATTTTTAGTCTGTGTTCTGCTTTTGAGTTCAAAGCAGTGTTTGGTTAAGTGTTCAATCAACCTCAAATAATGTAGCTTTTAATGTAGTCTTAGAACTTTGAGAAATCAGAAAATTTGACCATATGTCAAGGTCAAGGTCAAATTTATTTATATAGCACAGTTAAAACAACATGAATGTTGACCAAAGTGCTTCACAAGCAGAGCACGTACACACAAATAAAACAGGGCTGGAAGGTATTCAGTCCAATCATAACAAGATAATTTAAACACAATTTTAAAATTAAAAAAATTACAACCCCTAGCATTTAAGAGATACATAAGATAAACCCAAATTAAGAATAAGCCTGAGAAAAGAGGTAGGTTTGAATTGATACTTTAAAAAGGCTTAATGTAGGAAAAGCTCTAATAGTTAAGGGTAGTGTATTCCAAAGTTTTGGAGCATAGACTGAAAAAGACCTGTCGCCTTTTGTTTTCAACCGAGAATTCGGGACATTTAAAAACAGCTGGACTGAAGATCTGAGTGATCTCTGAGGAGAATAGAAATTTAAAAGTTCTGATATATAGTTAAGGGGAAGTCCATGTAGAGCTTTAAAACCTTGAAATCAATTCTTTGTTTCACGGGAAGCCAATGGAGATAGACCTGTATAGATGAAATATGTTCTCTCTTTTTTGTCCCAGTCAAGAAACAAGCTGCAGCATCTTGGACTAACTGTAATCGTGAAAGTGATGACTGACTAATTCCAGCAATAATCAAGCCTTAAGGAAATAAAAGCGTGAATTACAGTCTCCAAATCCTGAAAGGTGAGGAGGGGCTTTAACTTTCGCAGTCGCTTTAGTTGGAAAAAGCTGGCCCTGACCACTGAATTTATTTGTTTGTCGAACTTCAGGTCGGCATCTAAAATGACCCCCAGATTTTTCATAAAGGAGCCATTTTTTGACTGAAAATGCCCCAAGAGACCACTGTATTTGTCAATCTGTGGTTTAGAGCCAAATAGGATAATCTCGGTCTTATTTTCATTCAACTGAAGGAAATTCTCATCCATCCATTCTTTAATATCCTTTAAACATGCTAGTAGAGAAATGACAGATTCACTACCAGAATCTAATGGTAAGTACAGCTGGGTATCATCTGCATAGATGTGATAGGAGATGCTATGGCGCTCAGAAATTGAGAGCAATGGAAGCATATAAAGAGAAAATAAAACTGGACCCAGAATCGAACCCTGTGGCACCCCACAGGTGATTGGATGATGAAAATTCTCCAATTTCTACAGATATGCTCCTATTTGATAGATAAGACTCAGACCAATCTAATGCAACATCACAAATGCCTGCCTCATAATTTAGTCTTTTTAACAAAATGCTGTGGTCCACAGTGTCAAAGGCTGCGCTTAAGTCCAACAGAACAAGGACTGCACAGTTTCCAGAGTCAACTGACAACAGAATATCATTAGTCACTCTTAGTAGAGCAGACTCAGTACTGTGCTTAGTCTTAAAAGCAGACTGAAAAGTATCTAAGATGTTGTTAGAAGTCAAGTTTGGTGTAAGTTGGAGTAACACCACTTTTTCCAGAACTTTCAACAAAAAAGGCAACTTAGAAATAGGTCTATAGTTGTGAAGTTCAGAGGAGTCTAGGTTTGGTTTTTTTAGCAAGGGGTGAACCACAGCGTTTTTAACAAGATGGAACAGTGCTGCTATAAAAAGAGGCATTTATAATGGAAAGTATGCTAGGTAAAACAACATCCAATACCTCCTTGAACAGAATAGCAGGGATAATATCCAGAGAACATGTCGTTAATTTCATACTAGAAATCACAGCCAGCAAATCAGAATGGGAAATAGTCTGAAAAACCGACAGGCTAGATAAACTTTTGGTAAAAGTGATACAATCTGAGACCTTATACCAACAATCTTGTCTATGAAGAAGCTACAAAACTTCTCACACAGTATTACACTTGGAACTAAACTGGATACAGTTGGAGGATTTAACACAGAATTTAAAGTGGAAAACAGAGATTTTGGACAATGAGAATTTTTTTTCAATCAAACTGGAAAAATAATTAGCTCTTGATAAAGAAACTGCTTCCTGATATTGGGACAGACTAGCTTGCAAAAATTGGTAAGAAATTAGCAATTTATCCCGTTTGCATTTTCTTTCTGCCCTTCTACAAATTTTTCTTAAAGCTTTGATGTCATCATTTAGCCAGGGCTGCTTATTTTGTTTGGTTTTCTTAACTTTAAGAGGAGCTACAGTGTTTAAAACTTCCAAACAGGAAGCATTCAAATTGGAAACCATATCCTCCACATCCAAGCCTTGTGATGACAGAGTAGTACTATCTGCTGCAGAAACTAAAAACAGCTCCTTAAAATGCATAGAAGTAGATGAATTTAAGGGGCAAGCAAGAAATGTAGAAGGCTGGTATACAGAACTGCAAGAAGTAAAATCACTATCAAACACAACAGGCCAATGATCGGACAAACCAGAGTCTCTTACATCAATGTCTTTGATGGAGAAGCCTGAGGATAGCACAAGATCAAGTGTGTGTCCTAACTTGTGAGTAGGGACAGATACCGACTGCATGAGATTAAAAGAGTCAATAAGATGTACAAACTCTTTTACAAGAGGCTTTGAAGGACAACACAGATGTATATTAAAATCACCAACAATCAAGAGGTTTTCACTTCTTGTGACTATATCAGATAAAAATTCTGAGAAATCTTTTAAGAAGTCACTTTTTGATTTTGGTGGTCTATACACCACTGCAATGAGCAGATGACATGGAGATTCAACATTCCATAACATAGCCTCAAAACTGTCATAGCTGTGTATTGGTAAGAGCCTACACTTAAACATGTTTTCAAAAATGACAGCAATTTCCGCTACCCTTCCTAGACTTTCTAGGGCAGCTGAAAAAGCCACAGTTTGTGGGAGAAAGTTCTGAAAAGCGACTTAAATCATTTTCAGTGATCCAAGTCTTAGTAATGAACATAAAATCCAGGTTATTTGAAGAAAAAAAGTCATTTAGTAAATTTGTTTTGTTCAGTACTGATCTTGCATTTATCAGGGCCGATTTTATAGACACAGTTTTTTTGTTTTGCTGTTTTGCAGAGTATGTAGACAACTTGGATAGTGACCGAAAATTATTTGTAAGATGTTTTTGTATTATATGGTGCATCCATTTATAGTGACAAACCTTTGCTTATACTGATCCATATTTGCCACAGCGTCGTCATTGGGATAAATGTGAATGGTAACAGATAGCCTTCTCCGGGTATCACAGACCCATTCAGCAAAGAAAGGATAGCATTTTACATTCAACTTTGTTTAATTGTAAATCACTACCAAGGCAATAACAGTTTTATTAAAATAACGATGTGGTTATAGGGGAGGCACTGACAGCACACTGATCTATATCAAGTATGTACTGTAGCTACAACATGCTTCGTTGCTCTTTTTTTGTAAGAAGGAATGCAAAGTGATTGAGAAACTTAAAATGACTGTAATTACATGAATTCTTTTCAGAGAGTGCACTGACAGCACACTGATCCATTTAAAGTACATACAATATGCTTGGTATGTTTTTTTCCCCTTTTTAATAGAAATGCAGAATGCAAAGATTCCATGAAACAGGAGTGACTGGAAAGCTCAAAGTAGTTCCAATGACACAAATACTTTCATTTTGTGTAGGATGTTTTTAGTAACTGGTACCATCAGTTTGCATGTTCAGATGTCAGACAGGTGACTCATGTTCTTACTATATATCCATCTATATTAAATGGTCAGATCAAATTAATTTTTTCATGATACTGTTTTATAACATCTTTACAGAAAATCATATTATTATACCATGCCTTAATGATTGATTAAATAATAAGTGTTTTTAGGGCTGGGCGATATGATGATATATAACGATTGTTTAAATGATCCAAATTTACAGCTAGCTATATTGCATTTATTTTTTTGTAGAAAATATCAGTGCCTCGGGCACATGGCTGAAGGATGAATTTTTATTTAATGCCAACTATAAGAGATATAAATATTAGTGTTTTTTGTTTTAAGCAGGATTACGCAGTCCTCAAAAAGTACTAATGAAATATGATCTTTTGTCCTAAGTGAATATAATCGGTTGTCAAAAAATCAGATAGGAGTTTAATCAGTTATTTTATTGAGGAAGTCAATAAATATAGAATATGGAATTCATTCACTGTAAGAAAATGATCTGTAGAGGAAAAAAAGGTACTGGTGATTTTCAGCCAGAAATATTATCCATTAAGTTTACAGAATTTTCTTTAACCCCGAACATCACGGAGCACTCAACACTCTCATACAGTGTAAATTTCATTATGCATTATATGGTGCATCCATTTATAGTGACAAACCCTATTTGTTTATACTGATCCATATTTGCCACAGCGTCGTCATTGGGATAAATGTGAATGGTAACAGATAGCCTTCTCCGGGTATCACAGACCCATTCAGCAAAGAAAGGATAGCATTGTACATTCAGCTTTGTTTAATTGTAAATCACTACCAAGGCAATAACAGTTTTATTAAAATTCAACAGTCACACTACAGACAATTTATTAGTGTTACTTCCTGATTAAGTGTGTGACTAATCAAAAGTACATGCAAATAACGATGTGGTTATAGGGGAGGCACTGACAGCACACTGATCTATATCAAGTATGTACTGTAGCTACAACAGGCTTGGTTGCTCTTTTTTTGTAAGAAGGAATGCAAAGTGATTGAGAAACTTAAAATGACTGTAATTACATGAATTATTTTCAGAGAGTGCACTGACAGCACACTGATCCATTTAAAGTACATACAATATGCTTGGTATGTTTTTTCTTCTTTGTAATAGAAAGAATGCAGAATGCAAAGATTCCATGAAACAGGAGTGACTGGAAAGCTCAAAGTAGTTCCAATGACACAAATACTTTCATTTTGTGTAGGATGTTTTTAGTAACTGGTACCATCAGTTTGCATGTTCAGATGTCAGACAGGTGACTCATGTTCTTACTATATATCCATCTATATTAAATGGTCAAATCAAATTATTTTTTTCCATGATACTATTTTATAACACCTTTACAGAAAGTCATATTATTATACCATGCCTTAATGATTGATTAAATAATAAGTGTTTTTAGGGCTGGGCGATATGATGATATATAACGATTGTATAAATGATCCAAATTTACATCTAGCTATATTGCATTTATTTTTTTGTAGAAAATATCAGTGCCTCGGGCACATGGCTGAAGGATGAATTTTCATGTAATGCCAACTATAAGAGATATAAATATTAGTGGTTTTTGTTCTAAGCAGGATTACGCAGTCCTCAAAAAGTACTAATGAAATATGATCTTTTGTCCTAAGTGAATATAATCGGTTGTCAAAAAGTCAGATAGGAGTTTAATCAGTTATTTTAGTGAGGAAGTCAATAAATATAGAATATAGAATTCATTCACTGTAAGAAAATGATTTGTAGAGGAAAAAAAGGTACAGGTGATTTTCAGCCAGAAATATTATCCATTAAGTTTACAGAATTTTCTTTAACCCCGAACATCACGGAGCGCTCAACACTCTCATGCAGTGTAAATTTCATTATGCATTATATGGTGCATCCATTTATAGTGACAAACCTTTGCTTATACTGATCCATATTTGCCACAGCGTCGTCATTGGGATAAATGTGAATGGTAACAGATAGCCTTCTCCGGGTATCACAGACCCATTCAGCAAAGAAAGTATAGCATTGTACATTCAGCTTTGTTTAATTGTAAATCACTACCAAGGCAATGAAAGTTTTATTAAAATTCAACAGACACACTACAGACAATTTATTAGTGTTACTTCCTGATTAAGTGTGTGACTAATCAAAAGTACATGCAAATAACAACATGGTTATAGGGGAGGCACTGACAGCACACTGATCTATATCAAGTATGTACTGTAGCTACAACAGGCTTGGTTGCTCCTTTTTTGTAAGAAGGAATGCAAAGTGATTGAGAAACTTAAAATGACTGTAATTACATGAATTCTTTTCAGAGAGTGCACTGACAGCACACTGATCCATTTAAAGTACATACAATATGCTTGGTATGTTTTTTTTTCTTCTTTGTAATAGAAAGAATGCAGAATGCAAAGATTCCATGAAACAGGAATGATTGGAAAGCTCAAAGTAGTTCCAATGACACAAATACTTTCATTTTGTGTAGGATGTTTTTAGTAACTGGTACCATCAGTTTGCATGTTCAGATGTCAGACAGGTGACTCATGTTCTTACTATATATCCATCTATATTAAATGGTCAAATCAAATTAATTTTTCCATGATACTATTTTATAACATCTTTACAGAAAGTCATATTATTATACCATGCCTTAATGATTGATTAAATAATGAGCATTTTTAGAGCTGGGCTATATAATGATATATATCGATTTTATAAATGATCCAAATTTACATCTAGCTATATTGCATTTATTTTTTTGTAGAAAATATCAGTGCCTCGGGCACATGGCTGAAGGATGAATTTTTGATTTAATGCCAACTATAAGAGATATAAATATTAGTGGTTTTTGTTCTAAGCAGGAGTATGCAGTCCTCAAAAAGTACTAATGAAATATGAACTTTTGTCCTAAGTGAATATAATGGTTGTCAAAAAGTCAGATAGGAGTTTAATCAGTTATTTTAGTGAGGAAGTCAATAAATATAGAATATAGAATTCATTCACTGTAAGAAAATGATCTGTAGAGGAAAAAAAGGTACAGGTGATTTTCAGCCAGAAATATTATCCATTAAGTTTACAGAATTTTCTCAAACCCTGACCATCACGGAGCGCTCAACACTCTCATGCAGTGTATATTTCATTTATACTCAATGCACATATAAATATAACTTAATTCCCACCATATTTCTGATATTATCTATCAATCTAATCTGATTAATTTGATCGTTCACTTTTATTTTAAATCCGTGAGTGCAGTGCACTTGCATCGCGTTAGCACTCGTTAGCTTGTCATTAGCGTTTCCATTTGTGCCTATCGCTGTTTTCTTTCCTCCTCTCCTCTCTCTCGTTACTCTCTCTCTCCGGTTTTCACAAGTTCATCAAACAACTGTGGTAAGAACCTTTCATCAAGCACGGTGAGTAACGGCTTCTCCTGCTATTGTTATTTGCACTGCTTGCCACATGTATAGTTTATCTCTCTCTGTCGGTGATGAGGGATTCACATGTGATAAATGCAGGGAAATAGTTAGGCTGACAGAGAAGATTTCAGAATTAGAGACACGCATCCAAACTTTAATTGAGGACAGTAAGAATGTGAGGGCTCTAGAAACGGCTTTGGATGCGTCTAGCTCAGGGAGTCCTGTACATTGTTCGGTTTCGGTAACAGGGCCTTTGCAGCAGGGCAACTGGGTGACTGTGAGGCGGCATAGTCGTGGGTCTAAACACCACTCTTCTGTTCCGATCAAAACATTAAACAGGTTCTCCCCACTCAGTGATGCACCCACTGTTATAAACATGAGCCACGTCCAAAAGGTAAAGGGGGAGGTGTTGCTTCAATTTATAACAATGTTTTCAGGATTTCTCAGAGGGCAGGCTTCAAGTATAACTCGTTTGAAGTAGTGGTGCTTAATATAACATTATCCAGAGAAACAAATGTTAATGATAAATCCCCTGTGATGTTTGTGCTGGCTACTGTATACAGGCCACCAGGGCACCATACAGACTTTATTAAAGAGTTTGCTGATTTTACATCCGAGTTAGTGCTGGCTGCAGATAAAGTTTTAATTGTTGGTGATTTTAATATCCATGTTGATAATGAAAAAGATGCATTGGGATCAGCATTTATAGACATTCTGAACTCTATTGGGGTTAGACAACACGTCTCAGGACCTACCCATTGTCGAAATCATACTCTAGATTTAATACTGTCACATGGAATTGATGTTGATGGTGTTGAAATTATGCAGCCAAGCGATGATATCTCAGATCATTATTTAGTTTTGTGCAAACTTCATATAGCTAAAACTGTAAATTCCACTTCTTGTTACAAGTATGGTAGAACCATCACTTCTACCACAAAAGACTGCTTTGTAAGTAATCTTCCTGATGTATCCCAATTCCTTAGCATATCCAAAACCTCAGAACAACTTGATGATGTAACAGAAACTATGGACTCTCTCTTTTCTAGCATTTTAAATACAGTTGCTCCTTTACGCTTAAGGAAGGTTAAGGAAAACAGTCTGACACCGTGGTATAATGAGCATACTTGCACCCTAAAGAGAGCAGCCCGGAAAATGGAGCGCAGCTGGAGGAAAACAAAACTATAGGTATTTCGTATTGCTTGGAGGGAAAGTAACCTATCTTACAGAAAAGCATTAAAAACTGCTAAATCTGATTACTTTTCGTCTCTTTTAGAAGAAAACAAACATAACCCCAGGTATTTATTCAATACAGTGGCTAAATTAACGAAAAATAAAGCATCAACAAGTGTTGACATTTCTCAACATCACAGCAGTAATGACTTTATGAACTACTTTGCTTCTAAAGTCGATACTATTAGAGATAAAATTGTAACCATGCAGCCATCAGCTACAGTATCACATCAGACAGTGCACTATAGATCCCCTGAGGAACAGTTCCACTCATTCTCTACTATAGGAGAGGAAGAATTGTATAAACTTGTTAAATCATCTAAACAAACAACATGTATGTTAGACCCTATTCCATCTAAGCTCCTAAAAGAGGTGCTTCCAGAAGTCATAGATCCTCTTCTGACTATTATTAATTCCTCATTGTTATTAGGGTATGTCCCAAAATCCTTCAAACTGGCTGTTATTAAGCCTCTCATCAAAAAACCACAACTTGACCCCAAAGAACTAGTTAATTATAGACCGATCTCGAATCTCCCCTTTCTTTCAAAGATACTAGAAAAGGTAGTATCCTCACAATTATATTCCTTCTTAGAGAAAAATGGCATCTGTGAGGATTTCCAGTCAGGATTTAGACCGTATCATAGTACTGAGACTGCTCTCCTTAGAGTTACAAATGACCTGCTCTTATCATCTGATCGTGGTTGTATCTCTCTATTAGTGCTATTGGATCTTAGTGCTGCGTTCGACACTATTGACCACACTATTCTTTTGCATAGACTACAACACTTTGTTGGCATTAATGGAAGTGCATTAGCATGGTTTAAATCGTACTTATATGACCGCCATCAATTCGTAGCAGTGAATGAAGAGGTATCATATCGTTCACAAGTGCAGTATGGAGTACCGCAAGGCTCAGTACTAGGGCCGTTACTCTTCATGCTTTACATGTTACCCTTGGGAGATATCATCAGGAAACACGGTGTTAGCTTTCACTGTTATGCTGATGATACTCAGCTCTATATTTCATCGCGGCCTGGCGAAACATACCAATTTGAAAAACTAACGGAATGCATAGTCGATATAAAAAACTGGATGACGAGTAATTTCTTACTGCTACATTCTGAAAAAACAGAGGTGTTAATTATAGGGCCTAAAAGCTCTGCATGTAATGACCTAGAACGCTGTCTAAGCCTTGATGGCTGCTCTGTCAATTCTTCGTCATCAGTTAGGAACCTAGGTGTGCTATTTGATAACAACCTTTCCTTAGAAAGCCACGTTTCTAGCATTTGTAAAACTGCATTTTTCCATCTCAAAAATATATCTAAATTACGGCCGATGCTCTCAATGTCAAATGCAGAAATGTTAATCCATGCGTTTATGACCTCAAGGTTAGACTATTGTAATGCTCTATTGGGTGGTTGTTCTGCACGCTTAGTAAACAAACTCCAGTTAGTCCAAAATGCAGCAGCTAGAGTTCTTACTAGAACCAGGAAGTATGATCATATTAGCCCGGTCCTGTCAACACTGCACTGGCTCCCTATCAAACATCGTATAGATTTTAAAATCTTGCTTATTACTTATAAAGCCCTGAATGGTTTAGCACCTCAGTATTTGAACGAGCTCTTGTTACATTATAGTCCTCCACGTCCGCTCCGTTCTCAAAACTCTGGCAATTTGATAATACCTAGAATATCAAAGTCAACTGCGGGCGGCAGATCCTTCTCCTATTTAGCGCCCAAACTCTGGAATAACCTACCTAACATTGTTCGGGAGGCAGACACACTCTTGCAGTTTAAATCTAGATTAAAGACCCATCTCTTTAACCTGGCTTACACATAACATACTAATACACTTCTAATATCCAAATCCGTTAAAGGATTTTTAGGCTGCATTAATTAGGTAAACCGGAACCGGGAACACTTCCCATAACACCTGATGTACTTGCTACATCGTTAGAAGAATGGCATCTACGCTCATATTAGTCTGTTTATCTCTTATTCCGAGGTCACCGTGGTCACCAGATCCAGTCTGTATCCAAGTCAGATGGTCACTGCAGTCACCCGGATCCAGTATGTATCCAGCCCAGATGGTGGATTAGCACCTAGAAAGGACCTCTACAGCCCTGAAAGACAGCGGAGACCAGAACAACTAGAACCCCAGATACAGATCCCCTGTAAAGACCTTGTCTCAGACGACCACCGGGACAAGACCACAGGAAACAGATGATTCTTCTGCACAACCTGACTTTGCTGCAGCCTGGAATTGAACTTCTGGTTTCGTCTGGTCAGAGGAGAACTGGCCCCCCAACTGAGCCTGGTTTCTCCCAAGGTTTTTCTCCATTCTATCACTGATGGAATTTTGGTTTCTTGCCGCTGTCGCCTCTGGCTTGCTTAGTTGGGGACACTTCATTTACAGCGATATCATTGACTTGATTGCAAATTATTGCACAGATACCATTTAAACTGAACTGAGCTGCATGATGACATCACTGAATTCAATGATGAACTGCCTTTAACTGTCATTTTGCATTATTGACACACTGTTTTCCTAATTAATGTTGTTCAGTTGCTTTGACGCAATCTTTTTTGTTTAAAGCGCTATATAAATAAAGATGACTTGACTTGACTCAAAACCGGAATATTTTAATACCATATATGATATTTTCTTACACATACATCTTACTCATACTTATCTCTCAACACGTCTGTTTCCCGTCTTTTAGTTTAAAACAGACAATTCAAGGCACAGTGCAAGTATGCAAGCGTCATTACAGAGCAAACTTGTGGACATACCTTAAACAGAAGACTTATAAATACAGTAATATTCCCTTTGCACTTTGGAAACTGTGGGATTCCATACAGACACGCACACACAATGGATCCCGCATGAGAACAGTTTCTTTGATGAGGGAAGATTTTATATTTTATCCAATTTTATTTCTCTTTAATGTGATATGTTGTTTGTATTCTATTTAATAAATACAGGTTATAGCAGAAATTATTTTACACTATTATTTGGAGCTTCAGCTTTTTGAACACGGAAGTCTGAAAAAAGTCTGTTACTGATGTTTGTTGGTTACAAATAACTAATCAAGAATGTTGACAGGCATCACAACTCCTTCCAACTACCACATGCTTTATTAAGTTCCACTTTTGTATCTCTTATTGTATTTTATTTTATTTTGAGTCTCTCAAAACATCAGAACAGTTGTTGTGCTGTTCCAAATCCCAAGACAACTTTTACTAGAGTTGTTACTGTCCTGTAGAAAGAAGGTGAAGAAATGTACTTTAAATTCGTAAAGAAGTTACATGAGTTTTGCTATATCATATGGCCCTAACATCACAGCACAGCAAAAGTTGTGATGTCAGGTCCTCACTGACCGACACTCTCTTTGCTTTGTATACAAGTAAAGCTCCTTCAAGTAAGTCAGGTAGAAACAGCCTGCATGTTTTCACATTTTACTCTGTGTTACTGTATACCACAAAGTATGTAAAAGCATGGTAGGTTTTGCAACACTGATTGCACTGCCCAAAGAAACTCCCACATGCAACCCATGAACACTGATTGGTTCAGATCTTCTATAAATGACATGACTGGATCACAGGTGATCACAGTGCCCAATCTTTCTTAAAGGTACGTGTTTTTAAATGCATTATTTCTTTATAACTTTGAAAAAAAAAACTTTTAAAAATGTATTTAGCTCTTTCTATTTAATTCAGCAACAACTTAAGTTTTAATTTGTTATATTTTATAAAACAACATGATAACCATTCAAAAGATAAAAATGTGATGTTAGTAATCTTAGGGCGGTTTTACATTTGGTCGTTTGGAGTGTTTGTTTTGGAACCTGGGGCATTTTCTATCTGAGTAACGCGTCAGCATGACTGAAAATTAACTCTGAGATAGCAGTCCTATCCAATGAAAAGCAGTAGCTATCATAATTCATAATGGGAAAGCAGCAATGTCTGATTCTGTGAGTGAGCACAAAGTTATCACATAAAAACCAAAGCGTACCTCTTTATCTTAAAATACCTGAAATATCCAAAATAGGTGCATTAAGAATGCTGCCAGTGAAGCCTTGATTTCTAATTTATACAAATATATGTAATATGAAATTTACTGGCAACAGCTATAGAGCCCATTAACGTGCACTCTGACCCCTGAGAGGACAGTTTTAGTCAGTTAGGTTTATTGTTTTATATTTATTTTAGATTTCTATAACATACTTTTGTTGTTGAAGGTCTCAGCAGCAATGCAGTATTGTATAATAACATGTCTCTTGTGTCTTTTTTTCAGAAGATTAACAATGGGAAATATTTACACTAAACTAAAACAATCAATTATGAAAAAAATATATTGTAAAAAAGTGCTAAAAATTCCACACTTTGATTCAAATTTTAAATCTAAGAAAAATTTTGTTGATATTTTAGAAAATTGTAAATCTACATACGAGGGTGTGCTAATCAAAGAAGGGAAAATTTGTAATAATGTCACTGACATATATTTAACTGAGAAAAAACCTTGTATTATTTTAATTTGGGATTCTGATAATCATGATTTTAAGAGCAGAGGTCTCGGGGTTTATGTTGGATCTGGAGTTATAATTACAGCTCAACATGTTTTAAAGAAATACAAAAATGAAAAGGTATTTGTTCTTTTCCAAAATAAAACATTTAGTTTAGCCTACAATATTAATAAAGATAACATAGTTTTCCACAATGATTATGATTTTGCTGAAGTGAAATTGGACAGCAATTCTGATAAACTATCAAATATATTACCTGTAGAATTAGACATTTTATATGAAAACAAAAATCTTTATTTTTACGGACTAAAAGCAGGGCATTATGTTAAAGTCAAATGTAAAATAACAGAAGCTGTCAATAAAGATTTAAATCCCAAAGAATTTACTCTTTCTAAAACAGGAAATTATGGCGATAGCGGAACCCCTATTTTTACAAGTTCAGGTAAATGTGTTGCAATATATCTTGGTGCATTTGAAAAAACAACCAGTAAAAAACTTAAATGCGGCATAGGTTTACAATTTGATAGTGATTTAATTAAAAGGATCTCTTCAATGAATTGTCCTCTGTAGTTTATAATATTCTAATGCTTTTTAAAGTTTTTTTTTATTTCTGTTTTTCATCACTTTAATGTTTTTTAACCTTACTCCAATTTTCCCAGCTCACTGGTGAGCTACTGAATTTTATGGGGAAGCAAAAAGCAGGGCCACCAGGGGCAAGATTGAGAAACATTGTATCCCATCAACATAAATCTGGCAGTGCAGAAATGCTGTAACACAATTGGCATGGTTACAGTACCATAAAGTGTGTAATATTTCCCATTGTTTGGCAACTGTCTGGAGAGGATCTTGTGCCTTGCCCAAAACAAAATCTTGTAAGTGTTTTTTTTTTTTTTTTTTTTTTTTTTTTTTTTATAAAAATAGGAGAGACAATATTCGTGCAAAATATGCCACTTTTTTTCAGTTTCCTTATTGCACAAAAGTAAGTCACTTTTCAAATTAAATTTACAGGTGTCTTGTCGGTATGGAGCTGGACTATTGTTACAGGTGTTTCAGGATCAGCTCTGAAAGTCATCTGTTTCAAGGTAATAAAACATCAAACAATAGAAATAATTTATATTACTATTAAATATTGTTGTTCAGTTAATGATGTGAAAACAAGAAATATGGACCAACTAAACTTGAACCTTGTCAAAATGCATTAAACACAACTGTGAAATTGAAAGTTTTCAAATGTTTGCAAAGATGAATCAAAAGATGAATGTATCTGCTTTTCTGGTTTATGCTTAAAACAACTAGAAGCACCTCCAGACTGCATATGTCACATTTGGGTCAAGTTACAATCATGATTCCTCTCCGTAAAATGATGGTGGCCCTGACTCACTTGGTGAGAAAGACATCCCACATCCCTATCTTTCTTAATAATGTTCTTAATAAATACACATGTCTGGGAAGTGATTGTGTCAGAGAATTCAGAAGTAATTAATTGAAAAATAAATAAATGAATACATTTGACTTATTTACTAACTGTAGTTATTCCCTATTTGCATGAAATCATGTGAAAGCTTTTTTTTCAGTGATATTATTTAAATTGCATAGTTTTGACTGAATATATAAATTACATATATTATAACAGATATGAACATGACTGGGGCTAGTTAACAGGCTACACATCTTGGACATAACATTGTTAACTATGTTATTTATTTACACTTCTGCAACTTTTTCTGTATTTTCTGTCATCCCTTAGATCAAAAGAGACGCAACAATATGTTGAAACAAGACATAGTGTAAGAAAATATTTTATTACTATTAGAATCTTATAATCACGTACCAAGAATCAGACAATGTCTGAAAATTATTAAATGATTTAACAAAAATATATTTAACAAAAACTAATCTTAAATCTTTCTTTCTCCAGAAGCACAACACCCTTACGCCATTGCTCGGTGTCATGTTGAACCACCTTTGGATGACACGCGTCACTTTTGGGTCAAAAGATATTCCCCATGTCATGATATTAAAGATATTCTTATTCCTCATGATATTGAAGATATTCCTCATGAAGTTACTTTCTAAATAAACGAAATTAGATTCTAAATAAATGTACAAAATTTTTTGCACTTTTTTCCCCTAAACCTTAAGAATCCTTTACATCAAATCTTAGCCCTAAGCTCCTATCTGTCCCAAAATCCATAATTAGAGCTGTCTCCTGTACTCCAAAATGTTCTTTGGTGCCTTCTGCCATTGTATGTTTATTTACAATTGAAATTTAATGATTCTCCGTCAGAATAATTTTCAAAACACTTTCAATGATGATCCACCAGATGGAGACAAAGATTGATTTGTAAAATAGAAAGTTTTTGTCTAGACTGTCTGCTAGATGGAGAAACTTAACCTCAAACTTTGTCTACCTTTTGCCTGACCTCATCATTATGATAATATTGTAAAAAAAAAAAACAAAAAAAAAACACCTTATTAGCTGCAGTCAGTGTTTCAAATGCTTTGTAAACAAGTAAAAGGTAAAAACAAACAAACAAACAAAAAAAAAACCTATAGGCTAAAGCATTAATTCTCAAGCATTTTCACAGTTACAGAGCCTGACTGCTTTGTAGGACATGATAGCGAATGGCAGGTTTTAGAAGGAAAGAATGTCTGTATTTCACATATTGGCAGAACACCATTATTTGCAGTTGATGAACTTCATATGATATATATATATATATATATATATATATATATATATATATATATATATATATATATAATAGTTTAAGTATACTTTAAGTATAACAGTAGTAAACTTTGAGTACACAACTAGTTTACATCTATGTTTTTAGTTTGTACTGCAATTATAGGTGATCTTACAGTTATACTGTTAGTTTTCTAATTAAATAATAATCTAGCTTCATGCATTCTTTTTTATAAACACTTGAATGTGGGTAAGTTACATAAATAAAATAAAACAATAAACAAATAAACAACATTTTGAACAAAAAGCTGAAAAAAGACTGAATTGGATTCAGAATAATAATCAAAACGTTGATGGAGTGCATCAACACCCCAAAGCTTGACAGTCATCACCTCTTCATGGGTTGACATTTTATTCCATAACATTACACAGTTTTAATGCGGGTTTTATGTCTGATCGTGTTGGATTACATGTGGAAGCATCTGTTGTTTCGGTTTCTTCTTCTTGTGTTTTGGATATTCTGTACAGAACAGTGTTACCAGTTTGGAAAGGTCCAAGTATCATACCAGAAGTTCAAAATTATCATATTTCGTATATCGTATATATCGTATTATCGTAATTGTAAGTTTCATTCACCCCGTTCATTCAAATACTAAAGTGTTACAATCCTTGTTGCCACAGATAAAAGCAGAAATGAGAATCTTGCACTCTGAAAACAAGTGTAGAAAAAAACATAGATCAAGGGGTTACAAGTGGAATTCAAATATGCAAATCAAATTACAGCGTAAAAAACGACAGCTGGGGTAAAAAAAAAAATGAAAAAAGGGTCAAGAGCAGTAACAGTAAAAAAAGACATCCAGCAGAACAAAAAAACACACATGACAATGGCCAGAGTTTTAGCTGCTTTTCTCTCTCTGTGAGCAGAGCTTTGGCTCTTCATCCCTCCAGTCACTCTTTCTGACATAACCTTTGCATGTTTTCGTGCAACATAGAAGATTTTTATATACAGAGAGCTCATGATTGTCCCAGGAAGGAAAAATAAAAGAACTGGACATATAATACCTCATTGTTTGTTAAAAACAAAACACCAATTCCCACACAGTAAACTTACATGATGAACGACTGTGTTAACTCCTGTATACACAACATAAAAGCGTTACACAAAAGAAAACAGCCATATGAAGGTAGTTAAAACAGTCACAGTGATGTTTGTGACCCTCATTCTGTATCTTAGGGGGTCACAAATGGCCCAGTACCTGTCAACAGATATTAAACTGAGATGCAGTAAGGAGGAGATACAGAAGCTCATGTCCAAACTAGAATGAACTTTACACAAGAAATCTTTGATACTGTCACTATGGTCATCTGAATGTGGGTGTATCTTCAGCTGTTCGTTCATACAGATATGTATTTAAACAAAATTCAGTTCATTCATACAGATGTATTCAACTTCACTCTGCTAAATCAGGGTTTCCATGGGTCCTTAAAAAGTCTTAAATTTGGATTATCAAATTCCTTAAATGGTACAAGAAATGTCTTAATTATAATTTCAAGAATTCTTAATTTTGAGGATGTAAAAACAAGAATCACGAAATGGTTTATTGTGAGGATTAACATTTAAAAGGCTAAGATTTAGAATAAATATAGCCTTGTTCAGACAGTCAGTCCAAATCAGATTTTTGTGCATATCTGATTGGAATCCAAACATGTGTGAACAGCAAAAAATCATATGAAATCCACAAGCTACATTCATGTTGTTTAAAAATCCCTTTCAAATTGCATTTCTGGAAATCTGTTTCAGTCTGGCCGCTCAGATTTGATTTTGCGTAGCTTTTTCCCTGATGTTCCCCTCGCCTGCATATAATGCTTGATAATGCAGTGTTTATGAATGCAGTGCTGCTTTGTGTACAGCCATTACTGAGGAAACTGCTCTATTTCTGCCATTCAATTCTTCTGTCACCTACTGGCAGAGAATTCATTTTCATTAAGCCTGTCTGCTGTTTTTGTTCAGACCCATGTGAAAATCAACCCATATTTTTTATATACTAAACACACAATTGTAAATGTGAACCGGTAGATGGACAAGAAGCTAATATGCATTCTAAATCTAAACAATTAAGATGGTAAGATTGATATATTTATATTTTTAAATCCTTATAATAACCCTTGTTCAGACTGTCTAAATTTTTGTGGATAAGCCTAACTTATCCATTTGAAATCCGATCATATATCCAATCATATTTATCAAGAATGAACGGCAAAAAAAAATCTAAATTAATAAATTAAAAAAATCAATCTGTTTCAAACTACACTTTTATGGTTTGAAATATTGCTCAATCTTCTTTTCTGGAAATCTGTTTCAGATCAGATTTTGTTCAGATTTTTTGCCTTTGTCACTTTCTCATGCTACAGAAAATGTAAATATGTCAGATGTTGTTTGTAGAAAACATGCTGAATGTCTTGTAGAAACAATGTTGTGTTTTTGAAAAGTGCAAGTCAAGCAGAAAATGACAATATACAGCTGGCCTACACACCTCTTTGAGTTTTGAGACTGGCAGAAAGAGCAGCACAGAATACACAACTGTGAATTCCAGCTTCCTACATTTCTGCCACTACCCCATAAGATATAATATAATCCAGTGCGATGGTTACATGTTGTCATGTTGTAAGACAACATCTTTAAATATTGCTGTTGTTGTTTTTATTGTAGGCATACTAACGCAACTTGGTTGCCATAGAAACCATTGCAGATATTCAGTGCCACGGACACACAAATCAGGTCTGAACAGTTACAGCAATACACAGTGTGGACAGTGAATCATTTAAATCAGATTCCAATACACAAATAATCAGATTTGGACTGACAGTCTGAACAAGACAAATGACTTTTGACTCATTCCTTTTCTTAAAAAAAAAAAAGGCTGCAGTTTATCATTTTATAAATCTTTTCGTTTTTGTGAAAAGCTTTATCTGAACTGTAATTACAGAAAAAAAGTTATATAATGATAATTTTGGGGTTATTCATTTGGCCTTGTTCATTTAAATGTTGTCGCATTTGAATCCTTGTTGCCACAGACATAAGTGGAAATGAGAATCTTAAATGCACTCTGAAAACAAGGGTAGAAAAAACCATAGATCAAGGGGTTACAAGTGGAGTTCAAATATGCAAACCAAATTAGAGCATCAAAAACAACAGCTGGGGTGAAAAAACTGAAGAAAGGGTCAAGAGCATTAACAGTAAAATAAGGCAGCCAGCAGAACAAAAAAACACACATGACAATGGCCAGAGTTTTAGCTGCTTTTCTCTCTCTGTGAGCAGAGCTTTGGCTCTTCAACTCTCCAGTCACTCTTTCTGACATAACCTTTGCATGTTTTCGTGCAACATGGAAGATTTTTATATACAGAGAGCTCATGATTGTCCCAGGAAGGAAAAAGGTGAGAATTGGACATATAAGACCCCACTGCTTGTTAAAAAACAGAACACAATTTCCCACACAGTAAACCTGCATGATAAACAACTCCAAACCGATTGTGTTTACACCTGAAAACACAACATAAAAACTGTAGAGAAATGAAAACAGCCAAATGAAGGTAGTAAATACAGTCACAGTGTTGTTTGTGACCCTCATTCTGTACCTCAGAGGGTCACAGATGGCCCAGTACCTGTCAACAGATATTAAACTGAGATGCAGTAATGAGGAGATACAGAAGCTCATGTCCAAACTAGAATGAACTTTACACACAAATTCTCCCAGATACCAGCAGCCTTCAACAGACCGCACCATGCTGTACGGCATGACCAAAGAGCCCAGCAGACAGTCACTGACAGCCAGAGAGCGAACGATCAGATGAGTTGGAGACTGAAGCTGTTTGAAGTGAGAGATGGAGATGATGATCAGCAGGTTCCCAAAAACTGTTGTGAGGATCATCAGCACCAAGAAAGCATACATTGCCACTTTAACAACAGTAAGACGATGCAGTTTTGGACAGGAGTCTGGTCGGAGTGGATAGCATAGAAGGACGTTCTCAGTTTGAGTTTCATTTGAAGTCATCACGTCTGCTCCAGATGCTAAGATTTTCTTTATAACTGTATGATCGGAGGCAATTATAAACCAAAGTATAAACAGAATAATTTTACAGATTATAGTTTGGTAAAAACCAATATCCAAAGTCAAGTGAACATATATACAGTACATGCCCATCTAACTTCCTAAATGGACTCAAAGCAGCTCAGATTTGTTCATATATATACTCTCAGATTTGAGGTAACCCTCCCCACATCTGTCACTGTTGTCCATAGTTACAAACACTACATGAACTCAACATAAAATGGGGGAAAAATTATCCCACTTTACTTCTGTCTTGAAATAGTTTTGAGGTTTTGTCAATGAATGAGTACAGAGGACAGATGATGTACGCCAAATCAGTCGCTATAGAAATCAAATATTTTAATGGCTGCAGTCAAACCGGTTCAACGCAATGTAAATGCAATGATGTGCTAAATAAAACATCATGTTTTAACGAAGAGTTGCTTAATTAAGCCTAACAAAAACTTTATAAAATTAAGCCTAACAAATTTATAAAAATATGACCTAAAAGGGAAATTCATGAGCAATAAACAAACAATTACATTTTTATCTAATTTTAGGTTATTAGGTTAATTTTAAGTAAATTTTATTTATATAGCACATTTAAACACAGCGTAGCTGACCAAAGTGCTGAACAGAGTATTAAAAAACAATAATAATAAATAAAAATAAAATAAGAATAAAACAACATGGAAGACAATATACTAAAAAAAAAACAGTACTAAGATTAGATTAAAATGCCTGGGAGAAAAGATGTGTTTTCAGCCTCTTTTTAAAAATGATAATAGAAGGTGCAAGGCGAATATCCAGTGGCAACTGATTCCATAAGCGAGGGGCAGCAACTGAAAAAGCTCTGTCACCCTTGGTTTTTAAACGTGATCGAGGGACATATAAAAGATACTGATCAGCAGACCTTAAGGATCTACTAGATGAAGGTTTGATAATAAGATATTTTAAATAAGAGGGGGCTTGATCATTAAGAGCTTTAAAAACAAACAAAAGAATTTTAAACTGAATCCTGAACTGGACTGGGAGCCAATGGAGCGATGTTAAGATCGGGGTGACATGGTCAAATTTCTTTGCTCTGGTTAACATCCTTGCAGCTGCATTTTGAACCATCTGGAGGCGAGAAATGGTTGACTGAGGAAGGCCCAAATACAAGGAGTTGCAATAATCTAAACGCGATGTGATAAAAACATGAATGACCTTCTCCAAATCTTGAAACGACAAGAATGATTTAAATTTAGAAATAATCCGTAATTGATCAAAACTATTTTTAACAACCGAATTTATTTGCTTGGTTAAGCATAATTCAGAGTCTAAGATGACACCTAGGTTCCTGACCTGAGAAGAAACTGAGGGGAAATGATTGCCAAGTTCCTTAATAAGCCCGTTTCTTAATTTTGGGGGACCAAAAACAATAATTTCAGTTTTGGCTTCATTAATTTGGAGAAAATTATTTTTCAACCATTTCTTGACATCGTCAAGACAGTCCAACAACTGTTGAATGGAATCATCAGCTTTCAATGGAATATACAACTGGGTATCATCAGCGTATAGATGAAATGAAACATTGTGCCCTCTAATAATATTCCCTAATGGACACATATATAAAGTAAGTAAAAAAGGAGCGGGCCCAAAATGGAACCCTGAGGGACACCACTAATAATAGGAGCTGAAGAAGAGAAAAATTTGCCCAATGATACAGAAAAGGACCTGTCTCTGAGATATGAAGTGAACCACAGTAAGGCGGTACCCTTGATACCAATCAAATGCTCTAAACGCCATAGAAGTACATCATGATTAACTGTATCAAATGCAGCTGTAAGTAGCATTAAAACAGCATTTTTACCAGCATCAACTGCAAGTAAAATATCATTAGATACCTTTAACAAAGCAGACTCTGTTCTATGATAAGCAGTGAAGCCAGATTGGAAAGGTTCCAATAAATTTGCTGAATTTAAAAACAAGATCAATTGTGATTGCACAACTTTCTCTAAAAACTTTGACAAGAAAGACAGCTTAGAGACAGGGATAATTATTTAAAGAACCCTAATCCAAACCCTGTTTCTTAAGCAAAGGTTGAACAACAGCATGTTTAAAACAATTTGGCACTAACCCAGCATCCAAAGATGAATTTATAAACACTTGGATACTGGGGCCAATTTCAGAGAAAGATGCTTTTATAATCTCTGAGGGAAGGACATCAAGTGAGGTGGAAGTTATTTTCATTTGGTTGATCAGATCACCCAGATCCTTTAAAGAAACATGTTGAAAACTATAAAAGCATACCGAAGTAGCCAACAAATTCAAAGTCAGATCTGGGAACTGTAAAGTGAAGGAAGAACGGATGGCTATCACTTTGTCAGAAAAAAATGTTAAAGGTCCCATGACATAGTTTATTTCCTTTTTTAAATGCTTTTTTAATGTTTCCTGAGGTGTACTTATATAGTTAGTATGATTTTTACATTTAAAATGTAGAAATAAAAGGCATTTTTATATCCTGATTTTATCCCTCTGGCTTGAATGCTCTGTTTAAAGGGGCGTGTCTGCTGTGAGACTCAGAGTAAACGACAACTGTTGTGATTGGCTGACATCTTTGCATTCGAAATGCGCATTACATGTGTAACCCTTCTCAAATACTTTTACAAGGTTTTTTTTTTTTTTTTTTACTATTACAGCTGTCGAAATTAATGAATCGTGGAAGTGTTGATTATATAATTATTTTTTAGACCTTTTCCCATCACATGAAAGGCTGCAGTGATGAGCATTGAGTAGACAGAGTCTGTTTATCACGTGAATGCAGTGATCTCATCATTGCAACGCATTTTCTCTCACAAAATGCTTTCACCACAACTAACAGCAAACACAATATCGACATGAATACAGTAAGAGCTTCGTTGCGCAGCATAACAGCGTCATTCATTATAACGGCAGTTTGGGCAAGTGTGCAGATATACTCGCGATGTGTGATTGACAGCTCCAAACAAAATAAAGGGAGCTTCTTTAATCGCTCTCTGTAGTTTAATCACAATTTAAATAACAGATTTGTTTCATGCTACTAAGAGAAACAACGTGAAGTTGATCGTTTAGTCACTGGCTTGATTCACTGATGCATAAACAGTATTAAACAATTTAGAAAGAAAGTCTGTGTGGACTTGAATAATTAGCTACACATCAGAAATCACTGATCACAGATCAGGCATTAATGAATACTGTTACTCACTGTTTGTGGCGGTGCTGTCGAATCCATATCGTAAAAGTCTGTTTGTAACGCCTGTGCTGACATTGCTGAATTATATGTAAATGTTTGGGCGGGCAAAGCAGAGAAAGGGGAGGTAACCTTTCCCCTTATGACGACATAAGGGGAAGATTCCAGATCGGCCCGTCTGAGCTCTCATTTTCTCAAAGGCAGATCAAGACACCCAGAGCTTGGCTTACACCTATCGAAATTTCTAGCCACTGGGGCAGCATAAACAGGCTAGGGAAACTCATATTAATGTTAAAAAACCTCATAAAGTGAAATTTTCATGCCATGGGACCTTTAAAAGTTAATAACAAAGTTCAGCCGAAGGTTCCCCATGAAATTGGCAACTCGGATTAATTATTGAATTAATCATGGTAAATAAAATCTTAGGCCTATGAAGATGTGTGGCAGTTAATCAGAAAAATACCTTGATCTAGCTAATTTTGCAGCATGCTGAAACTTGAACAGACAGTCTTTAAAAAACCTCAAAGGACACAGTTAAATGATCATTTTAACTTAATAAAAGTATGGTGTTGCATCTACAGAGCCATGATGCATGGCCAACCATGGATTCGGATGCTTCATTAGGTGGTCTCAACCCCTGTGCACTCAGTGCTTTTGCGTCCAGTGGTTCTAAGTCCAGAGTCTTGTTGTCACGATCATCAGCTGGAGTGCCCATTAACTCCTATAGAGAGCACTCCACTCAGGACTCTGGCATCTTGTATTTCCATTCCCAACTCCATTTCCCATAATCCCGTGCTTAGGGCTAATAACCACCAGGTGTTCCCCATTACCACTCCCCAATATAAACTGTGTTTGGACTCTCTAATAGTGTGAAGTCTTGTTTAGTTTTGTCTGGCATTTCTGAGTGGTTTCCCTGTATTTGGTCCTTCCGTGTCTGATCTTGGATTGTTTATACCGACTGTGATTCTCTGCTGCCTGCCCCGACCTCTGCTTGTCACTGTTACTGATTCTGGATATCCCTGACATACTTGACGCTGTGCTCTGATTACTGCCTGTCTGACCATTCTCTTTATTAAATCACTGCATATGGATCCGAACGTCTCTGACTCCTTGTTACAGAAGACTTCACCGTACCAGGATCCAGCAGCCCGGTATCCTCTCATTTCTGAAATATCTTTTCCCACCCCTATGTCAGCGTTTCAGCTACCCAGCACAACCATGGACCCAGTAGACCAGCTGTTATATCTTCGTCAAGGAGGCCTATCTGTTGAGGAGTATGTTCACCAGTTCTGTGAGTTGTCTTATCAAATACCATCTCATGATGAAGTTTTGTTTAAGGACTTGTTCCGTTTTGGACTCGGTGAACCAATTAAATCAATGTTACCTGGAGGGGAGTTTATCTGTAGTTTAAAGCTGCAGTCGGTAACTTTTGGGGCTCGCGTCTGGCGGAAGAACATTGTAGCCGGAGCTACTTCGCTCTGTTTACATCTATGGCAAGTCACACAGGTACTGTGCTACTCTGCAGCATTGCTGACCCCAACCAGACTAAAATATATTAGGTGTAAAATATATTATAGGTGTACCGTAGTGATTCAGGATAAGACAAAAACACGGTTTGGAGAATGGATTCATGATGTACTCGCTCATTATATATTATTATTATTATTATTATTATTATTATTATTATTATTATTATATTTTTACATTTTCAACCCAAAACAACACTGTGGCACAGCCCTGCACTGATTGGACCAGCGGTGGATTTTGTTTATATTGGAGAGAAGTAGCTCCGGCTACTATGTTCTTCCGCCAGACACGAGCCCCAAAAGTTACTGACTGCAGCTTTAAGAGACATAATGGACTATGCTCTCTTGTTATGTGGTTCTCCTTTCACTGTGGGAGAGGCCGTTGATCTTCCAGAGTCGAGTCAGGTCCCCGTTGATCTTCCAGAGTCAAGGTCCAGTCAAGTCACCACTGACCGTCCAGAGTCAGGTCAAGTCACCAATAACCACCATGAGTCGAGTAAAACCACAGTTAAACTTCATGAGTCAAGTCACCGTCGATCTTAGTGAACAAGGTCAAGTCACCGTCAAGCTTCCAGAATCAAGGTCCAGTCAAGTCACCGCTGACCGTCCAGAATCAGGTCAAGTCACCGCTGACCGTCCAGAGTCAGGTCAAGTCACCGCTGACCGTCCAGAGTCAGGTCAAATGTAAACTTCATGAGTCAAGTCAAATCACTACCGATCTTCCAGAACATCACGTCTCAACAGATCATCCAGAGCTTCATCATACCACAACAGATCATCCAGAGCCTCGTCACATCTCAGCTGAACTTCCAGAGCCTCGTCACATACTGTCTGTTGCACCCAGCGATGTTCTCTCAGCCTGTTGTGTTGCTGTGAAGGAGACTGTTACCGCCGTGGAACCTCCAGAGGTGGCGGCAACTGCTGCAGAACCTTCGGAGGTGTCAGTAGTAACCATCCATGAACTCTCGTTCTATCCTGTCATGGTCACGGAGGCCATCCACCTACTCACTGTCTGTCCTGTCACGGCCACGGAGACCATCCATGAAGTACCTGCCTGTCCCGTCACGGCTATGGAGGCCGTCTATGAACTCTCGTTCATTCCTGTCATGGCTATGGAGGCCATCTGTGAACTTTCTACCTGCCTTATGGCCACAGAGGCCACCATTAATCGGTTTATGTTATCTGTTCCAGTCCCACCTAACCAGACTTGTTCTCCTGTGCCATCGACTCCACTGTGGTGGTCCTCTGCTCTGCCCTGGTGGGTTCCGGCTCCACCTGCTCTGCCCTGGTGGGTTCCGGCTCCACCTGCTCTGCCCTGGTGGGCTCTGGCTCCACCTGCTCCTGCCCTGGTGGGCTCCTGTTCCCGAGTTAACTGTTCCCGAGTTAAGCCCACGGCGGGCTCCTGTTCCCCATGTTAGGCCCAGGAAGGGCTCCTGTTCCCCATGTTAGGCCCAGGAAGGGCTCCTGTTTCCCGGTTAACCCCAGGAAGGGCTCCAGTTCCGCCTGATCCACCCTGGCTTCCTCTCTGCTGGCTCTGCCCCGGTCCCCGGCCACTCCTCTTCCACACAGAACTCTTTATCAAACCACTGCATGTGGATCCGAACGTCTCTGACTCCTTGTTACACTTGTCCTGTCATGGCTGCCATTGCTGTGTCTAGTCATGACAGGGCCGTCTCTCCAGAGTGCTTATATAACCAAGCATAGCCGCGGAAACATACTTTGTTTAGGGGCTGCTGGGGACGGGGCTTGATGTTGCAGTGCGGGGCAATGGTGGGAGATTTTTGACAAAATCCTAATATTGATCAGACCAAATTCTTATAGATTAAAATACAAATGAAGGCAGAGTTAAATGCGAACCAATATTTGCTTTGTGATTATAGTTCAATAATTTTTTCATTAATATTTTTATCATTTAAGGGGATTTTACTAAATCTTAGCATCACTGGTACGCAAAAGTTTTGGTCAGTGCATTTTGGCAAATTCTCTCATCAGAAACAACAAAGTGCAGATATATATATATATATATATATATATATGGGATGTAAACAAGATATTTATTCATCATACACTGCAGGCAACATCAATGATAATAGGTTTTTTTTTTTTTTTTTTTTTTTAAGAGTGCTTACACTCCCGCTAGACTGAATTCAGTGATATTCTTTGATAATGTAATTGTTCTTTCGCTTGCTGTATAATTAAAGTAATCGTGGACATTCAACATTATAATTAAACTTATAATGTCTCTTTATTAAATGTGATCAGGTTAAATACAAATTCAGTCTTGTTAAAATATTTTGTCATAATATGGTAGCCTACTTGCCTAAAACATTATGATGTGCATAGTTACATTAGGCTACAGTGGTATAAGCGTGTTTGATCAGACACTAGAGCATAATTAAAGAGCCATGCTTATGTGATTGACGGTGGCCATCTTGAGAAGTGAGAAAGCTTTAAAAAATTGGCTCATAAAAGGACGAGGACGTGAATGGTTTTTAGGGCTCTACTGCCATCTGCTACTTCCTCTGCAACAGTTCAGACTTCATTGAAAATGGCTCTAGTAAACACTAGGTCATTGTCAAATAAAACCTTCATTATGAACAACTTTTTCTCATCTCACATTTGGATTTTGTGTTTGTTACTGAAACCTGAAGGCCTTTCGTCTTTGGGAAAACTATCTCCTGACGACTGTTCTTTTTACAGTTCTAACAGGCCAAATGTACCTGGTGGTGGTCTAGCTACAATTTTCAATAATTCATTTAAATGTTGACTACTGTCTGTAGATGCATTTTCTAGTTTTGAGGCACAACTCTTGCATATCGATCTCAATGGTCCTCTAATCTGCGTCCTGGTTTACAGACCACCCAAAGTTAGTAAAACGTTTATTTAAGAGTTTTCAGACTTCCTGTCAAATCATATGTCACGCGCAAGTCTCATTGACTCGCTCAATTTTGTACAGTGTGTCTCTTCTCCTACTCATAACCTAGGTCACACACTAGATCTTATTTTGACACGTGGTCTCTCTGTACACTCATGTGAAGTACTCGATGCTGGTATTTCTGATCACTGTTCTGGATTATTTGAACCTGCAGTCCCATAGGAACAGCCTATCCTCTCTCAGCCTGTATGCAGTTCTCGTGTTTTTCACAACACTACTGCACTATAATTCTCAATATTTTACTTTAAAGGTGCATCTCAATAAATTGGAATGTTGTGGAAAAGTTTCAGTAATTCAACTCAAATTGTAAACTTTTGTATTAAATATATTTAATGCACACAGATTGAAGTAGTTTAAGTCTTTGGTTCTTTTAATTGCAATGATTTTGGCTCACATTTAACAAAAACCCACCAATTCACTATCTAAACAGATTACAACATGGTGACATGCCAATCAGCTAATCAACACCTGAAAGGGTTCCCTGAGCCTTCAAAATGGTCTCTCAGTTTGGTTCACTAGGCTACACAATCATGGGGAAGACTGCTGATCTGACAGTTGTCCAGAAGACAATCATTGACACCCTTCACAAGGAGGGTAAGCCACAAACATTCATTGGCAAAGAAACTGGCTGTTCATAGAGTGCTGTATCCAAACATGTTAACAGAAGGTTGAGTGGAAGGAAAACGTGTGGAAGAAAAATATTCACAACCAACCGAGAGAACCACAGCATTATGAGGATTGTCAAGCAAAATTAATTCAAGAATTTGAGTGAACTTCACAAGGAATGGACTGAGGCTGCGGTCAAGGCATCAAGAGCCACCACACACAGACGTGTCAAGGAATTTCCTGAACCACAGACAACGTTAGAGGCATCTTACCTGTGCTAAGTAGAATAAGAACTGGACTGTTGCCCAGTGGTCCAAAGTCCTCTTTTCAGATGAAAGCAAGGTCCTGAGAGACTGTGCAGCAGAACTCACTGATGTCTTCACAGACATTTTCAACATCTCACTTAGTCAGGCTGTTGTTCCCACACATTTCAAAGGTACCACCATCATTCCAATCCCTAAGAAGCCGTCTCCATCCTGCTTCAATGACTACCGTCCAGTTGCACTTACTTCTGTTATCATGAAGTACTTTGAACGGCTAGTCATGCGCCATATCAAGTCTGCCTCCTCAGAGCCCCGCCCCACATCATGTGCACCTTCTACAGAGGCACCATCGAGAGCATCCTGACTAGCAAGGCATCACTGTGTGGTATGGTGCCTGCAACGCATCCTGCCGGAAGACTCTGCAACGCATAGTGAGAGCAGCTGAGAAGATCATTGGTGTCTCTCTCCCCTCCCTCCAGGACATTTATGGAACCTGTCTCACCCGCAAAGCCCTCTGCATTGCAGGTGATCCCACTGATCCGTCAGCTTCTTCAGTCTGCTGCTATCAGGAAGGAGACTGCGGAGTCTCCAGGCCAAGACCAGAAGACTGAAGGACAGCTTCATCCATCAGGCTGTCAGGAAGCTGAACTCGCTCCCGAACTTGCCCCCCCTTCCCTTTTTAAATTTATTTTTATTTTTATGTTTTTTTTTTTTTTTTTTTTTTTACATGCGCTTATTGTATAGTTGTATCTTATATTTTATATTTGATCTAGATTTTTAGGCTCTACTGTTAGTGTTATCTGTATGCACCAAGGGTCTGAGAGTAACACAATTTCGATTCTCTGTATGTATGTACTGTTCATGTGGAAGAATTGACAATAAAGCAGACTTGACCTGACTTGCTTGAAGTCCAGTGTTAAGTTTCCACAGTTTGTGATGATTTGGAGTGCAATGTTATCTGCTGGTGTTGGTCCACTGTGTTTTTTGAAAACCAAAGTCACTGCACCCGTTACCAAGAAATATTGGAGCACTTCATGCTTCCTTCTGCTGACCAGCTTCTTGAATATGTTGATTTCATTTTCCAGCAGGATTTGGCACCTGCCCACACTGCCAAAAGCACCAAAAGTTGGTTAAATGATCATGTTGTTGGTGTGCTTGACTGGTCAGCAAACTCACCAGACCTGAACCACATAGAGAATCTATGGAGTATTGTCAAGAGGAAAATGAGAAATAAGAGATCAAAAAATGCAGATGAGCTTAAGGCTGTAGCATCTGCTTAAGATCATGTACGATCGTTTGGGCTTTATGTTGTAGGGATTCCTTTAGCCTTTTGACATTTGCATATAAATTACAGAATCTGGCCCCATAGTATACATTTATATGAGTATCTGGAAGATACTGAGCAGACCTTCTTTAAGGTCTCCCCATCCAACTTCAAACACATTCCGAGATAACTAGATACCTAATGGGCCCGGCTGAGCAGCCAACTCACATTCTCACCACACACACACACACACACACATACACATTTTATTAATTTAGACTATAATTAATCAGTTACAATTGTATCTGGTATATGCATGTATTGTTTGTATGTTTCACTATGGTAGTAGCCTAGTTACCATTCTTGATTTATATTAGTTAGACTCTCAATGCTTATACTCAGGTATATGAGTGGATCTCTTCTTTAAGATCTTCAACATATGTTGTCCTTGGTATCAAAATGATGTGCTTTTTATTCCCCAAACAATTATGTACACTATGTGAGCCTAAAATGCATCATACTATTTGTACCATAGTTTGGGTTACCAGATACCCAGTTCATCACACCATTCATAAAATATGCAAATCAGGTGTCACTGAGACAAAGAAACACTTTCCTGCTGAAACTATATGCCTTGTTATGGGGTCAATCCAACCAAAAGGGGTGTTACTGGGAAACCAGATAAAGCCTCTTCCACACCCAAAAGGTAGCGGCTCTTAACTTGTGGTTCCCTGGACACACCCATCACCTTGGACACCTCGCAACTCCCCTTCCGGGGGAGTCCGATCTTCTGGCAGTTTTCAGCAACTTTGTTGATTCACTTCGGAGCAATCAACCCATGGATGAAATGACGAAGGTTGCACTCCTGACAGGATTCAACAGGAATCTACGCATTATACATCCACCGGGACACTTTACCCAGCAACTACAGAACCAATGCAAGTAACCGCTTGTTAACTCTTTAGATGTGCTTCTAGGCTTTGACCCCTTTTAATTAAGGTGATGAGATTCTTTGATGGTTCTTAACAGGTTGTGATTTAGTTTATGAGTAAATACTGCCATGACTCTCCACTGTCTTGCGCGTGAGCGCTCGCTCGCGCTCTCTCTCTCTGCAGTGCGTTCACTCTCTCTCTCTCTCTCTCTCTCTGCAGTGCGCCCGCTCTCTCTCACACTCTCTCTCTCTATCCATGCCTTCCTTGCGTTGGCATCTATGTTTAATGTCTGTATGTTTGTGTCTAGTCAGATGTTGCATGTTCCCCTGTAGTGTAGTTTAATAAACATCCATATGTATTCACACTTGGTTGTCTGTGTTTGCTGCTCACAGGACGAGGTCACTTTAATGTTCCGGTTTCGTTACATGGTCTGGGAGCAATGTATTAGTAGTAAAATTATTTTTCGTGGCCAGAGAAATTATTTTACTTAAAGTCAATAAACGATTAACACTGTCCGCCCTGCGGACGAACAAATCATATTATTGTACTATTAATGCTATAATGCTACAAGTAATTCCTGAAGATGAATGTAGTTAATAATAAACCATTATGATTAATTATGTACATCTCACTTTGAGCTAATTTGTTACAAGGCCACTGTCAAAGAACCTGGGCTTCCATACCACCTCAGCAGTGCCACAAACTGATCACCTCCATGCCACTCCCAATTGAGGCAGGAATCAAAGGAAAAGGAGCCCCAACCAAGTATTGAGTACATGTACAGTAATTGAACATACTTTCCTGAAGGCCAACAATTCACTAAAATGTTTTTTTTTTATTGGTTTTGTGAAGTATTCTTATTTGTTGAGATAGTGAATTGGTGGTATTTTTGTTCAATTTGAGCCAAAATCATCACAATTAAAAGAACCAAAGACTTAAACTACTTCAGTCTGTGTGCATTGAATTTATTTGATACAAAAGTTTCACAATTTGAGTTGAATTACTGAAATAAATGAACTTTTCCATGACATTCAGATTTATTGAGATGCACCTGTATGTAATGAAAACAAGTAGCCTAATTTATTTGCATTTATTTACTCGCATTCTGTTGCTTCTTTATGGCATCCTCCACAGCATCAATAGTTTTGGAGTAGGTCTCTTTGATCTCCATTTCAGAGAGAAAGGGTAGATACTTAAATCTTGTTTCCAGAGCTGATCCCATGCACAGTGTCTCTCTTTCACTGGCATATCTCTTTCCCAGATCTTGCACTATGGCAGGCTCGATGTCCTTTGCTGTCTTTGTATCATCCAGGCTTTCTTCTGTGCTTGTGACAAGCTTTGAATAAAGTGGTGCAATGACAGAAAGAGTGGGCATACTCTTTTCTGACATTACCAATGTGGCATTCTTCATTGACTTCAGTGCCTTGAGCACTTCCTCAACACATGTGATGTCAGCCTCATTCAGTATGAAGACATCCTTTTTACTCATTCTGACCTCTGTTGAAAGTAGTGCTGCATATATGGCTGGTTGTTGTTCTAAAAATCTTTCTACCACGTCATAAGAGCTATTCCACCTTGTGACAACATCTGTGATTAACCTGTGTTTTGGAAGTTGGAGCAGGGCGTGTTTGTGTTTTAGTTGCCAAATAGTCGCTTCACAGCTGGTAATTTCAGTGCTTTTTGTGAGGCGAGATTCAGGCTATGCGCGAAACATTGTATGTGGGTCATATCTGCAAGTTCAGCCGCAACATTCATATTTGATGCATTGTCTGTTATGATCACGGGATGTTTTCCCATTTAGTGACAGCTTCCTTTAATAATTCTGCAATGTTATCCCCCATGTGGCTGTCATGCGTCACTCTTGTCTGTAGTACATACAAGAACAAATTCCACTCAGTCATTATGTAATGCGCTGTTATTGATACAAAAGATTCAGTTGCTTGTGATGTCCAAGCTTGTTATCCTGTTGTGTTCCTGTGGCTCAGTGGTAGAGCATTACATTAGCAGCACAAAAGGTCATAGGTTCAATTCCGTAGAACACACATACTGGTAAAAATAAAAAAAAATAAAAAAAAAATAAAATAAAAAAGCTTGATTGCACTTTAAGATGCTTTGGATAAAAGTAACTGTATTAATGCTAGCATTAAGTGCTAGTACGTCCTGTCACTGTTTAAGTTCAGAGATAAGAAGACTGCTATCTAGTGGTCGGCATATGGACCTCCGGGGGAGCCGATCACGGCGGCCGTGGCATACCTGAAGGTAAGGACAGACTATTGTTGTTTCACCTCTATGCACTGCCTTTCTAAAACACATAGTTTTTTAAGAAGCTCATCGGTCTGAAAAGCGAGGTGTTCTCTGATTGGCCAGCTATCTAGTGCATTGTGATTGAGATTGAGACTCTGAAGCAGCATGTTGGAACACAGTGACTGAATCTTCAGTTAAACCTTCAGCTGACACACAGATTGCATCCATGCAAGTCACTGAACCCACACTGTATGTCCAATCCAGCTCCTTTCACAAAGCAGTGTTGTGTTTCTTGTTGATCTGCATGGTAACAAAGACTGCTATTCCTCTAAAATATCTGTGGACTGCTTCGAACAGAACAACCTCCTGGACAGCAACCAATCTGGCTTCAAAAGCAGCCACTCAACTGAGACTGCTCTCAGTTACTGAAGCCCTGCGACCGGCTAGAGCAGCTTCAAAATCCTCAGTACTCATTTTGCTGGACCTGTCTACTGCTTTTGACACCGTTAATCACCAGATTCTCCTGTCCACCCTCAGAAAGATGGGCATCTCTGGAACCGCACTCCAGTGGTTTAAGTCCTACCTTTCTGATAGATCCTTCAGGGTGTTTTGGAGGGGTGAAGTTTTTAAGTAACAACAACTTGCTACTGGGGTTCCTCAAGGCTCAGTACTTGGACCACTTCTCTTCTCCATCTACATGATGTCATTAGGATCTGTCATTCAGAAGCATGGCTTTTCCTATCACTGCTACGCTGATGACACTCAGCTCTACTTCTCATTCCAACCAGATGACCCAACGGTAGTTGCTCGCATTTTAGCCTGTCTGAGTGACATTTCTAGCTGGATGAATGACCATCGCCTTCAGCTCAACCTTACTAAGACAGAACTGCTGGTGGTTCCAGCTAACCCATCGTTTCATCACAACTTCTCTATACAGCTGGGTTCATCAACCATAACTCCTTCCAGGACAGCCAGAAAATTAGGAGTTGTGATGGATCATCAGTTAAGCTTCACAGACCATATTGCTACAATGACCCGGTCCGGCAGATTTGTCTTATACAACATTAGGAAGATTAGACCCTTCCTGTCAGAGCAAGCCACACAACTTCTTGTCCAAGCTCTTGTTCTCTCCAGACTGGACTATTGTAATGCTCTCCTGGCGGGCCTTCCTGCATGTAATATCAAGCCTCTGCAACTGATCCAGAATGCAGCAGCGAGGGTTGTCTTCAATGAGTCAAAAACAGCTCACGTTACTCCTCTCCTCATCAGGTTACACTGGCTACCAGTAGCCGCTCGCATCAAATTCAAGGTACTGATGCTTGCCTACAAGACGACCACTGGCACGGCACCAACATACCTAAGCTCATTAGTTTAATCTTATGCGCCCTCCAGAAGTTTGCGCTCTGCAAGTGAACGACGCCTTGTGGTGCCATCCCAAAGAGGTTCAAAATCACTCTCACGGACCTTTTCCTGGACTGCGCCCAGCTGGTGGAATGACCCCCGATCTCAATTCGAACAGCTGAGTCTTTACTCATTTTCAAAAAACATCTAAATCTCATCTTTTTCACCAGCAGTTAGCCAACTAATACTAGTACTTACCTTTTCTTTTCTTGTCTATCATATTCTTAATATGGGGGGGGGGCTTAAACGCATTTAACCCTAAACAAGATAAATGAAAATCACTTCTACAATCATTTAACCATTAATTATCATGCAATATATACTATGTTCATCTAACCATTTTCATTTCATTTTCATTGCAAGGTACAGACCTAAACTCCATGCATACGTTCAAACAGCTGAAAGAACAGGTAGTTCCAGTCAATTTATATTGTTTCATAAAAAACACACAGATTGAAGCTTGCGCTGTGAACACACACACAAAATGCTCCATCAAATGATTTATTATTATTAAAGGTTCTCTGCAAATAGTAACAGTTTTATTTAGACTCATATAGTTAAGAACCATTTGTTGATAAATGGTCTTTTTTTAAGAGCTTAGGGTTTTTGTTGTTGTTGTTTATTTGTTTTTTTTTTCTGTAACTGTTAAAAAATACTTTCAGAGCCACTTCATAATCAAGCTTTTGGAGCTCCACCATCCAACTGCAAAGACCGTCAACACACACTCAACAGGTAGGTTATAGACATTTTATATCTTTCTTAAAATGTCTATTCATTTTAACTTTCAAATTATAACTGGTTTTCTGTCACTCATGTCTTTTTTCTCTTTTCAGTTTTTAAACATTAGATATAAGTGTGACCAGGTTGGTTCAGTTGAGGATACTTCCCTTAATCATCTGGATCGTAATCAGTAAATTTAAACCAAACAAACTCCTAAAATATGACTGCTTTTCTAAAGGGAGACTATTTTAATGTGAAATGTGATCAAAAGAGTTTATTTTGAGTATTAAAAGCGATTTATAATGTTAATTTCACAGAAATGCAGGCTATTTAGTTTGTTTAATAATAGTTGAAATAAATTTTGAATATAGTGCAAACCCTGCATGCGTGCCCCTCTTTTTAATTAGATTACTAAAAATAGTAGGACAGCTTCCAGTAAAACACATTTGCAAGATGGGTTCAGCATATATGAAACAAAAAGAATTACATAAAAATAAATATTTATTGTGATGCCTGAAATAAGTGTGATAGCAGTATTCATTCAGATATTAATGTTTTAGAATGCTTTAAGGCACAGATATACGTGGATATGAGAATCTTAAAGGCCTTCTGAAAACAAGGGTAGAAAAATCCATAAATCAAGGGGTTACAAGTCGAGTTGAAATATGCAAACCAAAACAAAGCATCAAACAACAGCTGGGGTCCAAAAATTGAAAAAAGTGTCTAGAACAGACACAGTAAAAAAAGGCAGCCAGGATAACAAATAAACCCCAATGACAATGGCCAGAGTTTTAGCTGCTTTTCTCTCTGTGAGCAGAGCTTTGGCTCTTTATCCCTCCAGTCACTCTTTCTGACATAACCTTGCATTGTATAATCCGCTAGTATATCGGTGGAATACATGGAACATACCAACTATACAAACTTTGTTGGGGAAACTCAAACTCAACCATTCACTATGAACTACAACCACCACCTAGCGGCCGGGTCACCGGATCGGCTCCTCAACGAAAACATGAATATGCACTGGACCGGCTGCCTACTTATACTCATGCAGTGATCAGCGGCAGCTGGATGCAATATTCACATGCCAATGTGCCTTGGCTCGTTTAGTCATCACTCAAAGTAAATTGGTCTCTCTAAGTGAGATCCCAATTCGTCGGATATCCGACGTGACATCTCCATTCTGTCCTTCAGGGAATGAGGGTTACAACCAAGACATTCCAATCAATTTATGTTGTTTTCATAAAAAACACATAGATTGAAGTTTGCGCTGCAAGCACACACAAAAAAGAAGCCAAGTTAGAAAGGATAGTGCAATTGTGAATCACAATGTAGTCGTGTGGCAACCTTGCTCCTGCACATAGACACTGTAGCCATATGGGGAACGACCAACTGATCCACGCAGGAGACAAACAAATTTAACATAGTTACACATGTAACAATTATCCCAATTTAAGACACATGGTCTAAAATGCATAGCAAAGCACTCAGGTGTTTTAGATAATAAGCTTAACTAGACAATGTGCCCTGGTAGTAGCACAAACAACTATACAGTGTGCTCTATGGGCACAATGTGTTTGACACAATTACATTTTTGAATAAATAATAATATACTTGACTTCAGGAAGATACATAGTATCGGGCATATGAAATACACGCCTACATCATCCTCTGCACACTCCCTCACTCATGCATTTATCTCCAGCACCTGTTCACCATCCAATCATCTAATCACCAGCACCTGTTCACCATCAACCCATCAGCTTACCTCCACATAAAAGCACACACCTCAGTCACTCTCATCGTCCAATCTTGTAGCTGCATAGCGGAACCGCTCCTGTTGTTAGCTACTTGCATTGACTCATTACAAACCTTGCTACTTACCTTTCATCGACTCCTTCTCCCAGACCCCTGTGTTTCTCCAGTGTTTTTCCAGCGTCCCTCCCGAGTGTCTCCTGCGATCCATTCCCCAAGTTCTCCTCTCCTGCGCGAACCCTGAGGTGTGTGCAACGTGTCTGTTCCCCTGGTCACCCCACCGACGGTTCTAGAAACCCCCATCCTGTCCATCCTGCCAGAACCCGCTTCATCAGTTACCATATCCTCTGCATATCTCCCATACTCTGCTCAAAACCACTTCAATAAACCTGACCCGCTTTAACCTTCTGTTCCCGAGTCCGTGTGTTACAATGGGCTGATCTGACTACAGAATCACCCAGTAGTGTTGTGTCACTTCCCTTAAATACTCAGACCAGACAACAAAGAAATCTACAAATCAGTTGTAAAAACATAAAAAAAGTCAATTTGGTTCTTTAGTTTCCCGTGATCACTTCAGGGTCACACCTGTCTGGAAATAAACATTCTCAAAGACCACTAAAAGGAGTGAAGGGACCAAAGAGTAGATGGAGCAAGTGTTTGCCTTCACAAAGAGCTCAAAGCCATTTGTTATGTGGAATGGCATTTGCATTGCGAGAGTTCCTGAGTGTTTGGCTTCACAGATAATTAATTTTGTGCGGAAATAATTTCATTCCTTTCACTGAGAAGGTACTTTAGCTTTCTTGAGCATAATTACGGATTATAATGACTTTTACACAGGGGTGCACATAACTTTTTAATCCTGGTTCTAATAAGAGAACCTGGAGATTTGGCTTGGTCTTCACACTGCATATGTGAAAAAGACATACAGCCAAGTATGGTGACCCATACTTAGAATTAATGCTCTGCATTTAGCCTATCCAAAGTGCACACACACAGCAGTGAACACACACACCATGAATACACAACCAAAGCAGTGGACAGCTATTTATGCTGCAGCACCCGGGGAGATATAATGTGACACATTAAATATAACTATAAAAATGTATTAATGATACTTATTATTGCACTTATTTAGTTTATTTAGTTTTTAAATAAAATAATAAACTAAATAATAATGTGTGGTAAAACTATTTAAAATTAAAAAGTAGGCCTAGTATTAAATACAAATACAATTATTTTATAGTAAACTTAAAAAAATAAAATGCTACTATTTACTACTACTTTATTTGTTTGCCTCTATAAGAAGAATCACTTTATGTATTTCCCCAGTTGTAAGTCACTTTGGATAAAAAAGTAAATAAAAGCGTTTTCATCATTTTCAAACTTAAAATCAGCAGGCTTTTATTTTGGCGGGTTGCTGGGAAGTAAGTATACGCGCTTCAGGATTTAGTGCTGCTGCTGATTAAAGAGCTTCATTGAATGAATGTCAAAGTTCTGCACTGTGCTTCAAAAAAAGATTTATGCTTTTTTAGGCTGAATAGAAATCTTACATAGTACAGTTTGTCGATTTAAAATGGTACTTGTGCAATAACAGCTGTCAACCATGTCGGTAAGCAAATCAAGTCAGATCTTATTTTTACAGCGCATTTTTTATTTTGGTGGCGCATGTGGACCTGCTTATACTGTCTTTTTATGCGCTGCATTGCATGTGATCGGAGAATCGGTAAACAACAAGTATAATCTATACCAGCGGTTCTCAATTCCAGTCCTCACCCCCATTGCTCTGCACATTTTGTCTCTCTTTCTTAAAACACCTGATTCAGATAATCAGCTTGTTAGAAGTGAGCTCCATGCATGAACTGTGTTCCGATTGACATGGTCTGTACACAGTGTTCATTGCTCCCTTCTCACTGAGCAGGGTAAATCTGAATTTTACTTCACTTCGGAACATTCATTCACAGATTTGTGCTGTGCAACATCTTCACACACTAACAAGTGTGAAATCATGTACTTCTGTGAATAAATACAATTAAAATTCACATCTCGCACACTTCAGTACACTTTGAATGGAACATATAAAATCGATTCGAACTGGAATCATGGATAGAATAGAACAAATGTCTGAAGCGATAAAAGAAACATACAAAGTGTGCAGAGCAAAGAGGCGTGAGGACTAGAATTGAGAACAGCAGCTCTACACTGCTCAAAACTTGCGTTTGAATCATCAGTGGCAAATCCTTTACACATGTAAACATACTTACAGTCTGTGAGTCAGAACAGCTGCCACTGTAGTCTGCTCTCCCAGGTTCAGGAAGCAGTCCTCCATAAAATGCATTGCACACACCTGAATACTTGGGTTGAACTGTTCTGGAACAATGTTGTTAATAACAACTTAATAACTGATTTCTAGTTGTGTCCTCTTTTGGAAGGCCAAACTAAAATATTTTCGCTTTCACAACGAAACACAGCGTTTGTCTCCCCAACATGGCGGCAGCAACAATACTACAGCAAGAATCAAAGTTATGATGTCTTTCTCTGCATGAACATTTGGGTGGCATTATGCAAATTTTCCTGACTCCTAACTTTTATAAAGAATATCTATTTGGGTTTGAGACTTAAGTCTCTTCAACTTTAGGGATCTTATCTATTCACGAACAGCTTGTAACACTCCAAAGAGAAAGGAAATCTTGAAATCACATCATATGACCCCTTTAATAAAATCCTTTTAGAGCCACTTCATTATTGAGCTTTTGGAGCTCAACCATAGAACTACAAAGACCGTCAACACACACTCAACAGGTAGGCTATGTGATATCTTTCTTAAAATGTCTATACATTTTAACTTTCAAATTATAACTGGTTTTCTGTCAGCCATGTCTTTTTTCCTCTTTTCAGTTTTTAAACCGAACACTTCCCTTACTCATCTGGATCTTAATCAGGAAATTTAAACCAAACAAACTCCTATAATATGACTGCTTTTCTAAGTATTTTAATGTCATACCTTTTACTATTTTAGTACTTTGTACTATTTTAATGTAAAACCAACTGAAATGTGATAAAAATAGTTTAATGTATTGAAAGCAATTTATAATGTCAATTTCACAAAAATGCAGGCTATTTAGGTTGTTTAATAATGATTGAAATCTATTTTGAATATAGTGCAAACCCTGTATGCGTGCCCGTCTTTTCCATTAGATTAGTAAAAATATTAAAACTGCATCCAGTAAAACACATTTGCAAAATATTTTCAGCATATATGAAATAAAAAGTATTACATATAATAAATATTTATTGTGATGCCTGAAATAAGTGTGGGAGCAGTATTCATTCAAATATGAATGTGTTAGAAGGCTTGATGCCACAGAAATAAGTGGATATGAGAATCTTAAAGGCCTTCTGAAAACAAGGGTAGAAAAAACCATAAATCAAGGGGTTACAAGTCGCGTTGAAATATGCAAACCAAAACAAAGCATCAAAAACAACAGCTGGGGTCCAAAAATTGAAAAAAGGGTCGAGAACAGCCACAGTAAAGAAAGGCAGCCAGCAGAACAAATAAACACCCATGACAATGGCCAGAGTTTTAGCTGCTTTTCTCTCTCTGTGAGCAGAGCTTTGGCTCTTCAACTCTCCAGTTACTCTTTCTGACATAACTTTTGCATGTTTTTGTGCAACATAGAAGATTTTTACATACAGATAGCTCATGATCGTCCCAGGAAGGAAGAATACAAGAACTGGACATATAATACTCCACTCCTTGTTAAAAAGCATGACACAATTTCCCGCACAATAACTCTGCAATATAACCATCTCTATTCCAACTGCACTTACCCCTGAAAACACAATAGAGAAACTGTACACAAATGAAAACAGCCATATGAAGGTAATAAATACAGTCACAGTGTTGTTTGTGACCCTCATTTTGTACCTCAGAGGGTCACAAATGGCCCAGTACCTGTCAACAGATATTAAACTGAGATTCAGTAATGAGGAGTTACAGAAGGTCATGTCCAAACTAGAATGAACTTTACACAAGAAATCTCCCAGATACCAGCAGCCTTCAACAGACCGCACCATGCTGTACGGCATGACCAAAGAGCCCAGCAGACAGTCACTGGCAGCCAGAGAGCGAACGATCAGATGAGTTGGAGACTGAAGCTGTTTGAAGTGAGAGATGGAGATGATGATCAGCAGGTTCCCAAAAACTGTTGTGAGGATCATCAGCACCAAGAAAGCATACATTGCCACTTTAACAACAGTAAGACGATGTAGTTTTGGACAGGAGTTTGGCCGGAGTGGATAACAGAGAAACATATTCTCAGTTTGAGTCTTATTTGAAGTCATCATCTGTTCCAGATGCTGAGATGATTTTCTTTGTTAAAAGGTTGACAATTATCAATAGTTGTTTAGTAAAGATAAATATAAATATATAGTACATGCCCGTCTATTTTAACTCCCTAAATGTACTCAGAGCAGCTAAGTTTTGTCCATAAATACCCTCATATTTGAAGCAACCCTCCTACTCATGACACTGTTACCCATAGTTACAAAAACAACATTAGGTCTGGAGATTAAAATGAAAAAATAAGTGAGCATTAGATACACTATGGGAGTATCATGTATTTTATGCAAAATGTGGTTATATAAAACGTACATTTACTTATGTTTGCATAGATGCTGAAATGTACAATACTAATGTATTTACAGCATCTAAACATACAACACATAAAATGTAAATTATTAATGTTTGAATAACTTTACAGACTTACAAATTAATCCTTATGAATACTGCAATCACCACATTAATATTTTTATTATATTGCATTCAGTTGTCATATTAATGGCACTGTTTTTTCAACTGCATTTATTTTAAAGGGGTAATACAAACTTTTTTCTTTCTCTTTGGAGTATAACAAGCTCTTGGAGCATAAAGAAGATCTGTAAAGTTGCAAAGACTAAAGTCTCAAATCCAAAGACATACTGTTTATAAAAGTTAAGAGTCAACCATGCCTACTTAAAACGGCTTGTTCTAACACACCCCACATGTATATGTCACGATGTGGGAAGATTTGCATAACGCCACCCAAATGTTCACGCAAAGAAAGAAGACGTAAATTTTATTCTCGCTGTTGCCGCCGCCATGTTGTGGAGTCACTGTGTGTTTCATTGTGAAAGCGAAAATACTTTGTTTGGCCTTCCAAAAGAGGACACAACTAGAAATCAGTGGTAAAGTTGTATTTACAACACTGTTCCAGAACAGTTCAACCCAAATATTCAGATGTATGCAGCGAATTTTACAGGGGACTGTTTCCTGAACCCAGTGGTGGACAATAACGGAGTAGCTTTACTTCATTATTGTACTTATTAGAGGTAGAATTTGTAAGATATTTGCAGTAAAATATCCAAAAACCACTAGGCTAGTGTTAAATATTTTATCCAGCTGATTACTAACAATATCTCTAATGTTTTCAACTACTTGTAAATCTTGAGAAAATTCCCATTCTAAACAGTGACACGGGGCAGTGTAGTCGCCTGTCAATGATGTTAGTTACCCTTTGTTACCGCCTTTACTGACGTAGAAACCACATGACAACAGTGTCGTGGACAAATGCGGAAGTAGTGTCTAGCATCCAGCAAACCACTAGCTTGCTTCAAGAAGTTTCTTATTTACTTCTTCTTGCACGTTTTATGGTGGATTGTGTTACTTATTTATGGAACATAATTACCGTTTACCGTCTGCCGCTGGTTCTGTCGACAAGGAGAGCTCCCGTAAACGTAAGCATACGTGCCAACCAAACGACCTAAGAAGAGTTTGGGACAAGAGGAGAGAAAGCGAGGATCAATATAGGTGCTGCATTTTCTAGATGGAGAGAGTTTCGCGACAAACTTCAACTAGAAAGAGATGCCGATCTCGCTTGTGTTTTACTCGACAGGTGAGTTGTTTTGATTCGTTTCTTTACAGAAAACGTATGCTATTATAACGATCAACAAGATTAGTATTATGGGGCATACACGCCAAACGCGGGGCATCGCCTGATCACGTCTTTGCATTGACTTTGTATGTAATCTTTCCATCTGATTGATGGCCGTCAGGGGTTGGGTAGAAGACAACAAATCCCATCATTCCACGCTCTTTCTTAGCATCATCAAACCACACGATTGTTATTGTTTTGGTAGTGTGCCCTCTAGTGGCAGGTCCTACAACCTGTACCTTTAAGTACATTTTTAAGGTATCTGTACTTTATTGGAGTAGTTTTATTTTGTGTAACTTTTACTTTTACTTTACTACATTCCAAAACATAAGATCATACTTTTTGCTTCACTACATTTCATAAAACATATCGTTACTCCTTATATCACATGCTCTGACACACAGAAGCATGTCTGATTCAAGATTTGAACCTTTTAAATCGGTTCACAAATCGCACCAAATGATTCATTCACGAATTATAATGATCCGATTGCAGCTGTTCTCAAGTCGACAACTCACTGATTTAAATGATCCGTTTAGTGCAAGTCTCCAGTGAACTGAATTCACAAGTAAGAACCGGGAGATCTTGTGAGCGCGTGCGCGACTTATGCTGCTAAAAGTAAGTTACTAATGTTGAATTTTAGGATTAATTATTTTAACTGAATCATATTTAGGTCAAAGTTGTTAGTTGTTTGTGAACTAAATCTTCTGTAAAGGGTGATCTATTTAAACCCACTGAAATGCTTGAATGCAGACACATCAGCATCAGTGGCTCTTAGGTCAAAAAAAGGAAACATTAAAATAACACAGATTAAATAAAATAACTCATGCACGTTCAAATTCCCCGCTGCCGTAACGTTAACAGTTTGATTAAAATGCTACGCATTTACCCTTATTTGACGTCTGTTTTTATATTGTTTATCAACAGAATACATTTTTATAATGTTTGGATTAACTAGCAAAGTAGACAGATATGAATGTTTATTCATAATCATACTGAAAATACGTAAATATTGTTAGCTGATGCTAACTGTCTATCTAACAAGCTTGCTGGTGCTAAGTTGATGTAATCTTTAGATATAAAGTCCAAAATATTTTTATTCAACCATCTAGATAGATTACATTTGGGGGAAAAAGAAAGGATGTGACGTTCAGAACATGGTAACTACAGAAATTATCAAAGTGGGAAGTGATGCCCTTTAGGGGCATTTGGCCAGGGGTGTTTTTACACCACAGAGAAGGTTTGAAAAGAAAAAAATCATTATGAAAATATAATTATATTTTCCTTAAAATGTTATTCCTAACTTCAGGCCTTATTCTCATGTCATATATAACTGTGATGTTCTGCAAAACAACAAATTTTAAAACAATTTTTTCTTACTGGTGAAAATCTGATGATCAAATGTGACCCTGTACCACTCTTAAGTAGCTGGGGTATATTTGTAGCAAAGCCAAAATTACATTGTATGGGTCAAAATAATCAATTTTTCTTTTATGCCAAATATTATTAGGATATTAAGTAAAGATCATGTTCCATGAAGATATTTTGTAAATTTCTTACCGTAAATATATAAAAACTTAATTTGTGATTAGTAATATGCATTGCTAAGAACTTCATTTAGACAAGTTTAAAGGTGATTTTCTTCAATGTTTTGATTTTTTTGCACCCTCAGATTCCAAATTTTCAAATAGTTGTATCTCGGCCAAATATCATCCTTATCCTATCATCAGCCGGGACATGGCATCACAGTATGTTAAGGGGTGTAACATTTCTGTCACACACTTGAGGCATTCAGCCAATAACAACGCACTGGATAGCTGGCCAATCAGAGCACACCTCGCTTTTCAGAACAATAGTGTACAGTATGTAGAAAATAATGTGTTTTTTGAACCTTAAACCACATAAACACATTGCATTACACCAAATACACAAAATAATGTTCTTTTTAGCAGTTTTTAAACAGAAGATATAAGTGTGACCTGTTCAGCTGATGATATTTTCCTTTAATCATCTGGATCTTAATCAGGAAATTTAAACCAAACAAACTCCTGAAATATAACTGCTTTTCTAAAAGGAGACTATTTTAATGTAAACCCACTGAAATGTGATCAAAAGAGTTTAATGTATTAAATGCAATTTATAATGTTAATTTCACAAAAATGCAGGCTATTTAGGTTGTTTTATAATAATTGAACTATATTTTGAAAGTAGTGCAAACCCTGCATAAGTGCCCTTCTTTTTCATCAGATTACTAAAAATATTAAGACTGCTTCCAGTAAAACACTTTTGCAAAATGGTTTCAGCATATATGAAATAAAAAGAATTACATAAAAATAAATATTTATTGTGATGCCTGAAATTAGTGTGGGAGCAGTATTCATTCAAATATCAATGTGTTAGAATGCTTCATGGCACAGATATACGTGGATATGAGAATCTTAAAGGCCTTCTGAAAACAAGGGTAGAAAAATCCATAAATCAAGGGGTTACAAGTCGAGTTGAAATATGCAAACCAAAACAAAGCATCAAAAACAACAGCTGGGGTCCAAAAATTTAAAAAAGTGTCGAGAACAGATGCAGTAAAAAAAGGCAGCCAGCAGAACAAATAAACACCAATGACAATGGCCAGAGTTTTAGCTGCTTTTCTCTCTCTGTGAGCAGAGCTTTGGCTCTTCAACTCTCCAGTCACTCTTTCTGACATAACTTTTGCATGTTTTTGTGCAACATAGAAGATTTTTACATACAGAGAGCTCATAATCGTCCCAGGAAGAAAGAATACAAGAACTGGACATATAATACTCCACTCCTTGTTAAAAAGCACAACACAATTTCCCACGCAATAACTCTGCAATATAACCATCTCTAATCCAACTGCACTTATCCCTGAAAACACAATAGAGAAACTGTACACAAATGAAAACAGCCATATGAAGGTAATAAATACAGTCACAGTGCTGATTGTGACCCTCATTCTGTATCTTAGAGGGTCACAAATGGCCCAGTACCTGTCAACAGATATTAAACTGAGATGCAGTAATGAGGAGATACAGAAGGTCATGTCTAAACTATAATGAACTTTACACACAAAATCTCCCAGATACCAGCAGCCTTCAACAGATCGCACCATGCTGTACGGCATGACCAAAGAGCCCAGCAGACAGTCACTGACAGCCAGAGAGCGAACGATCAGATGAGTTGGAGACTGAAGCTGTTTGAAGTGAGAGATGGAGATGATGATCAGCAGGTTCCCAAAAACTGTTGTGAGGATCATCAGCACAAAGAAAGCATACATTGCCACTTTAACAACAGTAAGACGATGTAGTTTTGGACAGGAGTTTGGCCGGAGTGGATAACAGAGAAACATATTCTCAGTTTGAGTCTTATTTGAAGTCATCATCTTTTCCAGATGCTGAGATGATTTTCTTTGTTAAAAGGTTGACAATTATCAACATTTGTTTAGTAAAGATAAATATAAATATATAGTACATGCCATCTATTTTAACTCCCTAAATGTACCCAGAGCAGCTGTTTTGTCCATAAATACCCTCATATTTGAAGCAACCCTCCTACTCATGACACTGTTACCCATAGTTACAAAAACAACTTTAGCTCTGGAGATTAAAACGAAAAAATAAGTGAGCATTAGATACACTATGGGAGTATCATGTATCTCATGCAAAATGTGGTTCTAGAAATTTACATTTACTTATGTTTGCATAGATGCTGAAATGTACAAAACTAACGTATTTACAGCATCTAAACACATAAAATGTAAATTATTCATGTGAACAACTTTACAGACTTATAAATTAATCCTTATGAATACTGCAATTGCCACATGATTTTTATTATTATATTGCATTCAGTTGTCATATTAATTGCAATATGTTTTTAACTGCATTTATTAAAGGGGTCATATGATGTGATTTCAAGTTTTCCTTTCTCTTTGGGTTGTTACAAGCTCTTGGGATAACAAATGTATGAAATGTTAAATCTAGGTTCCAATGTAATAGTATATAAACTGAAATAGTTATGTACATTGTGTTTTACATTTTGAGGTAAAAAAGGATGTCATTTCTAAGAAGATCAAATCAGGAAGCAGGTGTCTGAGATAATGACCTTTTATCTTTATGCTCTTTCTGACCATTTGGCTTTTTAAGCTCAAGGCACAGCTGTACCTTTGTCTCTGTGATAATGTGAAAGTATGGCGATACTGTCAGACTGATTGGATTAGCACCTATGCATTTGAATGACACTGTTATGCTGATGAGATCAAGGCTGGGAAAATGCCAGTGTCGGGCTGATTCCTGTAGTTCATTTGCATGCTATGGGTTAGACTGTCTCCACCTCTACTGAATGTATCCCTCCCCCTTGAATGGATATAAACGATGAAGTATTACTGCTTTAGTCATTACTGACTTTTGAATACTGCAGCACCACGCAGCGCGTTCTCAGTAAAGAATCCTGCTGAATTCCATCTCCGTCAACAGATCCCCAACAGCTTTGTGGTTGCTGTTCGTTGTTCTTCCTACGTGATTTATTCGGTTTATCCTAAGACAATTCTGGGAGCGTAGGAGGGGTCTGCCATTTATTTATAATAGTTTTTGTTTAGGGAGTTAGGGCAGTTCATTTGTACTTTTCTTTTCTTTGTAGTCAGGTCAATTACATCTTCCTTTTATTTTATTAGTAGTTTTGTTTATTATTTTGGCCTTGGGTCTCTTCGACGCTAATGCTCCTTATATTTATTTCACTTCTCTTTAATAAACTACTTTAAAAGTGATATGTGCCTTTGGTGATCTGTTGGCTGAGGTCGGAATCCCGTTGCCACCAATCGAATGCCTCACATCCTATTAAAATGGGCCGTGGATCGTAACAGTCACATTACAATTAGATCTAGCCAATCGGCTCTCAACACGAGGAATATAAAAGCCCTCCACTCACCCTTCATTGTGTTTGCAGATACTGCCGCAACGTTTCCCTCCATCCTCCCCACCACCACCAGTTTGGCCCTGTCCATGCAGGGGTATGCTCCGCCTTGCCTTCGTCTTTGGCAGGATTAGCTGGAATCTACAACATCTGATTCAAGCTACAGATGGGGCCTACGCCAAAATAATTCTGTTCTTTGTATTGGTTTTGTAAATAAATACTTTTGAGTTTTATCTTCACCTCCTGAGTCTTTCTGGTAGAACTATCCTTCCATCCTCAGATCTGAGATTGAGACTCTGAAGCAGCATGTTGGAACACAGTGACTGAATCCACAGTTAAACCTTCAGCTGACACACAGATTACATTCACGCAAGTCACTGAATTCACAGTCAAGTCAAGTCACCTTTATTTACATAGCGCTTTAAACAAAAAAGACTGCGTCAAAGCAACTGAACAACATTAAAATGACAGTTAAATGCAGTTCATCATTGAATTCAGTGATGTCATCATGCAGCTCAGTTCAGTTTAAATAGTATCTGTGCAATAATTTGCAATCAAGTCAACGATATCCCTGTAAATGAAGTGTCCCCAGCTAAGCAAGCCAGAGGCGACAGCGACAAGGAACCAAAACTCCATCGGTGACAGAATGGAGAAAAAACCTTGGGAGAAACCAGGCTCAGTCGGGGGGCCAGTTCTCCTCTGACCAGACGAAACCAGCAGTTCAATTCCAGGCTGCAGCAAAGTCAGACTGTGCAGAAGAATCATCTGTTCCTATGGTCTTGTCCCGGTGGTCGTCTGAGACAAGGTCTTTACAGGGGATCTGTCTCTGGGGCTCTAGTTGTCCTGGTCTCCGGTGTCTTTCAGGGCTGTAGAGGTCCTCTCTAGGTGCTGATCCACCATCTGGGCTGGATACATACTGGATCCGGATGACTGCAGTGACCCTTTGACTTGGATACAGACTGGATCTGGTGGCTACGGTGACCTCGGAATAAGAGAGAAACAGACTAATATGAGCGTAGATGCCATTCTTCTAATGATGTAGCAAGTACATCGGGTGTTATGGGAAGTGTTCCTGGTTCCGGTTTACCTAATTAATGCAGCCTAAAAATCCTTTAACGGATTTGGATATTAGAAGTGTATTAGTATGTTATGTGTAAGCCAGGTTAAAGAGATGGGTCTTTAATCTAGATTTAAACTGCAAGAGTGTGTCTGCCTCCCGAACAATGTTAGGTAGGTTATTCCAGAGTTTGGGCACTAAATAGGAGAAGGATCTGCCGTCCGCAGTTGACTTTGATATTCTAGGTATTATCAAATTGCCAGAGTTTTGAGAACGCAGCGGACATGGAGGACTATAATGTAACAAGAGCTCGTTCAAATACTGAGGTGCTAAACCATTCAGGGCTTTATAAGTAATAAGCAAGATTTTAAAATCTATACGATGTTTGATAGGGAGCCAGTGCAGTGTTGACAGGACCGGGCTAATATGATCATACTTCCTGGTTCTAGTAAGAACTCTAGCTGCTGCATTTTGGACTAACTGGAGTTTGTTTACTAAGCGTGCAGAACAACCACCCAATAGAGCATTACAATAGGCTAACCTTGAGGTCATAAACGCATGGATTAACATTTCTGCATTTGACATTGAGAGCATTGGCTGTAATATAGATATATTTTTGAGATGGAAAAATGCAGTTTTACAAATGCTAGAAAACGTGGCTTTCTAAGGAAAGGTTGCTATCAAATAGCACACCTAGGTTCCTAACTGATGATGAAGAATTGATAGAGCAGCCATCAAGTCTTAGACAGTGTTCTAGGTTATTACATGCAGAGCTTTTAGGTCCTATAATTAACACCTCTGTTTTTTCAGAATTTAGCAGTAAGAAATTACTCGTCATCCAGTTTTTTGTATTGACTATGCATTCCTTTAGTTTTTCAAATTGGTATGTTTCGCCAGGCCACAAAGAAATATAGAGCTGAGTATCATCAGCATAACAGTGAAAGTTAACACCGTGTTTCCTGATGATATTTTCCAAGGGTAACATGTAAAGTGTGAAGAGTAACGGCCCTAGTACTGAGCCTTGAGGTACTCCATACTGCACTTGTGAACGATATGATACCTCTTCATTCACTGCTACGAATTGATGGCGGTCATATAAGTACAATTTAAACCATGCTAATGCACTTCCATTAATGCCAACAAAGTGTTCTAGTCTATGCAAAAGAATAGTGTGGTCAATAGTGTCGAATGCAGCACTAAGATCCAATAGCACTAATAGAGAGATACAACCACGATCAGATGATAAGAGCAGGTCATTTGTAACTCTAAGGAGAGCAATCTCAGTACTATGATACGGTCTAAATCCTGACTGGAAATCCTCACAGATGCCATTTTTCTCTAAGAAGGAATATAATTGTGAGGATACTACCTTTTCTAGTATCTTGGACAGAAAAGGGAGATTCGAGATCGGTCAATAATTAACTAGTTTTTTGGGGTCAAGTTGTGGTTTTTTGATGAGAGACTTAATAACAGCCAGTTTGAAGGTTTTGGGGACATATCCTAATAACAATGAGGAATTAATAATAGTCAGAAGAGGATCTATGACTCATGGAAGCACCTCTTCTAGGAGCTTAGATGGAATAGGGTCTAACATACATGTTGTTGGTTTAGATGATTTAACAAGTTTATATAATTCTTCCTCTCCTATAGTAGAGAATGAGTGGAACTGTTCCTCAGGGGATCGATAGTGCACTGTCTGATGTGATACTGTAGCTGATGGCTGCATGGTTACAATTTTATCTCTAATAGTATCGACTTTAGAAGTAAAGTAGTTCATAAAGTCATTACTGCTATGATGTTGGGAAATGTCAACACTTGTTGATGCTTTATTTTTCGTTAATTTAGCCACTGTATTGAATAAATACCTGGGGTTATGTTTGTTTTCTTCTAAAAGAGACAAAAAGTAATCAGATTTAGAAGTTTTTAATGCTTTTCTATAAGATAGGTTCCTTTCCCTCCAAGCAATACGAAATACCTATAGTTTTGTTTTCCTCCAGCTGCGCTCCATTTTCCGGGCTGCTCTCTTTAGGGTGCGAGTATGCTCATTATACCACAGTGTCAGACTGTTTTCCTTAACCTTCCTTAAGTGTAAAGGAGCAACTGTATTTAAAATGCTAGAAAAGAGAGAGTCCATAGTTTCTGTTACATCATCAAGTTGTTCTGAGGTTTTGGATATGCTAAGGAATTGGGATACATCAGGAAGATTACTTACAAAGCAGTCTTTTATGGTAGAAGTGATGGTTCTACCATACTTGTAACAAGAAGTAGAATTTACAGTTTTAGCTATATGAAGTTTGCACAAAACTAAATAATAATCTGAGATATCATCGCTTGGCTGCATAATTTCAACACCATCAACATCAATTCCTTGTGACAGTATAGACAGTATGATTTCGACAATAATTAGGTCCTGAGACGTGTTGTCTAACCCCAATAGAGTTCAGAATGTCTATAAATGCTGATCTCAATGCATCTTTTTCATTATCAACATGGATATTAAAATCACCAACAATTAAAACTTTATCTGCAGCCAGCACTAACTCGGATGTAAAATCAGCAAACTCTTTAATAAAGTCTGTATGGTGCCCTGGTGGCCTGTATACAGTAGCCAGCACAAACATCACAGGGGATTTATCATTAACATTTGTTTCTCTGGATAATGTTATATTAAGAACCAATACTTCAAATGAGTTATACTAAAAATAATTAAAATAATGTAATCATCAGGTTTTACCCAGGTTTCTGTCAAACAGAGTGCATCTAGATTATGATCAGTGATCATATTATTTACAAAAAGTGCTTTCGGAGAAAGGGACCTGATATTCAATAAGCCGAGCTTTATCATTTGTTTATCCGTATTGCATCTGTTTTTATTTGTTGAACCTCAATTAAATTGTTAACTGACTTCTGTGACGTGAGGCGGCTAGCAGACGGTCCGTTTAGCCAGTCTGTCTGCTTCCTGACCTGGGCCCCAGTTAGTCAAGTAGAAACTCTAAGACTATGTGCCATATTTCTAGAGAGAAGAGCGGCACCACCCCAGGAGGGATGAAGACCATCTCTTTTCAACAGGTCAGGTCTGCCCCAAAAGCTCGTCCAATTGTCTATGAAACCTATGTTATTCTGCGGGCACCACTTAGACATCCAGCCATTGAGTGATGACAATCTGATATGTATCTCATCACCACGGTAAGCAGGGAGCGGACCAGAGCATATTAAAATGTCTGACATCATGCTTGCAAGTTCACACACCTCTTTAATGCTATTTTTAGTGAAGTCGAACATCATTAGCGCTGGCGTGAATAACAATCTTACTGTATTTACATTTAGCATTAGCCAGCACTTTTAAATTTGCTAAGATGTCAGGCGCTCTGGCTCCCGGTAAACATTGGACTATGGTGGCTGGTGTCTCTATTTTCACGTTCCGTACAATAGAATCACCAATAACTAGAGCACTTTCTTTAGGTTTCTCAGTGGGTGCATCACTGAGTGGGGAGAACCTGTTTAATATTTTGATCGGAACAGAAGAGTGGTGTTTAGACCTACGACTATGCCACCTCACAGTCACCCAGTTGCCCTGCTGCAAAGGCCCTGTTACTAGAACCGAACAATGTACAGGACTCCCTGAGCTAGACGCATCCAAAGCCATATCTAGAGCCCTCACATTCTTACTGTCCTCAATTAAAGTTTGGATGCGTGTCTCTAATTCTGAAATCTTCTCTGTCAGCCTAACTATTTCCCTGCATTTATCACATGTGAATTCCTCATCACCGACAGAGAGAGATAAACTATACATGTGGCAAGCAGTGCAAATAACAATAGCAGGAGAAGCCATATTACTCACCGTGCTTGATGAAAGATTCTTACAACAGTTATTTGATGAACTTGTGAAAACTGGAGAGAGAGAGTAGCGAGAGAGAGGAGAGGAGGAAAGAAAACAGCGATAGGCACGAATGGAAACGCTAATGACAAGCTAACGAGTGCTAACGCGACAATATGATGTTACAGAAAGTTGTCCGATCAAGCTCCATTTAACCCAGCAGTAGTGTGTTTCTTGTTGATCAGCATGTCAACATAAATACACTCGTGCTGGGCTTTACTAGCGCATACATTGTATATTCCGCTAGTAAATTGGTGGAATACATGGAACATACCAACTATTCAAACTGTGTGGGGGAAACTTAAACTGAACCATTGACTATAAACTACAACCAGGGTATTGCTGAAAATGAGTGCGTGAGTTTGTTTACAAAATGCTGTTGTCACTGCTGCAAATTCCCATATATTCAAATAATTATTCGAAACAAAAAAAATAATTTCCTTGCAGCCAGTGGACCCCCATCCCAGTGTAGGACCATGGGCTACAGCCCGTTGAAGCCTGTGCATTAATGCGCCCCTGGCTTTGAACCTGACAAATGAGTGATAAATGAGAATTTGTATGGTTTTTTTTACGTTTTTTTACGTGTAGTTCTTCCAAATGTACATTTATTTTCATTTGCAGAGACGCTGTAATGTACAATACTGATGTATTTACATCATCTAAACATACAATATTGATGTAGTGACAACACCTAAGATGTAAATTATTTACGTATGAACAACTTAACAGACTTACAAATAAATCCTTATACTGCAAACCCGGCATTAACATTTTTATTATATTGCATTCAGTTGTCATAAAAATGGCATTATGTTTTCACCTGCACCTTCAAGTTTTTTCATTAACTTAAAGGGGTCATATGCTGCTAAAAAAAAAAAAAATTTTGTGTATTTGGTGTAATGAAATGTGTTTATGTGGTTTAAGGTTAAAAAAACATTATTTTCCACATACTGTACATTATTGTTTCTCCTCTATGCACCGCCTTCCGAAACGTGTTGATTTTTACAAAGCTCATCGCTCTGTAAAGCGAGGTGTGCTGTGATTGGCCATCTATCCAGCACATTGTGATTGGCCGAATGCCTCAAGCTTGTGACGGAAATGTTACGCCTCTTAATATAACATAAACATAAAACCCATTATAAACATGATATAAACATGATTTCTAGTTATTTCTTCTTTTGGAAGGAAAAAACAAAGTAGTTTCACTTTCTCAGAGTGAGCCGCGGTCTAGAGTGGGCCACGGCCAGCTTGAGTGAGCAGAGGCAGGCGGCTTGAGAACGGTGCGGTAGGCGGATTCTATGAAGGAGCGTACCATGGGCTTGCGGCAACCACATGTGATGATCCCGGGCTGGACTCCGCTTCGTCCAAGGTGAAAGCCGATTCAGCGATACACAGTGCAAAGTTGATGTATTTCCTCAGCGACCAACACGGATCAGCCCCAGGCATGACGAAGGGGGTATCATCCTCTTTTGGAAGGCCAAACAAGAAGTTTTGCTTTCACAGTGAAACACACACCGTCTATACAACATGGTGGCGGCGGCAACAACAATACTACAATGAGAATAAAAGGTACGCCTTCTTTCTTTGTGTGAACATCTGGGCGGCGTTATGCAAATCTTCCCACATAGTGACGTAGAGATGTGGGGGCGTGTTAGAACGAGCCATTTCAGGGGGTGTGGACGAGTGTTTGTTATGCTCCAAAGAGAAAGGAAAATTTGAAATCACATCATATGACCCCTTTAATATGAATAGATAACATTTTGTTCTGTTGTGTGATTTCTGCTGCCAACTTGTTTAATCCTAAACAAGATAAATGAAAAACACTTCTGCAATCATTTAACCATTACTTATCATGCAGTATTTACTTTGTTCATATAGCCATTTTCTCTTAAATGCTGTCACTCACAATAGAACCATAAAATACATTAAAAAAAGCAAAATATAAAACTAATAAAATTTATTTTTGCACTGTAATCCAAATCTGTTCTGATTGCAAGGAACAGAACTAAACTCAGTGCGTTCAAACAGCTGAAAGAACAGGTAGTTCCAGTCAGTTTATGTTGTTTTCATAAAAACACACAGATTGGAGTTTGTGCTGCGAACACACACAAAATGCTCCATCAAATGATTTATTATTATTAAAGGTTCTCTGCAAATAGTTACAGTTTTATTTAGACTCATATCCTCAAGATCCATTTGATGATACATGGTCCCTTTGTTTAAAGAACTTAGGGTTTTTATTTATTTATTTATTTATTTATTTATTTTGTCTGTAACTGTTAAAAAATCCTTTCAGAGCCACTTCATTATTGAGCTTTTGGAACTCCACCATCCAACTACAAAGACCGTCAACACACACTCTTTCTTAAAATGTCTATACATTTTAACTTTCAAATTATAACTGGTTTTCTGTCAGTCATGTATTTTTTCTCTTTTCAGGTTTTAAACAGAAGATATAAGTGTGACTGCTTTTTCTAAAGGAAGACTATTTTAATGTAAACCCACTGAAATGTGATCAAAAGAGTTTTATGTATTAAATGCAATTTATAATGTTGATTTCACAAAAATGCAGGCTATTTAGGTTGCTTTATAATAATTGAAATATATTTTGAATATAGTACAAACCCTGCATGCGTGCCCCTCTTTTTCATCAGATTACTAAAAATATTAGTAATCTTCCAGTAAAACACTTTTGCAAAATGGTTTCAGCATATATGAAATAAAAAGAATTACATATAATAAATATTTATTGTGATGCCTAAAATTAGTGTGGGAGCAGTATTCATTCAAATATCAATGTGTTAGAATGCTTGATGCCACAGATATACGTGGATATGAGAATCTTAAAGGCCTTCTGAAAACAAGGGTAGAAAAATCCATAAATCAAGGGGTTACAAGTCGCGTTGAAATATGCAAACCAAAACAAAGCATCAAAAACAACAGCTGGGGTCCAAAAATTTAAATAAGTATTGAGAACAGACGCAGTAAAAAGAGGCAGCCAGCAGAACAAATAAACACCAATGACAATGGCCAGAGTTTTAGCTGCTTTTCTCTCTCTGTGAGCAGAGCTTTGGCTCTTCAACCCTCCAGTTACTCTTTCTGACATAACTTTTGCATGTTTTCGTGCAACATAGAAGATTTTTACATACAGAGAGCTCATGATCGTCCCAGGAAGGAAGAATAAAAGAACTGGACATATAATACTCCACTCCTTGTTAAAAAACATAACACAACTTCCCACACAATAACTCTGCAATATAACCATCTCTATTCCAACTGTATTTATCCCTGAAAACACAACAGAGAAACTGTATACAAATGAAAATAGCCATATGAAGGTAATAAATACAGTCACAGTGTTGTTTGTGACCCTCATTTTGTACCTCAGAGGGTCACAAATGGCCCAGTACCTGTCAACAGATATTAAACTGAGATGCAGTAAGGAGGATATAGAGAAGGTCATGTCTAAACTAGAATGAACTTTACACAAGAATTCTCCCAGATACCAGCAGCCTTCAACAGATCGCACCATGCTGTACGGCATGACCAAAGAGCCCAGCAGACAGTCACTGGCAGCCAGAGAGCGAACGATCAGATGAGTTGGAGACTGAAGCTGTTTGAAGTGAGAGATGGAGATGATGATCAGCAGGTTCCCAAAAACTGTTGTGAGGATCATCAGCACAAAGAAAGCATACATTGCCACTTTAACAACAGTAAGACGATGCAGTTTTGGACAGGAGTTTGGCCGGAGTGGATAACAGAGAAACATATTCTCAGTTTGAGTCTTATTTGAAGTCATCATCTGTTCCAGATGCTGAGATGATTTTCTTTGTTAAAAGGTTGACAATTATCAACATTTGTTTAGTAAAGATAAATATAAATATATAGTACATGCCCGTTTATTTTAACTCCCTAAATGTACCCAGAGCAGTTGAGTTTTGTTCATAAATACCCTCATATTTGAAGCAACCCTCCTACTCATGACACTGTTACCCATAGTTACAAAAACAACATTAGCTCTGGAGATTAAAATGAAAAAATAAGTGAGCATTAGATACACTATGGGAGTATCATGTATTTTATGCAAAATGTGGTTCTATAAAATGTACATTTACTTATGTTTGCATAGATGCTGAACTGTACAATAATAATGTATTTACAGCATCTAAACACATAAAATGTAAATTATTCATATATGAACAACTTTATAGACTTACAAATAAATTTTTATGAATACTGCAATTGCCACATTAATATTTTTATTATATTTCATGCAGATGTCATATTAATGGCAATGGATATATCCAAGATGGCACAGAGCATGGTGGCCGTGTTGAGGGTTCCTAGTAAACTTTGCAGTTTTTCGTTTGTTTTACTTGTTATTTTGTTGTCCTACGTGTTGGATGTTGTTTGTATGACTGTCTACGACAGACACATGCTTTTAAACACAGGTTCCTATGTCGCTAAACGCAGTGCAGACTTTGAGTTCTTGAACGCCGGCGCTTTGTTTACAAACACCGCATCAGAGCCCTTTGTCTGGGCCACACAGTCACAACAAAAGAAACACCGCCGGAAAAGGGGGAAGAAAGCTCGCGTCCTTGTCAGACTCAGACATCGTCCCCTCCGATCTTCTCTTCAAACCATTTTGCTGGCTAATGTTCAGGAACTAGACAACAAAGTCTGTGAACTGCAGGCACGTATCTCATACCAACGAGAAACAAGGGACTGCTGCATTATTTGCCTCACAGAAACCTGGATGTCTGCAGTGGTTCCAGACTCAGCCGTCGAAGCTTACGGGGTTCTCCGTGCACACGTGGACTGGGACATGTTCCGGGCAGCGTCTGATGATGACATAGAGGCGTACTCAGAAACTGTAACGTGTTTCATCAGGAAGTGTGTAGAAGATGTAGTGCCGACAAAAACAATCTGCATCTACCCCAACCAAAAACCATGGATTAATATCGATGTTCGAGCAGCCTTGTCAGTGCGGACATCCGCTTTTAAATCCGGAAACGCTGATGATCGCAAACAAGCCAGTTACGATCTCAGCCGCAAAAAGACAATATAAAAACAAAGTTGAAGAACAATTCAACACCAACGATGCAAAAACCATGTGGCAGGGCATCAATAACATCACAGATTTTAAAGGGAATAAACCAGCTACTGTGAACATTGCCACCTCTCTACCGGATGAGCTTAATAACTTTCATGCTTGTTTCGAGTCTCACAACACCGCCCACACGGAAGCGCTCCCATGGCTGCTGCAGAAGAGGTTCCAACGGGGGAATATCCGCAAGGCAGCGGGTCCTGATGGCATCCCAGGCCGTGTGCTCTGAGCATGCGCATTCCAACTAGCCGGAGTTTTCACAGACATTTTCAACCTCTCCCTCTCTCTGTCTGTGGTTTCCTCGTGCTTCAAAATCCACCATTGTGTCCATACCAAAGAAAAATAAAATCACATGCTTGAATGGCTGGAGGCCCGTTGCTCTTATACCCATCTTCAGCAAGTGTTTTGAGAGACTCGTCAGAGACTACATCTGCTCTGTGCTGCCTGCCTCACTGGATCCGCTACAATTTGCATATCATAGCAACCGTTTTACAAACGATGCTATTGCTTTCACCCTATACACTGCTCTCTCCCACCTGGAAAATAAGAACACCTATGTGAGAATGCTGTTTGTGGACTACAGCTCAGCATTTAACACCATAGTGCCTGCCACACTTGTTTGCGAAGCTCCAGACTCTGGGACTAAACAGATCTCTGTGCAGCTGGATCCTGGACTTCCTGACAGGCAGAAGTCAGGTGGTCAGAATGGGCAACAATACTTCATCCCCACTGACTCTCAACACTGGTGCTCCTCAGGGCTGTGTCCTCAGCCCACTCCTGTACTCCCTGTACACACATGACTGTGCAGCCACACACAGCTCCAACGTCATCATCAGATTCGCTGACGACACAACGATGATAGGCCTGATAACCGACAACGATGAAATGGCCTACAGAGAGGAGGTGAGCACCCTGACTAAATGGTGTCAGGAAAACAATCTCTCACTCAACATCGACAAGACCAAGGAGCTGGTGGTGGATTTCAGGAGACAGAGCATAGAACAGAAACCCATCACCATCTACAAGACACCTGTGGAGCGGGTAAACAGCTTTAAGTTCCTCGGCGTTAACATCAGTGAGGATCTCACCTGGTCTACACACACTGATGCAGTGCTGAAGAAGGCACATCAACGCCTCTTCTTCCTTAGATGGCTCAGGAAGTTTGGAATGAGCCCCAGCATCCTCAGAACATTCTACACTTACACTATAGAGAGCATCCTGATGGGCTGTATCACTGCTTGGTTTGGAAACAGCACTGCTGGCAACCATAAAGCTCTGAAAAGGGTCGCGCGAACTGCCAGCCACATTGTTGGAGGTGAGCTTCCCTCCCTCCAGGACATCTACACCAGGCAGTGTAAAAGGAAATCCCAGAGGATCATCAGTGACTCCAGTCACCCGTCCCACAGACTGCTCTCTCTGCTGCCCTCAGAAAGACGTCTCTGCAGTATCCAATCCCGCACTAGCCGACTGAGGGATAGCTTTTTCCCTCAGGTTATCAGACTAATGAACAGTCAGAACCAATACACCCTACAGCACCCTACAGAACACTCCCACAATATGGTATGCCACAGCATATTTTCATGCGTATATATGTTTACATAATGTAGAATGTGTACATTCTGTGTAGTGTATAATGTGTAGTGCTAACTGTATGTATGTACATATTGCGTATAATGTGTAGTGCTAACTGTAAGTATGTCTAATAGTACACTGTGTGTACTGACTATATGTATGTGCATATTGCACATTGTCATCTGTTGAAGTCTGTATGGTTATATGTTAATTTTTTCTGCAATTTCTGGAGCACGCTCCCAAGAATTTCACTCACCAAGGCACATGTGCTGTGGTCATGTGACAATAAAAGTGACTTGACTTGACTTGACTTGACTTGACTTGACTTGACTTGACTTGACTTGACTTGATGTGATTTCAAGTTTTCCTTAATCTTTGGGGTGTTACAAGCTCTTGGTTCATAAAGAAGATCTGTACAGTTGCAAAAACTAAAGTCTCAAATCCAAAGAGATATTCTTTATAAAAGATAAGACTAGTCCATGCCCAACACAGTCTCACTCCAACTCATCATATATTGACAGGACCCACTGGCATCACTTTTTGACGCTCAGGGTACACCTTTAGCGTCATTTCTCAAAGCACAGGGTCTTCCATTGTTTTTGGTTGTTTTAATTTAATGGTTTTCATGCATTTGCATTAAATATAAATAATTGTATATAAATGTATACTTTCATTGGAGCACGTTACCCCACCCCTACCCTAAACCTATCCACTTCTGAACAATATAAAACATGTAACAGGCAAATAAAAGTACAGTCACAGGTATTTATTGCAAAAACCAACCCTACACAAGCGGTATAAAAGCATTACAAACATGTTGAGTTGCATTCCAAGTCTTCTGAAGCCATACAATATCTTTATGCAAAGAAAGGAGTAAACCATAAGGTTTTAATTGCTTAAAATGATCAGCGAGATTGTTAACGCACTCACATCACATCTCATTCAAAAAGATACTCCCGTAGCATGACACATTCATTCACGAGACACACAAGAGCCAATGGCTGATGTAAGGCTTCTTCTGGCAGCATTTTTTGAATTTGCGCATTATGTCCCCACTGGATGCAACAAATGCCTCGTTGATAATGAGTTTTAATATATTTGTCTCGTCGCGCTGGGACACGGCATCACAGTATGTTAAGGGGCATAACATTTCTGTCACATGCTTGAGGCATTCGGCCAATCACAACGCACTGGATAGCTGGCCAATCAGAGCACACCTCGCTTTTCAGAACGATGAGCTTTGTAAAAATCGACGTGTTTCAGAAAGGCGGGGCATAGAGGAGCAACAATAATGTACAGTATGTGGAAAATAATGTGTAAAAATAAAATAAAAGAACGAAATACTCCAGCAAACAAAAGACTAGGTGAGCTACATATATAATATGTATGGTATATATAACGGTGAACTACTGTAATAGAAAAAATTATAAACAGCTGAAGGTAATGGAACAATAATCAGTGCAAGGGGTGATGGGAACTGAAGTCCAAAATAAACCAACAATGATCTAGAAGATGCCGTCTGGTGGCTGTCATAAGCACACCAGCTGATGGCTGTGACAGGCTCTCTGCAAATAGTAACTGTTTTATTTAGACTCACACTGTCCTGAAAAACCATTTTATGACCATTTTTTTTCTCTTTTTTAGAGCTTATAGTTCTTTATCCACCCCCCCTCCCCAAACACACACACACACACACACACACACTTTTTTTTTTCATTCTGTAACTGTCAAAAAATTCTTTCAGAGCCAATTAATTGCTGTTTTTTAGAGCTCCAACATCAAACTAAATAGACCATCTACACGCACTCAACAGGTGATATCTTTAATAAAATGTCTATATATTTTAACTGTCAAATTATAATGGGTTTTCTGGCAATCATGACTGTTTTTTGAAAGGGAGTCAGTTTTAATGTAAACCCACTGAAATATGATCCAAAGAGTTGAATGTATTAAAAGCAATTTATAATGTTTATTTCACAAAAAAAAAAGAAGGTTTTTTTCATAATAAATGGAATATATTTTGTGCATGCATGGTTTTACACCAGATTACTTAAAATCATTGCTTCCAGTAAAACATATTTGCAAAACTGTTCCAGCATATATGAAATTGAAAAGAATTACATGAAAATAAATATTTATTGTGATGCCTGAAATAAGTGTGGGAGCAGTATTCATTCAAATATCAATGTGTTAGAATGTTTGATGCCACAAATATAAGTGGATATGAGAATCTTAAAAGCCTTCTGAAAACAAGGGTAGAAAAATCCATAAATCAAGGGGTTACAAGTCGAGTTGAAATATCCAAACCAAAACAAAGCATCAAAAACAACAGCTGGGGTCCAAAAATTAAAAAAAGGGTCAAGAGCAGCAGCAGCAAAATTCGGCAGCCAGCAGAACAAAAAAACACACATGACAATGGCCAGAGTTTTAGCTGCTTTTCTCTCTCTTTGAGCAGAGCTTTGGCTCTTCAACCCTCCAGTCAATCTTTCTGACATAACCTTTGCATGTTTTCGTGCAACATAGAAGATTTTCATATACAGAGAGCTCATAATCGTCCCAGGAAGGAAAAATGTGAGAATTGGAAATATAATACCCCATTGCTTGTTAAAAACCAAAACACAACTTCCCGCACAATAAAACTGCATGATGAACGACTCCAAACCAATTTTGTTTACACCTGAAAACACAATAGAAAAACTGTAGAGAAATGAAAACAGCCAAATGAAGGTAGTAAATACAGTCACAGTGTTGTTTGTGACCCTCATTTTGTACCTCAGAGGGTCAAAAATGGCCCAGTACCTGTCAACAGATATTAAACTGAGATGCAGTATTGAGGAGATACAAAAGGTCATGTCCAAACTAGAATGAACTTTACACAAGAATTCTCCCAGATACCAGCAGCCTTCAACAGACCGCACCATGCTGTACGGCATGACCAAAGAGCCCAGCAGACAGTCACTGGCAGCCAGAGAGCGAATGATCAGATGAGTTGGAGACTGAAGCTGTTTGAAGTGAGAGATGGAGATGATGATCAGCAGGTTCCCAAAAACTGTTGTGAGGATCATCAGCACCAAGAAAGCATACATTGTCACTTTAACCATGACATAACGAGGTACTTTCAGACAGGAGTCTGGTCGGAGGGGATAGCAGAGAAAAACAATCTGAGTGTCATTTTCATTAGAAATCATCACGTCCACTCTAGATGCTGAGATAAACTCCTTTGTTACTGTAAAAAGGCAGTTAACTATAAACCAAAGTATAAACAGAATAATTTTGCAGATTATAGTTTGGTAAATACCAATATCCAAAGAAATGTGAACATATAAATAGTACATGCCCAACTAGTTTAACTCTCAAAATGCACAAAGAGCATCTCAGATTTGTTTATATATATATATACACTCTCAGATTTGAGGTAACCCTCCATACACCTGTCACTGTTACCCATATTTACAAAAACAACATGATCTCAGGAGATTAAAATGAGAAAATTCATATTTGAACTGTGTGCCCTGATCTGAAGATCAGTGAATGGGATGGAGACATCATTAAACCATTAGTGAGGGTGCACAACTATTCTGACATTAATTTTTTTCCCACCCATTGGTATAACTATCACTATGTCAGTCACTGCAATTTTGAGAGTGTATCCCACATTCACATGCAGATGTCACACCCAAAACTTCACAGCATGTATGTGGCCGTTGGTCCTCTTACCACCATAAAAAGCAACTTTTATTCAAATTCTGAATGGATTATATGTGGCCTAGAAAGCGCACAAAAAGTGCTCTCTTTACAATTACTAAAAAACTGTAAATCTTAGTACATCTCAATCTCATGACATTATGGCTGTGTTTACACAATCGGATTCTCAGTCAATCAGAACACAGCGCGTTTACACTTGGCAACATTAACTGACTTTTCTATCTAGATAAACGATCGGATCTGTCCTTCCCGTGCAATATTTAAATAAGTCTGCAGAGAATGGCCCAGTGCAATGTCAACCTGAAGTGGTGGGTTTTCTTTTGAAAAGCATTTTCAGTCGTGGGATATTTTACAAATCAAAGAGAAGTGTAGGAGTCTCACTAGTCTCCACACGGGTGTTCTCCATCTTTTTTTTCTGACAGTTCGCAAGAGAGGGGGCGGCGTTTTGCATGACGTCCACCTGGGAATGCAGACACGATGGCTGGATTGCGTTTACATTACACTGAGATCCGATCACAATGTGTCCTCGACTACCTCTGGACCAGGACACGCTGATCGGATAACATTCCGTTTAGAAGTGTGTTTACACTTGTCTTTTCGATGTGTATGTGGACAACATTCTGATACAGGTTGCATGTTAATGCCAAGTGTAAACGAAGCCCATGTTTTAAGCAATGAAGTTCTCTAAACTATGCAATGATTCTCTTATTTACATTGTGTCTACACTTTGTTATAATGAGAGGATTCATGAGTGTGCAGAACCAGTCAAAAACACCAACGTTTTGAGTGGTATCAAGTGGATTATAACTTAAACACTTCTGACTGGTCATTGTGTTCAAGAGATCAAAAGAATGATTTCCTGAGAAATGAAGACTCGTCAGATTATGTCACACCTCATGAGACCCCAGTGACTTTCAATGTATATATAAAAAAAAACACAAAGACTTTTTACAAAAATACTTTTGTGGTCTAAAATGAAAGTCATACAGGTTTGGAATCTCATGAGGAAGAGTAAATGATGATATAATTTTCATTTATGGATGAAATATGACATAAAGCATCATTTAGGTCTTCTGGTTGGCGCCGCAGATGGCAGCCATGGTTTGTTGGTCCTTGGTACTTGTACTCTTTTTGTTTGTTTGTCCTGTCTTAAGCAATATTTTCCCGATCAGCTTTACTAGGAACGAACTCCTGGACATCAGAGCTCTGTGAGCAGAGCTTTGGCTCTTCAACCCTCCAGTCACTCTTTCTGACATAACCTTTGCATGTTTTTGTGCAACATAGAAGATTTTCATATACAGAGAGCTCATAATCGTCCCAGGAAGGAAAAATGTGAGAATTGGACATATAATACCCCATTGCTTGTTAAAAACCAAAACACAACTTCCCGCACAATAAAACTGCATGATGAATGACTCCAAACCAATTTTGTTTACACCTGAAAACACAATAGAAAAACTGTAGAGAAATGAAAACAGCCAAATGAAGGTAGTAAATACAGTCACAGTGTTGTTTGTGACCCTTATTTTGTACCTCAGAGGGTCAAAAATGGCCCAGTACCAGTCAACAGATATTACACTGAGATGCAGTATTGAGGAGATACAAAAGGTGACTTTCAATGTATATATAAAAAAAAAACACAAAGACTTTTTACAAAAATACTTTTGTGGTCTAAAATGAAAGTCATACAGGTTTGGAATGACATGAGGAAGAGTAAATGATGATATAATTTTCATTTATGGATGAAATATGACATAAAGCATCATTTAGGTCTTCTGGTTGGCGCCGCAGATGGCAGCCATGGTTTGTTGGTCCTTGGTACTTGTACTCTTTTTGTTTGTTTGTCCTGTCTTAAGCAATATTTTCCCGATCAGCTTTACTAGGAACGAACTCCTGGACATCAGAGATAGCACACCAAATAACTTTCTGCCAACATTTGAGCATTCAGATGTTTTACTGGACATTTTAGTCAGAGGAGCTGCGTTCCTATACAAGCTCTCCAGGCGATGCAAGCGAGGGAAGCACGCCGGCATGCTCGTTAAATTCTGAGAGTGCAGATATAGGACGCCGCTGCCGAGCATTCATCTGGAGAATCTCCGCTGCCTAGCAAATAAATCAGAAGAACAACGACTCCTCACACGCACAAACAAGGACTTTTTAAACTCCGCTGTGCTCTGCTTCATGGAAACCTGGCTGAACGGAGCAATCCCAGACAGTGCGTTACATCTAACGGGCTTCCAGCTGTTCAGAACAGACGGCGTCACCGAGTCATTGGGGAAAACGAGTGGTGGTGGATTATGTTTTTATATCAATGAAGGCTGGTGTACAGATGTGACAGTTTTAAAGAAGATGTGCTGCCCAAATTTGGAAAGCTTTCTTTATTAACTGCAAGTCTTTTTATTCACAGCGGGAGTTTTCATCATTTATTCTGGTGAGTGTGTACATTCCTCTTGACGCACGAGTGAGCGTTGCGCTAAAACTGTTGGCCGATCAGATCACACACACAGAACAACGTTATCCGGACTCTTTCATGATCATTCTCTGTGATTTTAATAAAGCTAATCTCACCCGTGAACTGCCTAAATATAGACAGAACATCACATGCCCCACCAGAGACAGCAATATACTGGACCACTGCTACACTGTTTTAAAGGATGCATACCACTCTGTCCCCAGAGCAGCACTGGGATTCTCTGATCACTGTTTAGTTCATCTTCTACCAGCCTACATACAGAAACTGCTAAGTCTGTGGTAAAATCTGTTAAGAGATGGACTGCTGAAGCAGAGCAAAATTTACAGGTCTGCTTTGAACTTACTGACTGGAGTGTTTTTGAGGCTGCAGCTACTGATTTGGATGAGCTTACTGACACCGTGACATTTTACATCAGTTTCTGTGAGGATGTGTGTTCCCACCAAGACTTATTTAAATTTTAACAACGACAAACCTTGGTTCGCCAGGCCAAAGAGGCTGCCTACAGGAGTGGGGACAAAGACTTGTACAAACAGGTCAAATACACACTGAATAGGGAGATAAGAGTGGCAAAGTTAAACTGCTCTGAAAGCTAAAACAAAAGCTTTCAAGTAATGACTCTACATCAGTGTGGAATGTCCTGAAAGCCATCAGCAGCTACAAGACCCCATCCCCCAACACTGAGGCCAATCAACACCTGGCTGAAGACCTGAACGAGTTCTACTGCAGGTTTGAAAAGCAAAAGCCTGGTCTGACACCTCACACACGCTCTGACCATCTCACAGCACAGCCATCAACACCCTCCCCACTATTGTTTCTCAGCCTGTACTCAAGATCTGTGAAGAGGATGTACGCAAAGTATTCAGGTAGCAGAAGATAAGTCTCAAAGCCTGTGCTGTCCAGCTATCAACCATCTTCACATTGATCTTCAACAGATCTCTGGAGGTGTGTGAAGTCCCCTCCTGCTTCAAATGCTCCACCATCATCCCTGTACCCAAGAAACCAAAAATCACAGGACTTAATGACCACAGACCAATTGCTTTAACATCTGTGGTCATGAAGTCATTTGGGAGACTGGTGCTGGGCTACTTGAAGGACATTACTGGACCCTTGCTGGACCCCCTGTAGTTTGCTTACAGAGCAAACAGGTCTGTGGATGATGCAGTCAATATGGAATTGCACTACATCAGGGGTCTCCAACCCTGCTCCTGGAGAGCTACTTTCCTACAGATTACAGCTCCATACCCAATCAAACACACCTGAACCAGCTAATCAAGGTGTTCAGGGCTACTTGATAATTACAGACAGGTGTGTTGGAGCAGGGTTGGAACTGAAGTCTGCAGGACGGTAGCTCTCCAGGAGCAGGGTTGGAGATCCCTGCACTACATCCTCCAACATCTAGACAAACCAGGGACTTATGCAAGGATCATGTTTGTGGATTTTAGCTCTGCTTTCAACACCATCATCCCGGACACCCTTCAGAATAAACTCACACAGCTCTCTGTACCCACCTCCATCTGTCAGTGGATCATACAGGCAACAGCTAGTGAGGCTGGGAAAACTCACATCCAACACCCACACCATCAGCACCGGAGCTCCTCGGGGCTGTGTTCTCTCCCCACTGCTCTTCTCCCTTTACACAAATTACTGCACCTCTAAAGACCCCTTTGTCAAGCTCCTGAAGTTTGCAGACGACACCACAGTCATCGGCCTCATCCAGGATGGCGACGAGTCTGCTTACAGACAGCAGGTTAAAGAGCTGGCTGTCTGGTGCAGTCTCAACAACCTGGAGCCCAACACGCTTAAAACAGTGGAGATGATAGTGGACTTTAGGAGAAACCCCCCTGCTCTCCCCCCACTCACCATCATTAACAGTACTGTGACTGCAGTGGAGTCATTAAGGTTCCTGGGCACAACCATCTCTCAGGACCTGAAGTGGGACATTGACTCCATTGTGAAAAAGGCCCAGCAGAGGTTGTACTTCCTTCGTCAGTTGAAAAAGTTCAACCTGCCACAGGTACAGATGACAGTTTTCTTGGCTATTATTGAGTTGGTTCTGTGCTCTTCTATAACTGTCAGGTTTGGGAGAGCCAGCAAATCACATTTAAGAAGATTGCAACAGACTGTTAGGACAGCACAAAGATCATTGGTGTGCACCTGCCCAGTCTTCAGGACTTGTACAACTCCAGAGTGAAGAAACGGGTAACATCATCACAGACCCCTCTCACCCCGGACACAACCTGTGTGCACTCCTCCCCTCAGGCAGACGCTATAGATCTCTGTGCACTAGAACATCTAGGCATAAAAACAGTTTTATTGATAGGAATAATTACCTGTGTTCTGTAATTCATTTCCATAAATCATTCTAGATCTTAAATGATTGCCTTTCTCAAGTATTATGTAAATACATATGCATATCTCTTTATTTATACAGTTCTATATAGAGTAAAATTGCACAAATCTGTACATAAATCAATCTACTGTTCCAGATTCGTACACATTATTTATTGCTAAGTCTTACTAAATTTATTTTATTTTTATTCTGTTCTCATGTCAGATGTGTATGTATGCATGTATGTATGTATGTATGTATGTATGTATGTACCAGGAGCACCTTAAAAAAACTGATTCTGATTAGGACTATGCTGAGAAAATACCCTTAAAGTTTCATTCACCCAAAAATGGAAATTCTGTCTCATTTACTCATCCTCATGTCAGAGATGTTCACAAGTCTTTAAGGTGGAGTCTGAGTCAAGTCTCAAGTCTTTAACCTGGAGTCTGAGTCAAGTCTGATGTCTTTGGTCATGAGTCCGAGTCAAGTCTCAAGTCATTTAATGGCTCCCTAAAAAAATCCCATTCAGAATCCTCATGTAGTGAAATCTTCCTACAAAGCTGTTTTATAGGCTATAGACAAAATGTATGATCTATGATCTGTTTTTTATTTTTTTTTGTTTGTTTGTTTGTTAGTTTTTTTTTAAAGATGTGTTAAGAGGTACATTAAGGTTAATATACATCTGTTATATGTTTTAATCCATTACCATGTTCAAAACAGTTTTTCTCTAATCAAATTCTATAATAACAGTCCTATCTACCATGACACATAAGAAAATATGTGACACAGATATTACAAAACCATACAAATAAATTATTTATTTTTTATATAAGTCAGGGGTATTCAATTAAAGTTCCAAGGTGCAGCCTCTCTGTTTTCTTCCAAGCAGTGGTCGAGACAAAAACATTTAAATAACTTTTTTTTTACATGAATTGTATTTTTACATTTGGATACATGAAAGGCCATGTGAGATTATTAATTGTATTTTTACATTTAGATACACGCCAGGCCATGTGACAAAAAAACTGTTTCTGTTCAGGCTTTTCATCCTGAAATCTATACTTTTTTAATATTTTACTTAAAAGCATTATCTACCAAAATGTCTACAATAATCAAAATGTTCTCATATTGAGCAGAAAAGAAAGATAACCAGCAATTTCAAAGTGTAAGTTCTATCCTAGCCATCTAACAACAATTACCCAATTATAATTACAAGGTTCTTTTGAAATGTTCTTAGCCTACAGATTGATAATCCTAAATGTAGATCAGAAAAGTCTTGCCACATCTGGTTTAAACAGGTTAAAGATAGATAAATAGTAAGAAAAAGATCTATTTGCAACATTGATTTTTCTGCTGTGTTTTAGTGAAAGTAATCTATAATTTTGCTGCTCTCCATGTTTCTGGTGTTGTTAAAATAACTGCGTCATCCGCGCCGGCGCGTCCTGAGAGAGAGAAAGCACACGGAGCTGAAAGGGCTTGAATAAAGTGAGTTTGGCTTTAGATAAACAATACTAGAGTAGCCTATATAGCGCTGAAAGATAGTTACCATAAACGACCCCGAGCACTTGTTTTGTGATCAGCTCCGCTGTTCTGATGCACTGCTCACTTAAAATGGTGCTGTGTTATGGCTCGCGGTCCAGATGGATGGGTGTGGATGCGGTCTGCCTTTTGAATTTAGGCTATATAAGGGTTTAGACTCGAGTTGCTTTTAAAATATTCCTCGAGTCAAGTCTGGAGTCATTTCAGGTTGAGTCTGAAGTCAAGTCTGAAGTCTATAAAAATGTGACTCGTGTGCGACTCGGGTCCGAGTCACTAACTCAAGTGCCCATCTCTGCCTCATGTCATTCCAAAGCTGTATGAGTTTTTTTTCTTCTGTCAAACACAAAAAAAGATATCTTGAAGAATGTGCATAAGCTGAAAAAACACCCCACACCTGCCCTGAACACCAGTGGAGTCATTCAGGTTCCTGGGCACCACTATCTCCCAGGACCTGAAGTGGGACGTTCACATTGACTCCACTGTGAAAAAGGCCCAGCAGAGGTTGTACTTCCTTCGCCAGCTGAGAAAGTTCAACCTGCCACAGGAGCTGCTGAAACAGTTCTACTCCGACATCACTGAATCCGTCCTCTGCACTTTAATAACTGTCTGGTTCAGCTCAGCTACCAAATCTGACCTCAGAAGACTACAGAGGATAGTCCGGACTTCTGAGCAAATCATTGGTACAACCCTCCCCACTCTCCAAGAACTGAGAGTGAGCAAAAGGACTGGCAAAATCACTCTGGACCCCTCACATCCAGCACACTTCCTCTTTGAACTGTTGCCATCTGGTCGACGCTACAGAGCTCTGAGCACTAGAATGGCCAGACACAGGAACAGTTTCTTCCCTCAGGCAATCCATCTCATGAACACCTGACAATAATTGTGGAACACACACTATTTATACACTTATTTGTCTAACACTCATACTTCATTTTAACATACACATACACACATTTCAGTTTGCACATAATATACCTGTACATACAACTGTCAATTGCTAAATATCTGTACATACAATTGTCAATTTGTATATTTTTTTTAGTCCTTATTTACAAGTTCTGTTTTTTTATGTTTTTTTTCTTTTTTTTTTTCTGTCACTGTCATTCTGTTACACTGTGGAAGCCTCAGTCCCGAAAACAAATTCCTTGTATTTGTAAACATACCTGGCAATAAAAGCTCATTCTGATTCTGATTCTAACCAAACAGCTGACAGTAGCCATTGACTTACATATATTTTTTTTCATGCTATGCAGCAGGTTCCCAAAAAATGTTGTGAGGATCATCAACACCAAGATAACATAAGTGCTAGGCAGGTGAGCGCTGGTATTAACACCTCTGATTGGTCAGACTCCTTTGAGAGTCACTCTGATAATAACAGAGTATGATAACAAGCATCATGGGTCCAAGACATTAATGAGGTGTGTGTGACTGACAGCTGTGGATTTGAGAGCCTGCAGTGGAGGCCCAGATAGACATTAACTGTGCAAAAAACATATGGAAATGGTTTTATACATAATAACTATTAAACAGAACCTCTTCTAAAATTTAAGAAATACTCAGATCAGTGCGGAAATTGTATTTACAGTAGTTGTAGATATATAATTTGAATTAAGCAATTTAAAGACAGATCGAAAGTTTGAAGGTTCTTTGGTCTTCTAGATTGAACATTTCAGCAGGGGTGTGTGAAGTGCATTCCCATATTTTTATGTTTAGATCACTTTTTCTGTTATCTAACACTAAAAACACTAATAATTTAATAACAGTTAAATGAAACTTTCAATTCTCAAACTGAACATGCATTTTTTTACTGTTTGTTATAATGTTGTGATGCCTAAATTCACTTGTAGCATTAAACACAACAGGTTTTATTTATATAAATGTATATTATTGAAAACAACAGATATATTACATCAAATATAGTTCCTCTTCAGGAACTCGAGCTGCGTCGAACGCTTTGGGGAACGCGTCTAGCGTGAGCGACTCTGAATATCGTGTGAAATCAGTCCAATGAAAGAGCGTGACGTCACGGGCGGGGTGACGTAAGCGACCAGGAAGCTATAAAAGCACATGCCGCGCAGCTGGCATCAGCTTCGCGTCTTCAGCAAGCGCTGTGTGTGTGCATGTCATTCTGTCTTGTCAGTCTTATTTATTGTTGTTTGTCACTATTAGCTCCTCAAAGAGTAAGCAATAGTCAAAGAGCAAAGCTAAGATGAGACATCTGAAAGGCGAATCCAGATCAGCGTTTCAGATTGTGTGTCCCTCCCTGCCCTCGCTACATCACGAGTGGGGATACACACAGTCTGTGCGCGATCTGCCTGGGATCGAAGCACGCTGATTCGGCTCTTGAGGGAGCCGTCTGCCTGCACTGTGTACGCCAGTGCAGACGCTTCGATCCCGGAGGGCTTTCCTCGAGAGGGGGTCTTCGCCAGCATTCCTCGCGGTGTTGGTCCCGCTTTCGCCGAGGCGGAGCGGCGCCTGCATTTGCTGGGTTCGCAGATAGATCTGCTGGAGGGAATGGAGACGGGCGCTTCCCTATCTCCTACCTCACCCGCCAGATCTGCCTGATCTCTGGGTTCGGAAGCCCGCGCTGCGGTCCTTCCCCCTGAGTAACGGCCGCGACGCACCGCCTTTCTTTCTCCGAGGAGATTGACACGGAGGGCGTCGATGAGTTCGCAGTTACACAAACATCAGCTGCATAAACCTCAGTTGCACAGACATCAGTTGCACAAGCATCAGTTTCACAAGCATATTATGCCTAAACATTATAACGAGCAGCATTAATGAGGAGCGCAGCTCGCGCAGTCAGCTCGCGGGAAAAATAAGGGGGCTGACTGTGCTTCTCGCATATCTGGTGACGGGCTGGAGACGGCTTTTCCTATCTCACCCGTGTTCCCTAGATTTAGAGTTCGTTCTTGAGGCTCGGAAGCCCGCGCTGCGGTTCCTTCCCCCTCTGACCGTGAACTCGTAGCTGCAGCTATTTATCTCCGAGGAGATTAATATTGTTTGTGTGACTAAGCGGCTCGCGCGCTGCCGAGGCAACGCGTATATGACATCACTTTCAGTTTTGATGTGAATTTTACCAAACCAGACCGTGTTTACTAGTCTGATTGGTTAGCTGCATTTAATTCTGAGGAATTAAATTCAGTATTTATCTGACTATGAGAAGTTAGATATGAATTGTATCACAAGCCAGACCGTGTTTACTCGTCTGCTTGTTTGGCTCCATTTAATATTGAGGAATTAAATGAGGCATTTATCTGACTGAGAGAAGTTAGATATATAATTTTTTTTTGATTCTTGATCTGAATCTTACCACGCCAGACCATGTATACTTGTCTGGTTGTTTAGCTGCATTTAATTCTGAGGAATTAAATTCAGTGTTTACCTGACTATGAGAAGTCCGATATATCACTTTCGATATGAATTGTATCACAATCCAGACCGTGTATACTTGTCTGATTGTGTGACTGCATTAAATTCTGAGGAATATAATGACATTTATCTCACTTAGAGATATATATATACTGGAGGGGCTGCTGGGCGGGAGCAGCCCTCTCGGTGTACCGTCTCCTCATGTAGGGAGGCACAGAATCAGAGTGTTGCCGCCCGCGCTCCCCCGCGTTGGGACCGGTGGCTGTAGCAACGCTCTGGGCCAGGGTTTCCCATCCTAAGCCGGATCTGAGGGCCGTGCTTCAGGCTGGGAGGTCCTCGGCTAAGAAGTCCTGACACATCGGTCACGACTGCAGAGGGCGACCCCTACTGGGGTAGAGTGGTGTTTACACGCATTACACGGTGCCCGTCTCTCCTCAGTGCCCTCGGGAAGTCGATCTGCCAACCCTGCCAGAGCTCCAGGGAGCAGCGGTTTCCAGCGAGCGCTGCTCTCAGTTTCTTCCGCCCGCGAGCGTAGCGGTGCTGAGAGGCTCGCAACCCCTTCGGGGGTCTCTAAAGTAGTTAGATCGGCTGCTGGGAATGGTGTTCTACTTCAGGCGCCGATTTAGCTGCCTCAGTTACACCAGAGGTCCGTCTCGAGAGACTGATTCCCTTAATAGATCATTTAGCAGCAGTTGAATGACTGCCAGATGTATCTCAAATGGGTCCTGCATATGACAATAAGGCTATTGCTTTTAGTTCGGCTCTTACCGCCGAAATTCAACGGGGTTATTCCGACGTTGGTCGGACCCGAGCAGGCTCTGGTTACGGAACAAAAAGTGAATACCTTATTAGGGAAGGAGGCCATCGAGGTGGTCTCTCCTCAAGACAGGGAATCCGGGGTTTTACAGCCGGTATTTCACAAGTTCCAAGGAAGGATGAGGGGGTTGCGTCCGATCATAGATCTACATCAGTTAAATCGCTCAGTTTTGAGGCTGAAGTTCAAACTGCTTATTCTAAAGCATGTTGTACCACAAATCAGGTCTGAGGACTGGTTTGTTACGACAGATCTCATAAGACGCATACTTCCATGTCTCCATCCTTCCACAACACAGGAAGTTTCTGAGGTTCGCTTTCGGGGGCGAAGTGTACCAATATTGAGTACTTCCGTCCAGCCTTGTACTCTCACCCAGCACGTTTACGAAGTGCGTGGATGCTGCTCAAATGGCTCCACTGCGACTGCGGGGCATCCGCATACTAAATTATATCAACGATTGGTTGATTTTAGCTCAATCAGAGCAGATGGCGGTTCGACATCGAGATGTCGTTCTCGCCCACATGGGGGAGCTGGGTTTGAGACTGAACGCCAAGAAGAGTGTACTTTCTCCAGTTCAGAGAACCACCTATCTAGGCGTAGTATGGGATTCGACCGCGATGCAGGCACGATTGTCCCCTGCTCGTATCGAGTCAATCCTCATCTCAGTCGAGAGAGTCAAAGAAGGCCAGTCACTCACTGTCAAACAATTTCAGAGATTGTTGGGTCTGATGGCAGCTGCGTCCAACGTGATACCCCTTGGCCTGCTTTACATGAGACCCCTACAGTGGTGGCTCAAGACCAAGGGATTTTCCCCGAGGGGCAATCCACTTCGAACTATCAAGGTCACGCGGCGCTGCCTCCGTGCCTTAGACATGTGGAAGAAACCTTGGTTCTTGAATCAGGGCCCGGTGCTGGGAGCTCCTGGTCGCCATGTAACACTAGCGACGGATGCATCCCTCACTGGTTGGGGTGCGGTCATGAGTGGCCACCCTGCCCGCGGTCTGTGGAGCGGTCGCCATTCTACATGGCATATCAGTTGTCTAGAGATGCTAGCTGTGCATCAAGCATTAAAATATTCCTCCCAGACCTGAGAGGTCACCATGTGTTGGTGCGCACCGACAACACAGCGGTGGTCTCTTATATCAACCAGCAGGGAGGTCTGTGTTTGTGTCCCTTGTACAAGCTGGCACACCAGATCCTTCTGTTGTCCCAGGATAAACTCCTCTAGCTCAGAGCAGTATATTTTCCTGGGAGGTTGAATGTTGGAGCAGACATACTGTCGAGACAGGGGCCAAGGCCCGGGGAATGGAGGCTTCACCCTGAGGTGGTGAAGCAGATATGGAGAGTTTTTGGACCTCTTTGCGACTCGAGACATCGCAATGTCCCCTCTGGTTCTCTCTAGTTCATCCAGCTCCCCTGGGACTGGACACTATGGTACAGACCTGGCCGAGGCTTCGTCTGTACGCATTTCCCCCTATTGCTCTGCTCCCGGGAGTTCTGGCGAGAGTACGCCGGGACAGGGTCCGTCTATCGTTAGTAGCCCCGTTCTGGCCGGAGCGAGTATGGTTCGCAGATTTGGTCTCGCTCCTCGACGGCTCTCCTTGGGAGATACCGATCAGGACAGACCTACTCTCACAGGCGCAGGGCACGATAATTCACCCTCGCCCGGAGCTGTGGAAGCTGTGTGTGTGGCCCCTGAGGGGGCGCAGTTCATAGCATCCGGTCTCTCAACCGAGGTTGTTGAGACCCTCCTCCAATCCAGAGCTCCCTCAACGAGGAAACTGTACGCCCTGAGGTGGAAACTCTTCACCTCATGGTGCAGAGACCGCCAGCTAGACCCAGTAAACTGCCCAGTTGGTACAGTTCTGGAGTTCCTACAGGCCAGGCTCTCTGGAGGGTTGACCCACTCCATGCTGAAGGTCTACGTGGCGGCCATTGCGGCCTACCACGCCCTTCTCGATGGTCAGTCTTTGGGAAGACACCCATTAGTTATACGTTTCCTCCGCGGTGCGCTGAGGCTGAGACCTCCAGTACGGTCCCGTATTCCCCCGTGGGACTTGGTTGTGGTGCTAGAGGCGTTGTGCAGACCTCCATTTGAGCCTATTCAAGATATCTCAGACAGACATCTGACACTTAAAACCGCCTTTCTGTTGGCCATTACCTCTCTGAGGAGAGTAGGAGACTTGCAGGCCCTCTCAGTGGCCCCTACTTATCTGGACTTTGCACCTGGCATCACCAGAGCGTTCATATACCCTCGAGCGGGATATGTTCCTAAGGTCCCCTCTGGCACACCACAACCTGTAGTGCTGCAGGCTTTCTGTCCTCCTCCCTTTCGGGAGCCCGACCAAGAGAAGCTAAATTGTATGTGTCCAGTTCGAGCACTGGACGCATACGTCCACAGAGCTGCCCTGTGGAGAAAAACAGACCAATTGCTTGTATGCTATGGTCCCCCCAAGAGGGGTTCTCCTGCTTCTAAGCAGTCTATTAGTCGTTGGATAGTCGAGGCTATCAACGCCACCTATGAGTCCTCTGGTCGTCCCCCGCTGTTGGGAGCCAAGGCTCACTCCACACGGGGTATGGCGGCCTCCAAGGCTTTTTTTGCAGGTGTTTCCATGCTGGACATCTGCAACGCTGCGGGGTGGTCCACGCCCTCTACGTTCGCAAGATTTTATGGCTTAGACATGCCGGTCACTCTAGGCGCATCCGTCCTCTCGTCCTAAGCTGTGCTCTGCGGATACACACTAGGCAGGGGTTTGGTAGTCTGGCAGCGTTGGTACTCGTTCCCCAAAGCGTTCGACGCAGCTCGAGTTCCTGAAGAGGAACGTCTCTAGGTTACGTATGTAACCCTAGTTCCTCGAGGGAACGAGACGCTGCGTCTCGGAGCCATACCCCTGGCACCCCTGCCGGCGCTTGCTGGTACTCGAAGCTGATGCCAGCTGCGCGGCATGTGCTTTTATAGCTTCCTGGTCGCTTACGTCACCCCGCCCGTGACGTCACGCTCTTTCATTGGACTGATTTCACACGATATTCAGAGTCGCTCACGCTAGACGCGTTCCCCAAAGCGTTCGACGCAGCGTCTCGTTCCCTCGAGGAACTAGGGTTACATACGTAACCTAGAGATGTTTTTTTTTAATAGACAAAATAGAAATATTAATAATCTAACAATACTGAGCACTTCTTGGTTTATTATTTTCTTATTTGGTATATTTGGTTCCCAAGCTGCTAGTAATTTAATAGATAATAAATAATAAATAATAGTAGGTTGCATAATTGTCTAATAATAAGAAGAAGGCCAGAGGGCCTGAAAAGGATATACAGTATTCAAAGATGTATATTTCACTTCACAGATGATCACAGAATTTTTTTTTTCATCAGAGTATATCATATTGTTTCATTTTGTTTGTTGTTTTTGTGACCATGGGTTTTATTGTCAGGTGTGGATGGGTTCCTCTGAATATGAGGGTATGTATGGACAAAACTGAGCTTTTATCATTAGGAAGACAGACAGGACAAACTTTAACTTTCTTGTGCTTTAGTCTAATCACAGCAAGACAGTAAGCAGAAGAATTTTATAATTGATCCGAGAGGATACAGGTAGCCAGTGGAGGTTGAATAGAATAGGAGTGATATGTGCAGACTGTTTAGTGTAAAATTAGCATTCTTTCAGTAAAATGTTGAATATATTGCAATAGAGATGGAGCGTACTGATTATCCAGGGGGAAAAAAAGTGTTACAGTAATAACAGCGGGGTATGATTAAATCGTGTTCTAGTAACTCTTATGAAGTCACAATTAAAACAATTATAGAATCATTACACTGAATGTTAATTAGAGCATATTGCTGCAAAATGACCACAAAAACACACCCAACTCTTCAACCTAGACATACATTAAAGGGGCTGTTGATTGCAATTTCATTTTTTTAACGTTAGTAAGTGTAATGTAACTGTTTGAGCATAAACAATATCTGCAAAGTTGCGGCGCTGAAAGTTCGATGCAAACGGAGACATCATCTTCTAAAATTCTGGCAGTTTATTGCCTACAAAAATGGCTCATAGTGACTACAATGAGTTACGTCCCGCATTTTTTGACATCACAAACCCAGATAAAAAATACTCTTCCTCACGTCCCCTGCCCTGCAAACTCTCTGCATCTCTCTCTCTCTCTCTCGTGTTTTTGAGAATTATGTCTTGGCCATGGACGAAGAACTATCGGACGCCCAAATTATTTCACATTTTACACGCTCACGGTTGCAGATGATAAGTATGACACGGCATTCCAAGCTATTCGCACATTCTTCGAGCCAAAAGTGAATGTGGTAGCTGAACGGTACAGATTTCGCCAGCGAGGACAATGGCATGGTGAAACTACGGATCAATATGTTGCGCCGTCAAAGGAGCTTGCAGCTACATGCGAATTCGGAGCCATGGAGGAGGAAATGATCCGGGATCAACTTGTTGAAAGAACAAATTCAAATCGCACACGGGAACGTTTGCTCCTAGAGGTGGATCTTACTTTGAAAAAAGCTGTCACAATTGCCCGCCAAATAGAAATGGCAGTGGCGGGGGCAAATGTGATGAGCAAACTGGCAGATGGCACAGTACAAGTGATTCAACAGTCACGTCATCAACACAATAGATCTGGCAGTGAAACGGGGAAAAATGCACAGACATTACTAGGAGCAACGCGATGCACTCATCTACATTCCAAGGGAAAATGTGTTACAGGTGTGGGTCAAAACAGCATACTGCCAACTTTCAAAAATACCCTGCCAAAGACGCTATCTGTAATGCATGTAAGAAAAAAGGACATTTCGCCAAAGTGTGCCGTGGACACAAAAACGTAAGTGAGATTTCAATTCCTGAAGTGACTGTGCTTACGGTATAAAGCCCTTATCGCGACTCAAGCAAGATAATGTGTACTGTTCAAATTACTGTATGTGAAACAACACAGAACGTGGAGTTAATGCTGGATACGGGCTCAGCAGTATCAATTATTCCAATGTCAGTGTGTACTCAGTATTTTCCTAATGCTACCCTTTTGAAAGCGAAAATGAACTAAGTGAGCTATGGTGGACACGCCATATCTGTAATGGGATGCATAGAAGCTGAGATCATGTATGGCGAGCGGCGCACTACAGCTGAACCTTGATGGCACTGCGGTGTTGGGACGAGACTTGTTTGCAGCCATGGAACTGCAGCTGTTAGATGGCCGTATTGTTACATCGTCATGCCGCACCATAAATTCAGCTGACGTTAGTACGGATCCTGAGAAACTGGGCTGCGCACAAGGATTTACACACTTAGTCAAAGTTCGTGCCGATGTGAAACCAGTACAGCAGAAACTGCGCCACCTTACATTTGCAGTCCGTGACGCTGTGTCACAGGAATTACAGCGACTCATTCAGCAGGATGTGATCGAACCGATTGAATCATCAGAATGGGTCTCACCAGTTCTGGTCACTAAAAAAAAAGATGGAAACATGCGACTTTGCATGGATTTGCGAGAACCAAATAAGGCCATAGTAGTGGACAGTTTTCCACTTCCTCACGTGGAAGAAATGTTTGCAGAGCTGAGTGGATCAGCTGTCTTTTCAACACTAGATCTTCAAAGCACCTATCACCAAGTCCTACTGCATGAGGATAGCCACAGCCTCACTTCATTCATCACACATGAAGGCTTATTTCACTATAAGCGAGTACCTTATGGACTGGCATCAGGGCCGAGTTGTTTTCAGAGACTGATGTCGACCATACTTAAAGAACTTGCACATGTTTAATGTTACTTGGACGATGTCATTGTCTCAGGAAAGACCATTTAGGAACATGACAAGAACTTGAACGCAGCACTTCAGTGTCTAGAAACAGCTGGACTTAAATTGAACTTTGACAAATTCCACATCAGACAGACGAAGCTGTCGTTCTTAGGACACACAACCTATTGATACTGCCAGCTTATGCTCTTTCCTTGGGCTCACATCGTGGTATTCAAAATTCATACCTGATTATTCCGCAGTGGTTGAGCACCTTAGAGCATTGTCTCGCGGATCTGCTTCATTCACCTGGACGCCTGAGGCACAGAAAAGTTTTGAGCAGGTGAAAGGCCTTATAATTAATAGCCCTGCACTGACACTTTTTGACCCTGAGCTACACACTATCGTTACAACTGATGCTTCTAATTATGGTCTAGGCGCCGTTCTCACCCAGATACACCCAGACTGGTCTGAAAAGACTGTTGCTTTTGCATCACGCACCCTCACACAGGCTGAACGCAAGTACTCCACAAATGAGAAGGAAGCATTAGGCTGTGTGTGGGCAATGGAGAATTTGAGAACTTATCTGTGGGAGCGATGTTTTACATTACGTACAGCCCACTCACAACACTGCACACTTCGAAGGGACAAGGGTGAGCAGGACTTTGGATTGTTCGGTGCTCAGCTAGGTTGATGACTTTTGACTATGACATCCAGTACAAGCCTGGACGTGAAAATGTTACAGCTGATTACTTGTCTTGCTTGCCATTACAGAGCAGTGAACCTGTGCTGGAGGATGACGTGGAAGTGGTTGCACTTACTTCAATCTTCACGGCCATATCTGCTGATGTTTTCAGAGCTGCAGGGGCTACCTGCCCCATGTACAGTGAAGTATGTAACTTACTGATGACCAAATGGCCAAAATCTCCTAAGGGCCTAGGACCTGATCTGTTACCATACTTCAAAATTCAACATGAACTTTCTCTACAGGATGATTACGTGGTAAGAGGCACACACAGACTTTTAGTACCAGAGTCTTTGCATGGGCAGTTCATTGCATTGCCTCACAATACTCATCAAGGCATTGTTAGAACCAAGCAAAGACTCAGAGAGCTGTATTGGTGGCTGGGTATGGATGCCCAGGTTGAGACAGCCATCAAATCATGCATTACGTGTCAAACTCATGACAAGTCAGCAGTCATTTACACTCCGCCACTCCATCCTGTACCCCTCCCGGATGAAGCATGGGAGAAACTCGCTATAGACATTGTGGGGCCCTTTGACAAAGCTCCATTAGAATGTTGTTTTGCTGTAACTTTAGTGGACTACTTAGGTAAGTGGCCAGAGATTGCTTTCATGCCTCAGGTAACCTCTTCAGCAGTTATTCAATTTCTGTCGACTGTGTTCAGCCGTGAAGGTAACCCGAAGGAGTTGATCTCAGATCACAGCTCTCAATTCATGTCATGTGAGTTTGAAATGTTTCTTGAAAACCGAGGAATTATGCATCGAACTTCATCTGTGTATTATCCTAGTGCCAATGGAGAGGTCGAACGTTTTAATCGTACTTTGAAACACGTGTTGCTAACTGCTTCTGTGGAAGGCAAACGATGGAAAGAATTCACAAGGGAATTCTTACAAGCATACCGTGCTACACCTCATTCGACTACTCAGCGTTCACCTGCTGAATTGTTACATGCAAGACAGATGCGCACTAAACTTCATATCTCAGGATTAAAGAAACTGCAGCATCTTCAGCAACCATGTGCGCAGAACATTGTAGATCGAGTGAAACACATGCAGAAGAACTCCAAAACATGATCGCAAGCGTGGGGCGACAGAAGTGTCATTCAAACAAGGATTTTTTGTTCGAGTGAAGCGACCAGGTATCCTTCCTAAGCTCTAATCTGCATTTTCCAAACCATTGGAAGTACGGCAAAAGACTGGTCCTTACACTTACAAACTGTCTGATGGGCGTATTTGGAATGCTTCTCACCTCACACCTTTCTCTTATGGGAAGGAGGAGAGTGGGGCACAGGAACTGGCTAACATTGATTATGACTGTAAAATGCAAACTGCACCAGTGACTCAGCCAGAAAGACAGGTTAGAGTTAAACAAACACCAGTATGGGCTCGGGACTATGTTATGAACTAAATAACATTGTTCATTGATTCCATGTGAATATTATTTTACATGGGGATTTGTGATAAGGTAACAAATACATATAGAGTGTTGTTCTGTAATGCATGTTGTGCATTTGTGAATTTCAAGGGAAAATGTTAAGTTCATGTTTGAAAGGTTGGTACTGTTATGCAAAGTCATTGTTAAAAAAAAAAACACATTTGGTCACTATACGGACATAAGTGAATACTAGGTACAATTGTTAAAAGAGAGCGAGATGTGGTGTTACTACTTGTCCTGGGTGGCACTAGTAGATCTGAAATGCATATACTGTAAGTGTACCTGAAGAGTGAAGATGAGTTAGTCTGAGTAAAGCATGTTGAAAAGTTAGCTCTGTGTTGTTTGTGTTCTTACCAAGACATAACATCTATTCACTAATATTCTCTGCATCTCAATTGAGCTCAAGTTGATAAGAGATATAGATGACACCACTGTTTACAATACAAGCGGAGCATATGCCGCTGAGGTGAGGGGCAGGATGTTTAGACGCGCACTAGAGGAGGTTTAGCCAATCACAACACACTGGACTAGCTAACCAATCAGAGCCCATCACGAGGGAGGGACTTCATAAAAGCAGGAAATGATCAGCGCATTAATAGAAGAAGGGAAAGAGCGGTGTGGAATAAAGGTAAATTATGTGAAAAATAATGTTTTTTTTTTTTTAAACAAAGCATTAGCACGTTAGACTGCACCCCATAAACACAATCAAGCTTAGAAAAAAAAAAAAAAACAGTCAACCACCCCTTTAATAAAATTCATAAATGCATCCATTATGTTATATATATACATAGCGACGCTACTAGCATAACAAGATTTTTCAGTAGCTTTACAGTAGTGACGTTACTTTTAAAATGGTGTATCTTTTCCTGCAGCTAACTTATTCCAGAAGTAGCGGTGTAGCGTGACCAAACGCTACATTCCATTTTGCGTTCTGACAAGTCACAAGAATGTAATGCATTGAAGTAGCGCAGCATCTTCTTCTGACTACATCACAAACTAAATTTGTTCATCATTCATAAATAAATAATAAATCATAATAATAATAAATGAAACAAAAATTTAAAAATAAACTCACAAAGAACATTTGTAGGAAAATTCCTAAAGAAATGCTCAAACTAGAAACATACTGCAGGTAAGGTCTGGACGTTTGCTGGGTATCAGTACAGTTCATTCTCAATCCAGATGCAGACCGTGATGATACTGTACCTTCTTGAAAAGCCACACAACATCCCTTAATTAGGCTCAATATTAATTTTGATATCTTCAGCTTTGACTAGTGACTGTACTGACATAGTAATTGCTGTGGAAAAGTATAGCAATATACTGCACATATTATAATTACAGCCATTCTCAAACCAATGCTAGCCTCCAAAATGCCAAAACACACAGACTTGTTAAACTGACAATTTTTCCCATTTTTTTAAAGGGGAAAAACCAATATAAAGCCATAAAATAATGTTTATTCTCAACATTTGTTCACCATATCCACTCCCATGCAATCATGTGACTAGAAACTAGAAAACTGTGACCAGGTTTCATATACTGCTGACAAAAATTATCCATACAGTCCCAGCACAAATCAATTACATAAACTTCTGTTTTACAAAGTTAAGTGGATTGCACACAGAGAAATTAAGTTTAATGTTTAAAAATGTTGCTCCAACCATTGTATTTAAATCAACTCTATAAGCACCAGATACTTCTTTTGAACCTTGAAATTCTAGAAAAAAATATTTTTTCTCATGTCTTAACAGGTATAGACTTTACACACAAAATCTCCCAGATACCAGCAGCCTTCAACAGATCGCACCATGCTGTACGGCATGACCAAAGAGCCCAGCAGACAGTCACTGACAGCCAGAGAGCGAACGATCAGATGAGTTGGAGACTGAAGCTGTTTGAAGTGAGAGATGGAGATGATGATCAGCAGGTTCCCAAAAACTGTTGTGAGGATCATCAGCAAAAAGGAAAGCATACATTGCCACTTTAACAACAGTAAGATGATGCAGTTTGGGACAGGAGTTTAGTCGGAGTGGAAAGTAGAGAAACATCTACTATCCACCGACTGTTCCAGATGCTGAGATTATTTTCTTTGTTAAAAGGTTGACAATTATCAACATTTGTTTAGTAAAGATTAATATTTAAGGAATAATTGATGACGGGCCGTTGAAGCGGAGTGGCCGTTACACCTCGGGTGTGCATTATTTTTTTAATAATTCAACGGCCCAGAGCAGGGCTATTCAGTCGGCGGCCTGCCAATCATCTTCATCGGGCCGGGGGAAGAGTCACATACATCCTCAAATTGTTTTTGCTCGCTGCTAAATGGTCTGCTAAGGGAATCAGTCTCTCGAGACTGACCTCTGGTGTAATCAGAACAGCTAGTTCGGTGCCCTGTAATGGCGGACCGGCAGGAGACAACCGAACTAACCGTTCTAGAGACCTCCACGGAGGTGGCAAGCCTCTCAGCACCGCTACCTTTCCGGGCAGTAACTGAGAGTGGTGCTCGCGGGAGACCTCTGCACCCTGTAACTCCAGCAGGGTTGGCAGACGGATCTCCTGAGGGCACTGAGGTGAGACGGACTCCGTGTAATGTGGTGTAACCCACTGCACCCCAGAGGGACTGCCCTTGTAAGCCCTGGACCAGTGGCATCAGGCCTTAAGTACGGTCCGCAGATCCGGCTTAGGCTTAGAGGCCCCCGACACAGAGTGCCGCTTCGACCCATGGTCCCGCTTGGACGTTTTGCGCTTCCCTGTATGAAGAGCTGGTACTCGGAGTAGGCTGCCCCCGCCCGGCAGCCTCTGGAATTAGTGAGCGATGCGGGAGGAACCGCTGGAATGCCACCGCTTGTTTGCGAGCCTCCTTGTACCTGTCGATGACGGCACTGACTGTGTCGCCAAACAGGCCCGAGGACACAAGCGGGGTGTCCATGAGGCAGACCCTGTCTTTATCTCTCTTGTCAGACAGGGTCAGCCACAAATGTCTCTCCGCCGCCACCATGGCTGCCATAGACGGAGAGACAAATCAGCGGTCCTCCTGAGCTCCGTGATATCCTCGGATCTCACATGCTCTCGCATGTCTAATTCCTTCAGCAGGTCAGCCTGGTACGCCTGTAACACCGCCATGGTGTGCAGACACGCACCAGCCTGACCCACTGCCGAGTACCCTTTGCCCACCAGCAGTGCCGGAGCCTTTAAGGATGATGCCGCGCCGGGAGACAGATAACTCGCGAGCATCTGCTCCACACGCGGCATCGCCTTATAACCTTGCTCATTCAACCCCGCTACATTGCCGTAGCAATCAGAAGCGGGAATGAAGAGGCGGGCCGAGAATGGTTTCACCCACGATTTACACACCTCGGTGTGTAAATCGAGGAAAAACAGCAGGCTCCGGCGTGGAGGTGACGGCTTAGTTTGCAGAAAGCGTTCATCCAGCTTGCCTTTCTGCGGTTCAGCCTTTTTCTCGGTGGGCCAATCGATGTTCAACTTGGCCACGGCACGAGTAACCACCTCCAACAGCTCCTCATACTGGGGCGATTGAGGGGGCGAATCCTCATTGACACCCACTACATCAACCTCCTCAGAGGAATACAGGTGAAGCACAGAGCCCGCTCCCCGGGGGGAAGTAGCGCCGGAGCGCGCTTCCGATCCCTGACAGCGGGCACTGGATCTGGCAGGTGAGGAAAAAGATAGGGACTCGCCCGTCTCCATTCGCTCTGCCAAATCCAGCTACGAACCCCATGAGCAAGATTGGAGGGTGCTTTTGACATTGTTGAGGACAAACAACAGTAAATAAGACTGACACAACAGATATTGGTACAGACACACACAGAGCGCTTGCTGAAGACAGAAGGCTAATGACGGCTTCGCCGCACGTGCTTTTAAGCTTCCTGGTCTCTGACGTCACCCGTCTATAATTGCTCAAAATGCTGTTATCAAGATTGCTCTTTTTCAGGAGGGGCTTAACAACTGCAGTTTTCAGGGAGTTTGGAAATGTCCCAGAAAGAAGTAAGGCATTCACCACTTCTAAGAGGTCTGCTTCTAAACAGTTAAGCACACTTTTGAAAAAAAGATGTGGGAAGTGTGTCAAAATAGCATGTTGACGATTTTAGCTGCTGTACTATTTCTTCCAAAATTTTGCTATCAATTGTTTCAAAAATAGACATAGTATCTTTTTGATTATGCGGCCAAATCTGTCTGACCTCTGCATTACTTAAGGATGTGCTAATCTCCTTCCTGATATTGATGATCTTCTCAGAAAAGAAGGAAGCAAACTCATTGCAATTGCTGTTTGAAAGCATTTCACTGGGAATCTGACTTGGGGGGTTTGTCAGTTTCTCAACAGTGGCAAAAAGAGTACGAGTGTTGTTTAAGTTACTGTTTATAAGGTTTGAGAAGAAATTCTGTCTAGCTGTGGCTAGTTTCACATTAAAAGCATGAAGGCTGTCTTTATAGATGCTATAGTGAATTTCAAGTTTCGTCTTCCACCACATCCGCTCGGCTTTTCTGGATTGTCATAGTCTGAACTGCTGTTGATCTTCTCCAAACTGATTTCTGTCTGTTTGTTTTCTTACTGACTATTATTGGAGCAATATCATCAATAACATTCTTAACTTTTGAGTTAAAGGAATCAAGGAGAATATCAACAGAGTCTGCAGAAATGCTTGGTGTTAAAGATATAGCCTCCATAAACAGCACACTGGTGTTCTCGTTTATGCATCTCCTTTTGACAGAGACAGATCTAGATTTAGTGGTGGCAGAGATCAATATATCAAAAGAAAATACAGAAGTGATCAGATAGTGCTATGTCCTTAATAACAATGGATGAAATGTTTAGACCCCTACTGATGATTAAATCTAGAGTGTGTCCACCTTTGTGTGTGGGTCCATGCACATGCTGAATTAGGTCAAAAGTGTTTAGAAACGTTATCATTTCTTTTGTAGTTTTGTTTTCTGCATTATCTATGTGAATATTAAAATCCCCTGCAATAGCAAAACAGTCAAACTCTAAGGAAATCATTGATAACATTTCTGTGACCTCTTCAACAAAGGCTGGAGAGTATTTTGGAGGCCTGTAAATAATGATAAACAGAATGCGTGGAGCACCTTTCAGCACAATTCCTAGATATTCAAAAGACAAGTACTGACCAAATGACACTTGCTTGCATTGATAGACATCTTTAAATAGAGCAGCTACACCTCCACCTCTCCTAACAGTCCTGCACACACTTATGAAAGTAAAGTTAGGAGGGGCTGCTTCATTGAGGACTGTTGCACTGCAGCTGTCTTCTAGCCATGTTTCGTTTAGAAACATAAAATCCAGGTTGTTTGTGGTTATAAAGTCATTGATTAGAAATTATTTATTTTTTAGTGAGCGAATGTTTAAAAATGCTAACTTGATGACAGAGCTTTGTGTCGTTACATTAATCTTAGTTTGATGCATAATAGGCCGCAGATTAGATGAATTTGCCCTTCGGCTTGAAAAGGCCTGGGACTTTCTATCACGTGATAAAACTAAAATAGAGAAAGCTACAGGCACACTGGGTTCCCGCTTATTCTGTAAACATTTGTGAATGTTGCTGCTATTATAGCGGGGACCCGACACATATCACTAAGAGCTGCTATCAGTTGTTTTTAGTTCATTTAGTTGTTTGGAGGGTTTGGGCCCTGGTGTTGTGGCAGAGGTCGGAGAGCTCTCACAGGAGCAGGGCCCACAGGCTTTGGTGGTTGGCGGGCCCGCCGTTTTTTTGTTGATATCTGCGGGCTTGCAGTGAATGAGTGAGAGAGTTTAGTCCCAGCATACACCGATTCTTCCATTTTCTGTGAGAAGCACAGAAGTGGAGATGCTGGAGAGAGGGATAATGTGTCCGGTGAGCGGGGCTGTGTCTCTGGTGTTTCCGGTGACTGTGAAATGTTGTCCTGGCTTCCCTGGCTGTTTTCATGAAAGCCGTCCTTGGTAGCTGAGTCTTGTAGCTGTTTTGATACATCACAGTCTGTCTGTGAGGAGCTCTGTAGGCAGGGCTCAGCCAGGATAGTTAAGGTTAAGTTGTATTTACTAACACTGTTCCAGAACAGTTCAACCCAAATATTCAGATGTGTGCAGTGTATTTTATGGAGGACTGTTTCCTGATCCTGGGAGAGTAGATTACAATGCCGGCTGTTCTGAATCACAGTCTGTAAGTGCATTTTCATATTTAAAGAATTTGCGACTGATGATTCAAACGCAAGTTTTGAGCAGTGTAGAGTAGCCTCTTTTTGCCTCGTCGCGCTGGGACATGGCATCACAGTATGTTAAGGGGCATAATAATTCCGTCACACGTTTGAGGCATTCGGCTAATCACAACACACTGGATAGCTGGCCAATCAGAGCACACCTCGCTTTTCAGAACGATGAGCTTTGTAAAAATCAACGTGTTTCAGAAAGGCGGGGCATAGAGGAGCAACAATAATGTACAGTATGAGGAAAATAATGCGTTCTGAACCTTAATATGTTATTTTGTGTTTTGTGGCGAGTATAAAGATTCTCCTTTCACTACTCTGCATCTAAGTCCACTGTCTATCCCACACCCTGACAAGAAGTACACTAAAAAAAATTACAGTTACAAAAATAATCAAATTTAATTGTGCACTGTAATCCAAATAATCCTAGTCCAAAGGAACATACACAAACTATGTGCGTTCAAACAGCTGAAAGAATAGGTAGTTCCAGTCAATTTTTAATCACCGCTGTAGATTGCGATGAGTACACAAACATTAAATGCTCCATCAAAAGATGGTTTATTAAAGGTTCTGTCACAGAATACTTGGGAAAACATAGAAGATCCAGGTGCAGTTTATTGTAGTCCCAAAAACAGGGCAACAGGCAGAATACAAGGGCAAAAGGTAATCCAACACAGAGAAACAAAAAACAGAAAGTAATACGAAATACGAAACAGCAACAAAAGACTAGGTGAGCTACATATATATGTATGTCAGCAGTTCTCAATTCCAGTCCTCGCGCCCCCTGCTCTGCATATTTTGTATGTTTCTCTTATGGCTTCAGATGTATGTTCTATTCATACGTAAGTGCCCTGCGAAGTGGACATCACAGGATATTCCGCCATGATTCCAGTTTGAAGTGAATGTATATGTTCAATTGAAATGTGCGAGACGTGAATTTAAATTGTATTTATTTGCAGAGGTATATGATGTCACACTTGTTCATGTGTGAAGACGTTGCGCAGTGGAAATTCTGTGAATGAATGTTCTGAAGTGAAGTAAACTTCAATAGATTTCCCCTGCTCAGGGAGTAGGTAGCAATGAACACTGTGTAGAGACCATGTCATTCGGAACACAGTTCATGCACGGAGCTCACTTCTAATGAGCTGATAATCTGAATCATGTGTGTTAACAAAGAGAGACATATAAAATGTACAGAGCGGGGGGTTGCGAGGACTGGAATTGAGAACCGCTGGTGTATGGTATATATAACGGTGAACTACTGTAATAGAAAAAATTATAAATAGCTGAAGGTAATGGAAAAATAATCAGTGCAAGGGGTGATGAGAACTGAAGTCCAAAAACAAACCAACAGTGATCCAGAAGAGTGCCCTCTAGTGGCTGTCATAAGCACACCAGCTGATGGCTGTGACCGGTTCTTTGCTAATAACTGTTTTATTTAGACTCACACTGTCCTGAAGAACCATTTTATGATAAGTTTATTTTTTAGAGCTTAAAGTTCTTTATTTCCACTAATTTTTTTAATCGGTAACTGTCAAAAAATCCTTTCAGAGCCAATTAATTGCTGATTTTTTGGAGCTCCACCATCAAACTAAATAGACCGTCAACAAACACTCAGCAGGAGATATCTTTCATGTGATATCTGTCAAATTATAACTATAATTATATTTTTGGAAAGGGAGACAGTTTTAATGTAAACCCACTGAAATATGATCTAAAGAGCTGAATGTATTAAAAGCAATTTATAATGTTAATTTCACATAAAAATACATGCTATTTAGGTTGTTTCATAATAAATGGAATATATTTTGTGCATGAGTGGTTTTCACCAGATTACTGAAAAATATTAAGATCATTGCTTCCAGTAAAACACATTTGCAAAACGGTTCCAGCATATATGAAATAAAAAGAATTACATGAAAGTAAATATTTATTGTGATGCCTGAAATAAGTGTGAGAGCAGTTTTCATTCAAATATTAATGTGTTAGAATGTTTGATGCCACAGATATAAGTGGATATGAGAATCTTAAAGGCCTTCTGAAAACAAGGGTAGAAAAAACCATAAATCAAGGGATTACAAGTCGAGTTGAAATATGCAAACCAAAACAAAGCATCAAAAACAACAGCTGGGGTCCAAAAATAAAAAAAAAGGGTCAAGAGCATTAACAGTAAAATAAGGCAGCCAGCAGAACAAATAAACACCCATGACAATGGCCAGAGTTTTAGCTGCTTTTCTCTCTCTGTGAGCAGAGCTTTGGCTCTTCAACCTTCCAGTTACTCTTTCTGACATAACTTTTGCATGTTTTCGTGCAACATAGAAGATTTTTACATATAAAGAGCTCATGATCGTCCCAGGAAGGAAGAATACAAGAACTGGACATATAATACTCCACTCCTTGTTAAAAAACATAACACAACTTCCCACACAATAACTCTGCAATATAACCATCTCTATTCCAACTGCACTTACCCCTGAAAACACAAAAGAGAAACTGTACAGAAATGAAAACAGCCATATGAAGGCAATAAATACAGTCACAGTGTTGTTTGTGACCCTCATTCTGTATCTTAGAGGGTCACAAATGGCCCAGTACCTGTCAACAGATATTAAACTGAGATTCAGTAATGAGGAGTTACAGAAGGTCATGTCTAAACTAGAATGAACTTTACACAAGAAATCTCCCAGATACCAGCAGCCTTCAACAGACCGCACCATGCTGTACGGCATGACCAAAGAGCCCAGCAGACAGTCACTGACAGCCAGAGAGCGAACGATCAGATGAGTTGGAGACTGAAGCTGTTTGAAGTGAGAGATGGAGATGATGATCAGCAGGTTCCCAAAAACTGTTGTGAGGATCATCAGCACCAAGAAAGCATACATTGCCACTTTAACAACAGTAAGACGATGCAGTTTTGGACAGGAGTTTGGCCGGAGTGGATAACAGAGAAACATATTCTCAGTTTGAGTCTTATTTGAAGTCATCATCTGTTCCAGATGCTGAGATGATTTCCTTTGTTAAAAGGTTGACAATTATCAATATTTGTTTAGTAAAGATAAATATAAATATATAGTACATGCCCGTTTATTTTAACTCCCTAAATGTACCCAGAGCAGTTGAGTTTTGTTCATAAATACCCTCATATTTGAAGCAACCCTCCTACTCATGACACTGTTACCCATAGTTACAAAAACAACATTAGCTCTGGAGATTAAAATGAAAAAATAAGTGAGCATTAGATACACTATGGGAGTATCATGTATTTTATGCAAAATTTGGTTCTATAAAACGTACATTTACTTATGTTTGCATAATAAATAAAATGTAAAGTATATAAAAAATACAGCAAAAATAGATATGGATACTTTAGATGCAAAACTGCAACTGATGTCATGTATCTGGCTGGGCTGTGAACAGGGGCACCTTAAGATAACCAGAGGCCCCCTGGTTACAGCGTTACAATTGCCCCCCAAGCCTTGGAAACAAAGATGCGCGGTGCCAAACCCCCTCACGAAAGAAGAAAGCAGTCGTGATTGACGAGCGCATATCAGGATCAACTTAACGCTGGATTCTCAAAAGTATGTGAAATATTTAAAGTTTGCGGCAAAGAATCTTTATAATACATCTGAGAGTTTTACACACTGGTCTGTTGTTGTGACGACATGTCCATGGGCCGGAATGTGACGCTGATAGAAACAAACTGTGATTGGTTGTTTGACATGTGATTGGTTGTTTGTGATTGGTCAGGTCTTGGCCAATGAAGCTGCCATGGATTCCAGACCTTCAGCCGTCAGTCTGAAGGTCTGGCTAGCGAGACTACATAAAAGTAAACATTATGTTATTACAATAATTATACGGAGGTAATATGAAAAGAAAATGCCATCAAAACTTTCCTGACCGAAATGTAAGTTTACAGGTATGATTTAAACACCATAAATTACACAAAATATTCATTATTCCTTATCAGTAGATCGAAACAAAACATTGCAAGTTGGCATAAATGTGAGGTATTTGGTGATTGCTAGCTGTGTTTTTGTTTTGAAACGTGCCATGCTCGCGCTTAATTAATTCAATCAAAGCCGTTCAAAGTTAAATGATCAAATTTAAACAATAGGATGATTCCTATCATTCCATCCCCAGATCTGAGATTGAGACTCTGAAGCAGCATGTTGGAACACAGTGACTGAATCCACAGTAAAACCTTCAGCTGACACACGCAAGTCACTGAATTCACACTGTATGACATTACAGAAAGTTGTCTGGTCAAGCTCCTTTCACACAGCAGTGCTGTGTTTCTTGTTGATCTGCATGTTAACATAAAGACACTCTCATGCTGGGTTTTACTAGCGCATGCATTGTATATTCTGCTAGTATATCGGTGGAATACATGGAACATACCAACTATACAAACTGTGTGGGGGAAACTTAAACTGAACCATTGACTATAAACTACAACCAAGGCATTACTGAAAATGAGTGCGTGAGTTTGTTTACAAAATGTTGTTGTCACTGCTGCAAATTCCCATATATTCAAATAATTATAAGAAACAAAGAAATAATTTCCTTGCAGGCAGTGGACCCCCTTCCCAGTGTAGGCCCCTGGGCTTCAGCCCGTTGAAGCCCGTGCATTAATGCGCCCCTAGCTCTGAACCTGACAGATGAGTGATAAAACAATGTGATCTAATGTTTTTTACGTAAAGTGTAGTTCTTCCAAATGTACATTTACTTTCATTTGCAGAGATGCAATACTGATGTATTTACATCATCTAAATATACAATATTGACGTACTGACAACACCTAAGATGTAAATTATTTACGTATGAACAACTTAACAGACTTACAAATAATTCCTTATACTGCAAACCCGGCATTAGCATTTTTATTATATTTCATTCAGTTGTCATATCAATAGCATTACGTTTTCATCTGCACCTTCAAGTTTTTTCATTTACTTAAAGGGGTCATATGATGCTGCTAAAAAGAACATTATTTTGTGTATTTGGTGTAATGAAATGTGTTTATGCGGTTTAAGGTTAAAAAAACATTATTTTCCACATACTGTACATTATTGTTTCTTCTCTATGCCCCGCCTTCTGAAACGCGTCGATTTTTACAAAGCTCATCGCTCTGAAATGCAAGGTGTGCTGTGATTGGCCAGCTATCCAGCGCGTTGTGATTGGCCGAATGCCTCAAGCATGTGACGGAAATGTTACGCCTCTTAACATATTGTGATGCCCTGTCCGGCCGGAGCGACGAGACATAAACATAAAACCCATTATAAGCGTGATATAAACATGATTTCTAGTCATGTCTTCTTTAGGAAGGCAAAAACAAAGTAGTTTCGCTTTCTCAACGAAACAGCATCACACACCAGGGCCTTGAATGAGCAGAGGCTGGAGGCCTAGAGTGAGCCGTGGCCGGCTTGAGAACGGTGCGGCAGGCGGATTCTACGAAGGAGCGTACCGTGGGCTTGCAGCATCCACATGTGATGACCCTGGGCTGGACTCCACTTCATCCACAGTGAAAGCCGATTCAGCGATCCACAGTGCAAAGTTGATGTATTTCCTCAGCGACCAGCACGGATCAGCTCTAGCCATGACGAAGAGGATATCGTTCTCTTTTGGAAGGCCAAACAAAGTAGTTTTGCTTTCACAGTGAAACACACACCGTCTATACAACATGGCATACGGTGACAACAACAATACTACAACTAGAATAAAATGCATTAACATTTGGGCAGCGTTATGCAAATCTTCCCACATAGTGACGTAGAGATGTGGGGGCGTGTTAGAATGAGCCGTTTCAGGGGGGTGTGGACTAGTCTTAACTTTTATAAAGAATATCACTTTAGTCTTTGCAGCTTCACAGATCGTCTTTATTCACCAAGAGCTTGTTACACTCCAAATAAGAGGGGAGAATTTGAAATCACATCATATGAACCCTTTAATATGAAAAGATAACATTTTGTTCTGTTGTGTGATTTCTGCTGCCAACTTGTTTAATCCTAAACAAGATAAATGAAAAACACTTCTGCAATCATTTAACCATTACTTATCATGCAATATTTACTTTGTTCATATATCCATTTTTTCCTAAATGCTGTTACTGACAATAGAACCATAAAATACATTAAAAAAAAAAGCAACATATAAAACGAATCAAATTTATTTGTGCACTGTAATCCAAATCTGTTCTGACTGCAGGGAACAGACCTAAACTTGGTGTGTTCAAACAGCTGAAAGAACAGGTAGTTCCAGTCAGTTTATGTTGTTTTCATAAAAACACACAGGTTGGAGTTTGCGCTGCGAACACACACAAAATGCTCCATCAAATGATTTATTATTATCAAAGGTTCTCTGCAAATAGTTACAGTTTTATTTTTCATTTATCTGTAACTGTTAAAAAATCCTTTCAGAGCTACTTCTTTATTGAGCGTTTGGAGCTCCACCATCTACAAAGACCGTCAACACACACTCAACAGGGAGACTATGTGATATCTTTCTTAAAATGTCTATACATTTTAACTTTCAAATTATAAATGGTTTTCTGTCAGTCATATCTTTTTTCTCTTTTCAGTTTTTAAACAGAAGATATAAGTGTGACCAGGTTGGTTCAGTTGATGATATTTTCCTTTAATCATCTGGATCTTAATCAGGAAATTTAAACCAAACAAACTCCTGAAATATGACTGCTTTTCTAAAAGGAGACTATTTAAATAGTCTAATTGAAATGTGATCAAAAGAGTTTAATGTATTAAATGCAATTTATAATGTTAATTTCACAAAATGCAGGCTATTTAGGTTGTTTTATAATAATTGAACTATATTTTGAAAATAGTGCAAACCCTGCATAAGTGCCCTTCTTTTTCATCAGATTACTAAAAATATTAAGACTGCTTCCAGTAAAACACTTTTGCAAAATGGTTTCAGCATATATGAAATAAAAAGAATTACATAAAAATAAATATTTATTGTGATGCCTGAAATAAGTGTGAGAGCAGTATTCATTCAAATATTAATGTGTTAGAATGCTTGATGCCACAGATATAAGTGGATATGAGAATCTTAAAGGCCCTCTGAAAACAAGGGTAGAAAAATCCATAAATCAAGGGGTTACAAGTCGCGTTGAAATATGCAAACCAAAACAAAGCATCAAAAACAACAGCTGGAGTCCAAAAATTAAAAAAAGTGTCGAGAACAGACGCAGTAAAAAAAGGCAGCCAGCAGAACAAAAAAACACCCATGACAATGGCCAGAGTTTTAGCTGCTTTTCTCTCTCTGTGAGCAGAGCTTTGGCTCTTCAACCCTCCAGTCACTCTTTCTGACATAACTTTTGCATGTTTTTGTGCAACATAGAAGATTTTTACATACAGAGAGCTCATGATCGTCCCAGGAAGGAAGAATACAAGAACTGGACATATAATACTCCACTCCTTGTTAAAAAACACAACACAATTTCCCACACAATAACTCTGCAATATAACCATCTCTATTCCAACTGTATTTATCCCTGAAAACACAACAGAGAAACTGTATACAAATGAAAACAGCCATATGAAGGCAATAAATACAGTCACAGTGTTGTTTGTGACCCTCATTTTGTACCTCAGAGGGTCACAAATGGCCCAGTACCTGTCAACCGATATTAAACTGAGATGCAGTAAGGAGGACATACAGAAGGTCATGTCTAAACTAGAATTAACTTTACACAAGAATTCTCCCAGATACCAGCAGCCTTCAACAGACCGCACCATGCTGTACGGCATGACCAAAGAGCCCAGCAGACAGTCACTGACAGCTAGAGAGCGAACGATCAGATGAGTTGGAGACTGAAGCTGTTTGAAGTGAGAGATGGAGATGATGATCAGCAGGTTCCCAAAAACTGTTGTGAGGATCATCAGCACAAAGAAAGCATACATTGCCACTTTAACAACAGTAAGACGATGCAGTTTTGGACAGGAGTTTGGCCGGAGTGGATAACAGAGAAACATATTCTCAGTTTGAGTCTTATTTGAAGTCATCATCTGTTCCAGATGCTGAGATGATTTTCTTTGTTAAAAGGTTGACAATTATCAACATTTGTTTAGTAAAGATAAATGTAAATATATAGTACATGTCCGTCTATTTTAACTCCCTAAATATACAGCAGCTGAGTTTTGTCCATAAATACCCTCATATTTGAAGCAACCCTCCTACTCCTGACACTGTTACCCATAGTTACAAAAACAACATTAGCTCTTGAGATTAAAATGAAAAAATAAGTGAGCATTAGATACACTATGGGAGTATCATGTATTTTATGCAAAATGTGGTTCTATAAAATGTACATTTACTTATGTTTGCATAGATGCTGAAATGTACAATACTAATGTATTTACAGCATCTAAACACATAAAATGTAAATTATTTATATATGAACAACTTTATAGACTTTTAAATTAATCCTTATGAATACTGCAATCGCCACATTAATAATAACTGTCTACGACAGACACATGCTTTTAAACATAGGTTCCTATGTCGCTAAATGCAGTGCGGACTTTGAGTTCTTGAACGCCGGCGCTTTGTTTACAAACACCGCATCAGAGCCCTTTGTCTGGGCCACACAGTCACAACAAAAGAAACACCGCCGGAAAAGAGGGAAGAAAGCCAGTGTCCTTGTCAGACTCAGATGTCGTCCCCTCCGACCTTCTCTTCAAACCATTTTGCTGGCTAATGTTCAGGCACTAGACAACAAAGTCTGTGATGTGCAGGCATGTATCTCATACCAACGAGAAACAAGGGACTGCTGCATTATTTGCCTCACAGAAACCTGGATGTCTGCAGTGGTTCCAGACTCAGCCGTCGAAGCCTATGGGGTTCTCCGTGCACAGGGGTTCTTCAGACAGAACGAAAGAGCTCACAGGGAAAAGCAGAGGTGGGGGCATTTGTTTCTTTATCAACAACTCGTGGTGTGATTAAAGGAACCTACACTCTATTAAATACTTCTGCTCCCCTGATCTGGAATTTCATATGCTTCTGTGTTGACCATTCTAGCTACCGAGGGAAATTACAGCAGTCATAATCACAGCTGTTTACATTCCCCCTAAAGCCAACACAGACCAGGCACTCAAGGAACTCTATGGGAATATAAGTGAGCAGGAAACCGCGTACCCAGATGCGGTGTTTATTGTTATGGGGGACTTTAACAAAGCCAACTTCAGAACAATAGCTCCAAAATATTTTTAACACATCACCATCAACATGCGTTGTGATCATGCACTGGACCACTGCTTCTCTCCTTTCCGGGACGCCTACAAATCTCTCTCCCGCCCACCTTTCGGCAAATCGGATCACTCTTCCATTCTTCTCTGCTTATAGGCAGAAACTGAAATGGGAAACACCCGCCCTCAGGAAAATTCAATGCTGGTTGGACCAATCAGACGCTATACTACAGGACTGTTTTGATCACGTGGACTGGGACACGTCTGGCATCTGATGACGACATAGAGGCATACTCAGAAACTGTAATGTGTTTCATCAGGAAGTGTGTAGAAAATGTTGTGCTAACAAAAACAATCTGCATCTGTCCCAACCAAAAACCTTGGATTAATAGCAATGTTCGAACAGCCTTGTCAGCGCGGACATCTGCTTTTAAATCCAAAAATGCTGATAAACGCAAACAAGCCAGTTACAATCTCAGCCGCAAAAAGACAATATAAAAACAAAGTTGAAGAACAATTCAACACCAATGATGCAATAAGCATGTGGCAGGGCATCAATAACATCACAGATTTTAAACGGAATAAACCAGCTACTGTGAACATTGCCACCTCTCTACCAGATGAGCTTAATAACTTTCATGCTTGTTTCGAGTCTCACAACACCGCCCACACGGAAGCGCTCCCATGGCTGCTGCAGAAGAGGTTCCGACGGGTGAATATTCGCAAGGCTGCGGGTCCTGATGGCATCCCAGGCCGTGTGCTCTGAGCATGCGCATTCCAACTAGCCGGAGTTTTCACAGACATTTTCAACCTCTCCCTCTCTCTGTCTGTGGTTTCCTCGTGCTTCAAAATCCACCATTGTGCCCATACCAAAGAAAAATAAAATCACATGCTTGAATGACTGGAGGCCCGTTGCTCTTATACCCATCTTCAGCAAGTGTTTTGAGAGACTCGTCAGAGACTACATCTGATCTGTACTGCCTGCCTAACTGGATCCGCTACAATTTGCATATCGTAGCAACCGTTCTACAGACGATGCTATTGCTTTCACCCTACACACTGCTCTTTCCCACCTGGAAAATAAGAACACCTATGTGAGAATGCTGTTTGTGGACTACAGCTCAGCATTTACCACCATAGTGCCTGACACACTTGTTGCGAAGCTCCAGACGCTGGGACTAAACAGATCTCTTTGCAGCTGGATCCTGGACTTCCTGACAGGCAGAAGTCAGGAGGTTAGAATGGGCAACAATACCCTCAACACCGGTGCTCCTCAGGGCTGTGTCCTCAGCCCACTCCTGTACTCCCTGTACACACATGACTGTGCAGCCACACACAGCTCCAACGTCATCGTCAGATTCGCTGACGACACAACGATGATAGGCCTGATCACCGACAACGATGAAATGGCCTACAGAGAGTAGGTGAGCACCCTGACTAAATGGTGTCAGGAGAACCACCTCTCACTCAACATCGACAAGACCAAGGAGCTGTTGGTGGATTTCAGAAGACAGAGCATAGAACACAAACCCATCACCATCAACAAGACACCTGTGGAGCGGGTAAACAGCTTTAAGTTCCTCGGCGTTAACATCAGTGAGGATCTCCCCTGGTCTACACACACTGATGCAGTGCTGAAGAAGGCTCTTCTTCCTGAGATGGCTGAGGAAGTTTGAAAAGAGTCCCAGCATCCTCAGATCATTCTACACCTGCACTGTAGAGAGCATTCTGACGGGCTGCATCACTGCCTGGTTTGGAAACAGCACCGCTGGCAACCGCAAAGCTCTGCAAAGGGTCGTGCAAACTGCCTGCTACATTGTTGGAGGTGAGCTTCCCTCCCTCCAGGACATCTATGCAGGCGTTGTATAAGGAAAGCCCAAAGGATCATCAGTGACTCCAGCCACCCGTCCCACAGACTGCTCTCTCTGCTGCCCTCAGAAAGACGTCTCTGCAGCATCCAATCCTGCACTAGCCGACTAAGGGATAGCTTTTTCCCTCAGGCTATAAGACTAATAAACAGTCAAAACTAATACAACCTACAGCACCCTACAGCATACTACCACAATATGGTATGCAACACACTGCACTTTAACTTCAACAGTTCAACACTGGACTACACATACACACTGCATTTAATACAAAAATCTACCTGCTACCACTGGATACCATCCAATGCACATCCATGACATTTTGTGTATCCAGTACATGTATAATCTGTTGTACCTTAGCATATTTTTATGTGTATATGTCCACATAATGTATAATGTGTACATACTGTGTATAGTGTATAATGTTTAGTGCTAACTGTAAGTATGTACATACTGCATATAATGTGTAGTGCTAACTGTAATTATGTCTAATAGTACACTGTGTGTTATGACTATATGTATGTGCATATTGCACATTTTCATCTGTTGAAGTCTGTATGGTTATATGTAAATCATTTCTGCAATTTCTGGAGCACGCTCCCAAAAATTTCACTTACAAGGCACATGTGCTGTGGTCATGTGACAATAAAAGTGACTTGAATTGTTCCGTATCAGTTACAAAATATTATTACTTACTTATAAGGCCCTAAATGGTTTAGCTCCTGCGTACCTAACTAGTCTTCTACCACGCTACAACCCATCACGCTCCCTAAGGTCACAAAACGCTGGACTTTTGGTAGTACCTAGGATAGCAAAGTCCACTAAAGGAGGTAGAGCTTTTTTCGCATTTGGCTCCCAATTCTGGAATAGCCTTCCTGAAAATGTTTGGGGTTCAGACACACTTCCTCTGTTTAAATCTAGATTAAAAACACACCTCTTTGGCCAAGCATTCAAATAATGCATCTCATAATTTTGGACTGCAGTTATATCTGATCAAATGCGCATTATTATTCTTTAGCTTGGGTTAAACTAATTAATTTTACTTGGCTGGAACGCCCTAGGATTGTTTTGCCTAGGATTAACACAAGCTCCAGTCTGGATCCAGAACACCTGAGAAGAGATGATGCCAACCCCTCAGAGGACCTCAGATGATGCTAACCCAGAGACAACATACAGAACTACCACATTTTGCTATAAGTTTGATTGCATAATTGCTGTTAATAGTGTTAATCGTCTGTTTGTTTACGTCTTTTATTGATTTTTCTGAACATTTCTGCCGTATGCACATAAACTGACAGTCATCACTGGTAAGCTACTACTAAATATTGTAGAAACTTAATTTCCTGTAAAGTTGCTTTGCAATGATTTATATCGTAAAAAGCGCTATACAAATAAACTTGAATTGAATTGAATTGAATTGACTTGACTTGACTTGACTATGTTTTTAACTGCATTTATTAAATGGGTCATATGATGTGATTTCAAGTTTTCCTTTCACTTTGGGGTGTTACAAGCTCTTGGTTCATAAAGAAGATCTGTAAAGTTGCAAAAACTAAAAGATAAGACTGGTCCACGCCCAACACAGTCTCACTCCAACTCATCATATATTGACGCTTTGTCAGGACCCCTTGGCATCACTTTTTGATGCTCAAGGTACCCCTATAGCATCGTTTCTCGAAGCACAGGGTCCTCCATTGTTTTTGGTTGTTTGTTTTAATTTAATGGTTTTCATGCATTTGCATTAAATATAAATAATTTTATATAAATTTATACTTTCCTTGGAGCACGTAACCCCACCCCTACCCTAAACCTATCCACTTCTGCACAATATAAAACACGTAACAGGCAAATAAAAGTACAGTCACAGGTATTTATTGCAAAAATCAACCATAAACAAGCAGTGGCATTTTTTGAATTCGCGCACAGAGACGGCACACAGGAAGACCTTCACGGTGGATGGAGACGGCGATCGCGTCTATTCCTATCACAAATCAATCGCTTTGCCTCGAAAAGACTTGGAATATTAATATTTTTTTTTATAAATTATGACGGTAGTTGTATCTGCCTGTTTTATCTTGTGTTTGTGTCTCATAAATGTGTAAATATTGTAAAATAAATATAACTATTGTGACTGTTTACATTGAAAAATCACACCTCAACATATATGAAATGATGGCAATGTTACTGCCCAATATATAATTTAATCATGATGATAAGCTTTTTGCGTTGGCATATTGACATTAAGGGTTTCTTATTTAAAGAAATGGAGGACCCTGCACGTCAAAAGAATATGCTAAAGGGGTACCCTGTGCATCAAAAAGCAACGCCAAAGTGTCCTGACCAAGCGTCAATATGTAACGAATTGGAGTGAGACTGAGTTGCCACGCACTACTAAAACGCCTCATTTAAACACGCCCCCATGTCTACGTCGTGATGTGGGAAAATTTGCATAATGCCGCCTAAATGTTTACGCAAAGAAAGAAGGCATAACCTTATTGTTGCTGCCACCACCGCCGCCATGTTGTGAAGACGCGGTGTGTTTCATTGCTAAAGCAAAAGTACTTTCTTTGGTCTTCCAAAAGAGGACATGACTAGAAATAGGTGATTAAGTTGTATTTACACTGTTCCAGAACAGTTCAACCCAAATATAAAGATGCGTGCAGTGCATTTTATGGAGGACTGTTTCCTGATCCTGGGAGAGTAGATTACAATAACGGCTGTTCTGAATCACAGTCTGTAAGTGCATTTTCATAGTTAAGTATTTTGTGACTGATGATTCAAACATGAGTTTTGAGCAGTGTAGAGTAGCGCTTGTTGTTTGTCATTTCTCCGATCACAAATGCAGACAAATTGTTTTACGTTTACGCAGCACAATGCAACGCGACGCATAAAAAGACAGTATAAGTCACTATAAACCGTAATTATGTCCCCACTGGATGCAACAAATGCCTCGTTTATAATGGGTTTTAATGTTTTTGTCTCGTCGCGCTGGGACACGGCATCACAGTATGTTAAGGGGCGTAACATTTCCGTCACACGCTTGATGCATTTGGCCAATCACAATGCACTGGATAGCTGGCCAATCAGAGCACACCTCGCTTTTCAGAACGATGAGCTTTGTAAAAATCAATGTGGTTCAGAAAGGCAGGGCAATAGAGGAGCAACAATAATGTACAGTATGTGGAAAATAATGTGTTTTCTGAACCTTAAACCGCATAACACATTTCATTACACCAAATACACAAAATGATGTTCTAAAATTGGTTCATTGGCACGTAATCATAGGGGAACCATTTAAAGTGCTATTTAGCATCTTTAAAGACCTTTCTCAAATGGTGCTATGCAGAACCATAAGAGGAGCACCATTCTCCTCCTTAGATTTTAGATGTGTTACTACACTTTTTATATTTTTGTTATCAATAGGAATTTACTACAGCAAAAGCTGTTGTGAATCACTTATGCTTTTCTGAGGTCAAAAAGTCTCATGTGGGGGCCCTGGAATATTTCCTTATGGGGGGCCTTGGGGGCAAAAAGGTTGAGAACCACATTATCTTCAGAAAATACACTGTATTTTAATGTTGTTTTTAACCCCTTCCCCCACTAAACTGTGAGTTATAGAAACTATAAATAACTCTGCAGGGCCTTAACGGGTTCTTTGTGTGGCAGTGGTGCTATAAGTGAAGAAAACAAAAATAACGACTTTATTCAATAATTCCTTTGTCAGCTGTCTGCTCTGTGTCTCTCCATATCACCGTATACTGTGTATGCACTTCTGTGTCATCCGCATCATTTTTTTCTTCGCTTACAAAAAGTGTTCCTGTCACTTCATATAACCCAGATAGCATGTCTGATGGCAGATGGAGTATTCTGACGACGACTTTCATACCTTTTATGGACATTGACACTGTTATTTACATGGCAGTCTATGGGACAGTCTCAAGCCTCCAGGTTTTCATCCAAAATATCTTAAATTGTGTTCCAAAGACGAAGAGAACTTTTACAGGTTTGGAATGACATGGGAGTAAGTGATTAATGACAAAATTTTCATTCTGGGGTGGAGTATCCCTTTAATTCTCTCAATATTTTGGTGCACTGAGCTTTTCTTCTACTCTGACAAGTCCCTCAGTCCCTGTCGCTGAAAAACAGCCCCATAGCATGAGGCTGCTACCAGCACACTTTACTTTTGGGATGGTACTCTGCAGGTGATGAGCAGAGCTGGTTCCTCTTCAGGAACTCGAGCTGCGTCGAACGCTTTGGGGAACGCGTCTAGCGTGAGCGACTCTGAATATCGTGTGAAATCAGTCCAATGAAAGAGCGTGACGTCACGGGCGGGGTGACGTAAGCGACCAGGAAGCTATAAAAGCACATGCCGCGCAGCTGGCATCAGCTTCGCGTCTTCAGCAAGTGCTCTGTGTGTGCATGTCATTCTGTCTTGTCAGTCTTATTTATTGTTGTTTGTCACTATTAGCTCCTCAAAGAGTAAGCAATAGTCAAAGAGCAAAGCTAAGATGAGACATCTGAAAGGCGAATCCAGATCAGCGTTTCAGATTGTGTGTTCCTCCCTGCCCTCACTACATCACGAGTGGGGATACACACAGTCTGTGCGCGATCTGCCTGGGATCGAAGCACGCTGATTCGGCTCTTGAGGGAGCCGTCTGCCTGCACTGTGTACGGCCAGTGCGGACGCTTCGATCCCGGAGGGCTTTCCTCGAGAGGGGGTCTTCGCCAGCGTTCCTCGCGGTGTTGGTCCCGCTTTCGCCGAGGCGGAGCGACGCCTGCATTCGCTGGGTTCGCAGATAGATCTGCTGGAGGGAATGGAGACGGGCGCTGCCCTATCTCCTACCTCACCCGCCAGATCTGCCTGATCTCTGGGTTCGGAAGCCCGCGCTGCGGTCCTTCCACCCGAGTAACGGCCGCGACGCACCGCCTTTCTTTCTCCGAGGAGATTGACACGGAGGGCGTCGATGAGTTCGCAGTTACACAAACATCAGCTGCCTAAACATTATAACGAGCAGCATTAATGAGGAGCGCAGCTCGCGAAGTCAGCTCGCGGGGAAAAATAAGGGGGCTGACTGTGCTTCTCGCATATCTGGGGACGGGCTGGAGACGGCTTTTCCTATCTCACCCGTGTTCCCTAGATTTAGAGTTCGTTCTCGAGGCTCGGAAGCCCGCGCTGCGGTTCCTTCCCCCTCTGACCGTGAACTCGCAGCTGCAGCTATTTATCTCCGAGGAGATTAATATTGTTTGTGTGACTAAGCGGCTCGCGCGCTGCCGAGGAAACGCCTATATGACATCACTTTCAGTTTTGATGTGAATTTTACCAAACCAGACCGTGTTTACTAGTCTGATTGGTTAGCTGCATTTAATTCTGAGGAATTAAATTCAGTATTTATCTGACTATGAGAAGTTAGATATGAATTGTATCACAAGCCAGACCGTGTTTACTCGTCTGCTTGTTTGGCTCCATTTAATATTGAGGAATTAAATGAGGCATTTATCTGACTGAGAGAAGTTAGATATACAATTTTTTGATTCTTGATCTGAATCTTACCACGCCAGACCATGTATACTTGTCTGGTTGTTTAGCTGCATTTAATTCTGAGGAATTAAATTCAGTGTTTACCTGACTTTGAGAAGTCTGATAAATATCACTTTCGATATGAATTGTATCACAATCCAGACCGTGTATACTTGTCTGATTGTGTGACTGCATTAAATTCTGAGGAATATAATGACATTTATCTCACTTTGAGAGTTATATATACTGGAGGGGCTGCTGGGCAGGAGCAGCCCTCTCTGTGTACCGTCTCCTCATGTAGGGAGGCACAGAATCAGAGTGTTGCCGCCCGCGCTCCCCCGCGTCGGGACCGGTGGCTGAAGCAACGCTTTGGGCCAGGGTTTCCCATCCTAAGCCGGATCTGAGGGCCGTGCTTTAGGCTGGGAGGTCCTCGGCTAAGAAGTCCTGACACATCGGTCACGACTGCAGAGGGCGACCCCTACTGGGTTAGAGTGGTGTTTACATGCATTACACGGTGCCCGTCTCTCCTCAGTGCCCTCGAGAAGTCGATCTGCCAACCCTGCCAGAGCTCCAGGGCGCAGCGGTTTCCAGCGAGCGCTGCTCTCAGTTTCTTCCGCCCGCGAGCGTAGCGGTGCTGAGAGGCTCGCAACCCCTTCGGGGGTCTCTAAAGTAGTTAGATCGGCTGCTGGGAATGGTGTTCTACTTCAGGCGCCGATTTAGCTGCCTCAGTTACACCAGAGGTCCGTCTCGAGAGACTGATTCCCTTAATAGATCATTTAGCAGCAGTTGAATGACTGCCAGATGTATCTCAAATGGGTCCTGCATATGACAATAAGGCTATTGCTTTTAGTTCGGCTCTTACCGCCGAAATTCAACGGGGTTATTCCGACGTTGGTCGGACCCGAGCAGGCTCTGGTTACGGAACAAAAAGTGAATACCCTATTAGGGAAGGAGGCCATCGAGGTGGTCTCTCCTCAAGACAGGGAATCCGGGGTTTTACAGCCGGTATTTCACAAGTTCCAAGGAAGGATGAGGGGGTTGCGTCCGATCATAGATCTACATCAGTTAAATCGCTCAGTTATGAGGCTGAAGTTCAAACTGCTTATTCTAAAGCATGTTGTACCACAAATCAGGTCTGAGGACTGGTTTGTTACGACAGATCTCATAAGACGCATACTTCCATGTCTCCATCCTTCCACAACACAGGAAGTTTCTGAGGTTCGCTTTCGGGGGCGAAGTGTACCAATATTGAGTACTTCCGTCCAGCCTTGTACTCTCACCCAGCACGTTTACGAAGTGCGTGGATGCTGCTCAAATGGCTCCACTGCGACTGCGGGGCATCCGCATACTAAATTATATCAACGATTGGTTGATTTTAGCTCAATCAGAGCAGATGGCGGTTCGACATCGAGATGTCGTTCTCGCCCACATGGGGGAGCTGGGTTTGAGACTGAACGCCAAGAAGAGTGTACTTTCTCCAGTTCAGAGAACCACCTATCTAGGCGTAGTATGGGATTCGACCATGATGCAGGCACGATTGTCCCCTGCTCGTATCGAGTCAATCCTCATCTCAGTCGAGAGAGTCAAAGAAGGCCAGTCACTCACTGTCAAACAATTTCAGAGATTGTTGGGTCTGATGGCAGCTGCGTCCAACGTGATACCTCTTGGCCTGCTGTACATGAGACCCCTACAGTGGTGGCTCAAGACCAAGGGATTTCCCCGAGGGGCAATCCACTTCGAACTATCAAGGTCACGCGGCGCTGCCTCCGTGCCTTAGACATGTGGAAGAAACCTTGGTTCTTGAATCAGGGCCCGGTGCTGGGAGCTCCTGGTCGCCATGTAACACTAGCGACGGATGCATCCCTCACTGGTTGGGGTGCGGTCATGAGTGGCCACCCTGCCCGTGGTCTGTGGAGCGGTCGCCATTCTACATGGCATATCAGTTGTCTAGAGATGCTAGCTGTGCATCAAGCATTAAAATATTCCTCCCAGACCTGAGAGGTCACCATGTGTTGGTGCGCACCGACAACACAGCGGTGGTCTCTTATATCAACCAGCAGGGAGGTCTGCGTTTGTGCCCCTTGTACAAGCTGGCACACCAGATCCTTCTGTGGTCCCAGGATAAACTCCTCTAGCTCAGAGCAGTATATTTTCCTGGGAGGTTGAATGTTGGAGCAGACATACTGTCGAGACAGGGGCCGAGGCCCGGGGAATGGAGGCTTCACCCTGAGGTGGTGAAGCAGATATGGAGAGTTATTGGACCTCTTTGCGACTCAAGAGACATCGCAATGTCCCCTCTGGTTCTCTCTAGTTCATCCAGCTCCCCTGGGACTGGATGCTATGGTACAGACCTGGCCGAGGCTTCGTCTGTACGCATTTCCCCCTATTGCTCTGCTCCTGGGAGTTCTGGCGAGAGTACGCCGGGACGGGGTCCGTCTATTGTTAGTAGCCCCGTTCTGGCCGGGCCGAGTATGGTTCACAGATTTGGTCTCGCTCCTCGACGGCTCTCCTTGGGAGATACCGATCAGGACAGACCTACTCTCACAGGCGCAGGGCATGATAATTCACCCTCGCCCGGAGCTGTGGAAGCTGTGTGTGTGGCCCCTGAGGGGGCGCAGTTCATAGCATCCGGTCTCTCAACCGAGGTTGTTGAGACCCTCCTCCAATCCAGAGCTCCCTCAACGAGGAAACTGTACGCCCTGAGGTGGAAACTCTTCACCTCATGGTGCAGAGACCGCCAGCTAGACCCAGTAAACTGCCCAGTTGGTACAGTTCTGGAGTTCCTACAGGCCAGCCTCTCTGCAGGGTTGACCCACTCCACGCTGAAGGTCTACGTGGCGGCCATTGCGGCCTACCACGCCCTTCTCGATGGTCAGTCTTTGGGAAGACACCCATTAGTTACACGTTTCCTCCGCGGTGCACTGAGGCTGAGACTTCCAGTACGGTCCCGTATTCCCCCGTGGGACTTGGTTGTGGTGCTAGAGGCGTTGTGCAGACCTCCATTTGAGCCTATTCAAGATATCTCAGACAGACATCTGACACTTAAAACCGCCTTTCTGTTGGCCATTACCTCTCTGAGGAGAGTAGGAGACTTGCAGGCCCTCTCAGTGGCCCCTACTTATCTGGACTTTGCACCTGGCATGACCAAAGCGTTCATATACCCTCGAGCGGGATATGTTCCTAAGGTCCCCTCTGGCACACCACAACCTGTAGTGCTGCAGGCTTTCTGTCCTCCTCCCTTCGGGAGCCCGACCAAGAGAAGCTAAATTGTATGTGTCCAGTTCGAGCACTGGACGCATACGTCCACAGAGCTGCCCTGTGGAGAAAAACAGACCAATTGCTTGTATGCTATGGTCCCCCCAAGAGGGGTTCTCCTGCTTCTAAGCAGTCTATTAATCGTTGGATAGTCGAGGCTATCAACGCCACCTATGAGTCCTCTGGTCGTCCCCCGCTGTTGGGAGCCAAGGCTCACTCCACACAGGGTATGGCGGCCTCCAAGGCCTTTTTCGCAGGTGTTTCCATGCTGGACATCTGCGACGCTGCGGGGTGGTCCACGCCCTCTACATTCGCAAGATTTTATGGCTTAGACATGCCGGTCACTCCAGGCGCATCCGTCCTCTCGTCCTAAGCTGTGCTCTGCGGATACACACTAGGCAGGGGTTTGGTAGTCTGGCAGCGTTGGTACTCGTTCCCCAAAGCGTTCGACGCAGCTCGAGTTCCTGAAGAGGAACGTCTCTAGGTTACGTATGTAACCCTAGTTCCTCGAGGGAACGAGACGCTGCGTCTCGGAGCCATACCCCCGGCACCCCTGCCGGCGCTTGCTGGTACTCGAAGCTGATGCCAGCTGCGCGGCATGTGCTTTTATACATTCCTGGTCGCTTACGTCACCCCGCCCGTGACGTCACGCTCTTTCATTGGACTGATTTCACACGATATTCAGAGTCGCTCACGCTAGACGCGTTCCCCAAAGCGTTCGACGCAGCGTCTCGTTCCCTCGAGGAACCAGGGTTACATACGTAACCTAGAGACGTTTCCTTCAAACATGATGCTTGAAATTGAGGTTTATCAGACTATAAATTCTTGCCTGAGGTAGCCTGAGGGTTCTTTAGGTGTTTTTTTTTTTTTTTTTTTTTTTTTTAAATGGCAAATGTGTTTTCAAGTTCTTCACTGAGGAGAGGATTGAGTCTTGCCAACTGTCAAAGCACAGATCGGTGGAGTGTTACTGTGATGATTGTCCTTCTGTAGGTTTCTCCTATTTCCACATATGATCATGGAGGTGGAATGAATTATCAGGTTCTTGGTCACCAGTCTAACCAAGGCCCTTCTCCATCAGCTGCTCAGTTTGGCCAGCTCTAAGAAGAGTCCTGGTTGTTTCAAACTTCTTCCATTAAGGGTAACAGAGACTACATGCTTCTGTGAACCTTTAATGCTGCAGAAATTTTTCTGTACCCTTCCCCAGATCTGTGCCTCGATACAATCCTCTCTTGGAGGTCTACAGACAATTCCTTGGACTTCATAGCTTGGTTTGTGCTCTGACATGCATTGTTACCTGTGGGACCTTATATAGACAGGTGTTTGAAAAATCTTACAGGGAATTTGAGTAAAAAACAACTACTTACATGTTAAGATGTATTTGTCTCATAAGTTTATGAAAAAGTAATTTAATGTTTGTTGAACTCAGTCTGAAGTGTTCAGCGCAATCATAAGAAAACTGATTTTAGTTCAAATTCTGAATTTAACCCACTTCTTTGATCAAAAATGATGAGGATGCTGTCACAAAAAAATCCATTTCAGGCTTTAGTATAGCAAAAGTGTGAGATTTTATGTAACTTTTATATTTGCAAATACTGAATTAGTGTGAGGGACATCTGATTCACAGGAAAATGTTGATTTCATTACAAATTCATTTTATGATCATATTCAGAGAGCTACCATAGTGTCCATAATGGGTTGAAGATTTATAGTGCCCATATCTTAAAATAATTACCAATAATAAAAGGGATTTGATGCCTGAGGTGGGAAAATATGTTTTGCAGGAAGTTAAATATGTCATTAATGCTGTGGGGTGTTCAAAAAAGTAATTTGTTTGGTAAAAAATATAAAAATGTGTATGTCCAAATCGTACCGGTTTTGTGGAATGCAAAATTTTTTTTACAAAAATAATCAAAATAATTGTGCGCTGTAATCCAAATCTTCAGAATCTAAGTGCAAGGAACATACACAAACTCTGTGTGTTCAAACAGCTGAAAGAATAGGTAGTTCCAGTCAATTTTTAATCACTGCTGTAGATTGCGCTGAGTACACAAACATTAAATGCTCCATTAAAAGATGATTTATTAAAGGTTCTGTCACAGAATACTTGGGAAAACATAGAAGATCCAGGTGCAGTTTATTGTAGTCCAAAAAAAAAGCGCAAAAAGGTAATCCAACACAGAAAGTAATAGATTGAAATAATCGAGCCACAAAAGACAAGGTGAGCTACAATATGTATGGTATATATAATGGTAAACTACTGCAATAGAAAAATTATAAACTACTGAAGGTAATGGAACAATAATCAGTGCAAGGGGTGATGATAACTGAAGTCCAAAAACAAACCAACAATGATCCAGAAGAGTGCCCCTGGTGGCTGTCATAAGCACACCAGCTGATGGCTGTGACAGGTTCTCTGCTAATAACCATTTTATTTAGACTCACACTGTCCTGAAGAACCATTTTATGATGAGTTTCTTAGAGTTCTTTTTTTATTTATTTTTTTTTTTAAATCTGTAACTTTCAAAAAATCCTTTCAGAGCCAATTAATTGCTGATTTTTTGGAGCTCCACCATCCAACTAAATAGATCGTCAACACACACTCAACAGGTGATATCTTTCATAAAATGTTTATACATTTTAACTGTCAAATTATAACTGGATTTATGCCAGTCATGAAAGGGAGATGGTTTTAATGAAAACCCATCGAAATATGATCCAAAGAGTTAAGTATTAAAAGCAATTTATAATGTTGATTTCACAAAAAAAAGCATGCTATTTAGGTTGTTTCATAATAAATGGAATGCATGTTGTGCATGAGTGGTTTTACATCAGATTACTAAAAATATTATGATCATTGCTTACAGTAAAACACATTTGCAAAACGGTTCCAGCATATATGATATAAAAAGAATTACATGAAAATAAATATTTATTCTGATGCCTGAAATAAGTGTGAGAGCAGTATTCATTCAAATATCAATGTGTTAGAATGTTTGATGCCACAGAAATAAGTGGATATGAGAATCTTAAAGGCCTTCTGAAAACAAGGGTAGAAAAATTCATAAAACAAGGGGTTGAAAGTGATAAACATAAGTATAAAAATAATAATTTCATGAAACACAGTTTAGTAATGACTAATATCCACAGGGAATATCCACAAGGAACATGCCCATCCATTTTAACAACATAAATGGACTCAGCGTAGCTTGGTTTTATCCATATATACCTTCATATTTGAAATAACCCCTCCTACACCTGTCAATTTAACCTATGATTACAAAAATACAGCATTAAGTTATTAGTGTTTTAAAAAACTAACTTCAGTGAGCATTAGATTTACTATGGGAGTAGTGAAAAACAGTGTCCTTAAGATGTGTCTTCATTCAATAATTCCACTAACATAGAAAAAATAAAGCATGTCTTGAGTTTTATCTCTTGACCATTTAGTGCTGAATCACCTGGACTTTTTTTGATGGGAACTGAAGTCCAAAAACAAACCAACAATGATCCAGAAGAGTGCCGTCTGGTGGCTGTCATAAGCACACCAGCTGATGTCTGTGACAGGTTCTCTGAAATTAGTAACTGTTTTATTTAGACTCACACTGTCCTGAAAAAACATTTTATGATAAGAGTTTCTCTTTTTTTTTTAGAGCTTATAGTTCTTTATTCCCACCTTTTTTTATCTGCAAAAAATCCTTTCAGAGTTTTTTGGAGCTCCACCATCCAACTAAATAGACCGTCAACACACACTCAACAGGTGATATCTTTCATAAAATGTCTATACATTTTAACTGTCAAATTATAACGGGTTTTCTGCCAATAATGTTTTTTGAAAGGGAAGTTTTAATGTAAACCCACTGAAATATGATCCAAAGAGTTGATTATAATAAAAGCAATTTATAATGTTTATTTCACAAAAAAATAAAAAATAAAAAAATAGGAGTCCAGTCGGAGGGGATAGCAGAGAAAAACAATCTGAGTGTCATTTTCATTAGAAGTCATCACGTCCACTCTAGATGCTGAGATGAACTCCTTTGTTACTGTAAAAAGGCAGTTGACTATAAACCAAAGTATAAACAGAATAATTTCGCAGATTATAGTTTGGTAAAGACCAATATCCAAAGAAATGTGAACATATAAATAGTACATGCTCAACTATTTTAACTCTCAAAATGCACAAAGAGCATCTCAGATTTGTTTATATATATATACACTCTCAGATTTGAGGTAACCCTCCCTACACCTGTCACTGTTACCCATATTTACAAAAACAACATGATCTCAGGAGATTAAAATGAGAAAATTCATATTTCAACTGTGTGCCCTGATCTGAAGATCGGTGAATGGGATGGAGACATCATTAAACCATTAGTGAGGGTGCACAACTATTCTGACATTTATTTTTTTCCCACCCATTGGTATAACTATCACTATGTCAGTCTCTGCAATTTTGAGAGTGTATCCCTCATTCACAGGCAGCTGTCACACCCAAAACTTCACAACATGTATGTGGCCGTTGGTCCTCTAACCACCATAAAAAGCAACTTTTATTCAAATTCTGAATGGATTATACAGGTCCTTCTCAAAAAATTAGCATATTGTGATAAAAGTTCATTATTTTCCATAATGTAATGATAAAAATTAAACTTTCATATATTTTAGATTCATTGCACACCAACTGAAATATTTCAGGTCTTTTATTGTTTTAATACTGATGATTTTGGCATACAGCTCATGAAAACCCAAAATTCCTATCTCAAAAAATTAGCATATTTCATCCGACCAATAAAAGAAAAGTGTTTTTAATACAAAAAAAGTCAACCTTCAAATAATTATGTTCAGTTATGCACTCAATACTTGGTCGGGAATCCTTTTGCAGAAATGACTGCTTCAATGCGGCATGGCATGGAGGCAATCAGCCTGTGGCACTGCTGAGGTGTTATGGAGGCCCAGGATGCTTCGATAGCGGCCTTAAGCTCATCCAGAGTGTTGGGTCTTGCGTCTCTCAACTTTCTCTTCACAATATCCCACAGATTCTCTATGGGGTTCAGGTCAGGAGAGTTGGCAGGCCAATTGAGCACAGTAATACCATGGTCAGTAAACCATTTACCAGTGGTTTTGGCACTGTGAGCAGGTGCCAGGTCGTGCTGAAAAACTAAATCTTCATCTCCATAAAGCTTTTCAGCAGATGGAAGCATGAAGTGCTCCAAAATTATCCTGATAGCTAGCTGAATTGACCCTGCCCTTGATAAAACACAGTGGACCAACACCAGCAGCTGACACGGCACCCCAGACCATCACTGACTGTGGGTACTTGACACTGGACTTCAGGCATTTTGGCATTTCCTTCTCCCCAGTCTTCCTCCAGACTCTGGCACCTTGATTTCCGAATGACATGCAAAATTTGCTTTCATCCGAAAAAAGTACTTTGGACCACTGAGCAACAGTCCAGTGCTGCTTCTCTGTAGCCCAGGTCAGGCGCTTCTGCCGCTGTTTCTGGTTCAAAAGCACACGCCTGTGCACGGTGGCTCTGGATGTTTCTACTCCAGACTCAGTCCACTGCTTCCGCAGGTCCCCCAAGGTCTGGAATCGGTCCTTCTCCACAATCTTCATCAGGGTCCGGTCACCTCTTCTCGTTGTGCAGCGTTTTTTGCCACACTTTTTCCTTCCCACAGACTTCCCACTGAGGTGCCTTGATACAGCACTCTGGGAACAGCCTATTCGTTCAGAAATTTCTTTCTGTGTCTTACCCTCCCGCTTGAGGGTGTCAATGATGGCCTTCTGGACAGCAGTCAGGTCGGCAGTCTTACCCATGATTGCGGTTTTGAGTAATGAACCAGGCTGGGAGTTTTAAAAAGCCTCAGGAATCTTTTGCAGGTGTTTAGAGTTAATTAGTTGATTCAGATGATTAGGTTAATAGCTCGTTTAGAGAACCTTTTCATGATATGCTAATTTTTTGAGATAGGAATTTTGGGTTTTCATGAGCTGTATGCCAAAATCATCAGTATTAAAACAATAAAAGACCTGAAATATTTCAGTTGGTGTGCAATGAATCTAAAATATATGAAAGTTAAATTTTTATCATTACATTATGGAAAATAATGAACTTTTATCACAATATGCTAATTTTTTGAGAAGGACCTGTATGTGGCCTAGAAAGCGCACAAAAAGTGCTCTCTTTACAAACTGTAAATTTTAGTACATCTCAATCTCATGACATTATGGCTGTGTTTACACAATCGGATTCTCAGTCAATCAGATCACAGCCCGTTTACACTTGGCAACATCAACTGACTTTTCTATCTAGATAAACGATCGGATCTGTCCTTCCGATGCAATATTTAAATAAGTCTGCAGAGAATGGCCCAGTGCAATGTCAACCTGAAGTGGTGGGTTTTCTTTTGAAAAGCATTTTCAGTCGTGGGATATTTTACAAATCAAAGAGAAGTGTAGGAGTCTCACTAGTCTCCACACGGGTGTTCTCCATCTTTTTTTTTTCTGACAGTTCGCAAGAGAGGGTGCGGCGTTTTGCATGACGTCCACCTGGGAATGCAGACACGATGGCTGGATTGCGTTTACATTACACTGAGATTCGATCACAATGTGTCCTCGACTACCTCTGGACCAGGACACGCTGATCGGATAACATTCCTTTCTGAAGTGCGTTTACACTTGTCTTTTCAATATGTATGTGGACAACATTCTGATACAGGTTGCATGTTAATGCCAAGTGTAAACGAAGCCCATGTTTTAAGCAATGAAGTTCTCTAAACATTTACATTTACATTTAATCATTTAGCAGACGCTTTTATCCAAAGCGACTTACAAATGAGAACAGTAGAAACAATCAGATCAACGAGAACAACAACGGTATACAAGTGCTATGACAAGTCTCAGTTAGTCTAGTACAGAACACGTAGCCAGAGTTTTTTTTTTTTTTTTTTTTTTTTTGGGAATATGATAGAAAAGAAAAAAGGTAAGTACTAGTATTAGTTGGTTAAGTGCAGGCGAAAAAGATGAGTCTTTCGATGTTTTTTGAAAATGAGTAAAGACTCAGCTGTTCGAATTGAGATCGGGAGGTCATTCCACAAGCTGGGAGCAGTCCAGGAAAAAGTCAGTGAGAGTGATTTTGAACCTCTTTGGGATGGCAACACAAGGCGTCGTTCACTTGCAGAGCGCAAACTTCTGAAGGGTGCATAAGATTGAACTAGTGAGTTTAGGTAAGTTGGCGCCGTGCCAGTGGTCGTTTTGTAGGCAAGCATCAGTACCTTGAATTTGATGCGAGCGGCTACTGGTAGCCAGTGTAACCTGATGAGGAGAGGAGTAACATGGGCTGTTTTCGGCTCATTGAAGACAACCCTCGCTGCTGCATTCTGGATCAGTTGTAGAGGCTTGATAGTACATGCAGGATGGCCCGCCAGGAGAGCATTGCAATAGTCCAGTCTGGAGAGAACAAGAGCTTGGACAAGAAGTTGGGTGGATTGCTCTGACAGGAAGGGTCTAATCTTCCTAATGTTGAATAAGGCAAATCTACAGGACCGGGTCGTTGTAGCAATATGGTCTGTGAAGCTTAACTGATGATCCATCACAACTCCTAGGTTTCTGGCTGTCCTGGAAGGAGTTATGGTTGACGAACCCAGCTGTATAGAGAAGTTGTGATGAAACGATGGGTTAGCTGGAACCACCAGCAGTTCAGTCTTAGTAAGGTTGAGCTGAAGGTGATGGTCATTCATCCAGCTAGAAATGTCACTCAGGCATGACAGGCTGAAATGCGAGCAACTACCGTCGGGTCATCTGGTTGGAATGAGAAGTAGAGTTGAGTGTCATCAGCGTAGCAGTGATAGGAAAAGCCATGCTTCTGAATGACAGATCCTAATGACGTCATGTAGATGGAGAAGAGAAGCGGTCCAAGTACTGAGCCTTGAGGAACCCCAGTAGCAAGTTGTTGTGACTTAGAAACTTCACCCCTTCAAGACACCATGAAGGATCTATCAGACAGGTAGGAGTTAAGCCACTGGAGTGCGGTTCCAGAGATGCCCATCTTTCTGAGGGTGGATAGGAGAATCTGGTGATTAACAGTGTCAAAAGCAGCAGACAGGTCCAGCAAAATGAGTACTGAGGATTTTGAAGCTGCTCTTGCCAGTCGCAGGGCTTCAGTAACCGAGAGCAGGGCAGTCTCAGTTGAGTGGCCACTTTTGAAGCCAGATTGATTGCTGTCCAGGAGGTTGTTCTGTACAAGAAACATAGAGAGCTGGTTGAACACAGCTCGTTCGAGTGTCTTTGCAATGAATGGAAGAAGGGATACCGGTCTGTAGTTTTCTAGAAGTGCTGGATTTAGAGATGGTTTCTTCAGCAGTGGGCTTACCCGAGCCTGCTTAAATGCTGAGGGAAATGTTCCAGAGTGAAGAGAGGAGTTGATAATGTGAGTAAGTGAAGGTATGACTGAAGAAGAAATCGCTTGAAGGAGGTGAGTGGGGATCGGATCCAGTGGGCAAGTAGTAGGATGACTGGACAGGATAAGTTTGGAAACGTCCGTCTCTGAGAGTGGAGAGAAGGAGGAGAACGAGTGAGCATTAGTCGTTGTGAAGTTATCCTCAGTCTGCGGTGTGGAGAATTGGTCACTGATGGTTCTTGTCTTATTTGTGAAGAAAACTGCAAAGTCATCAGCTGTAAGAGTCGATTGAGGAGGAGGTGGAGGTGGATTAAGAAGAGAAGAGAAGGTTTTGAAGAGTGTCCGAGCGTCACAACAGTTGTTAATCTTGTACTGGTAATATGATGTTTTAGCAGTGAAGACGTTTGCAGAGAAGGAGGAGAGGAGAGACTGATACACACTGAGGTCGGTAGAGTTTCTTGATTTAAGCCATTTCCTCTCTACAGCCCTGAGTTTAGAGCGATGTTCACGGAGTACATCGGACAGCCAGGGGGCAGATGGGGTGGTGCGTGCTGGTCTAGACGACAGTGGGCAAAAGTTGTCCAAGCAAGAGGTCAGAGTGGAACAAAAAGTGTCCGTAGCACTGTTCGTGTCCAGAGCTGAAAACTGCGAGAGTGAAGGAAGTGAGGATGCAACCACAGAGGATAGGCGAGATGGAGAGAGTGAGTGTAGGTTCCGTCGAAAGGTGACCCGCGTTGGAGCGTGTGCCGCTTCAGGAGTAAGTGCTAGATTAGCAGTAATGAGGAAGTGGTCTGAGGTGTGCAGTGGAGCAACTAAAGTGTTGTCTACTGAGCAACAGCGCGTGTAGATGAGGTCCAGTTGGTTGCCCGATTTGTGAGTCGCCGTAGTAGAGACTCGCTTGAGATCAAATGAGGCGAGCAGAGTGTTGAAGTCAGCAGCCTGGGGTTTATCTAGGTGGATGTTGAAGTCACCAAGCAGTACCAGAGGAGTACCATCTTCAGGATAGTTTGATAGCAGCACGTCCAACTCCTCCAAGAAGTTTCCCAATGGACCTGGGGGACGATAAATGACCACAAAGTGGATTTGAACAGGGTGGGTTACAGTAACAGCATGTGATTCAAATGAACCGTGACCTGTAGGTGGTGGTTGAAGATCAAATTTCCAATCTTTCGATATAAGGAGAGCAGTACCTCCACCCCTCCCAGTCATACGAGGGGTGTGGGAACAAGTGAAATGAGTGGAGAGGGCTGCGGGAGTGGCAGTGTCCTCAGGTTTGATCCAGGTCTCAGTCAGTGCTATGAGGCTGAGACCAGAATGAGTAGCAATAGAAGAAATGAAGTCTGCTTTGTTAACAGCGGACTGGCAGTTCCAGAGACCAAGTGGAATAGAGAGCGTTGGAGTAGAGGTCAGAGGGACAGGCCTTAGATTTGTCAGGCAGGCCTTCCTTCGACGTACATAGCGTGCTCTCCGAGTGTTAGTAGTGATAGTAGAGATCTGAAAGCACATAGTGAACTACAAGTGACCAAAATAAGTATTTGAGGACAAGCTATACAAAAAGAAAAGAAAGGGGAGAAAAGCAATACTCAAGTGCCCTGTCGGTGTCCTTGCTCGGTGGAGTCGCGCAGGTAGAGTCGATGGTCTTTACACTCGTCGGTCTTCACACGAGGAGGCTTCACACAAGGGCTGCCGCGACCGCTGCCGCGGTGACACCTACCACTTATATATTTGCCTGATTACCTGTGATTGAAGTCAGCTTGTCACGCCTCTCTATTTAGCAGACCGAAACTGTCCAGTCCCGCGATAGGCAAACACAAAACCAAACGCCACAATTCACACGTATTTACCAGGGTAAGACACACAGTAATTAAAGCAAAGTTTCCCTAGCAACGATGATCACGCAGTAGTCTAATGAGAAAACGAGGCAAAAACACTTACAAACTGCTGTCCTTCTCTGTCGCTCGTCTGTTTCTTCTCTAAACTGTGCAATGATTCTCTTATTTACATTGTGTCTACACTTTGTTATAATGAGAGGATTCATGAGTGTGCAGAAGCAGTCAAAAACACCAACGTTTGGAGTGGTATCAAGTGGATTCTAACTTAAACACTTCTGACTGGTCATTGTGTTCAAGAGATCAAAAGAATGATTTCCTTCAAACATTTAAATAGAAACCTTTGATGCAAACAAAAATACTTTTGAGGTCTAAAAATGAAAGTCATACAGGTTTGGAATGACATGAGGAAGAGTAAATGATGATATAATTTTCATTTATGGATGAAATATGACGTAAAGCATCATTTAGGTCTTCCGGTTGGCACCGCAGATGGCAGCCATGGTTTGTTGGTCCTTGGTACTCGTTTGTCCTGTCTTAAGCAATATTTTCCTGATCAGCTTTACTAGGAACGAACTCCTGGACATCAGAGATAGCACACCAAATAACTTTCTGCCGACATTTGAGCATTCAGATGTTTTACTGGACATTTTAGTCAGAGTAGTCATAGTGAGGCTGGGAAAACTCACATCCAACACCCGCACCATCAGCACCGGAGCTCCTCAGGGCTGTGTTCTCTCCCCACTGCTCTTCTCCCTTTACACAAATGACTGCACCTCTAAAGACCCCTCTGTCAAGCTCCTGAAGTTTGCAGATAACACCACAGTCATCGGCCTCATCCAGGACGGCGACGAATCTGCTTACAGACAGCAGGTTAAAGAGCTGGCTGTCTGGTGTACTCTCAACAACCTGGAGCTCAACACGCTTAAAACAGTGGAGATGATAGTGGACTTCAGGAGAAATCCCCCTGCTCTCCCCCCACTCACCATCATTAACAGTACTGTGACTGCAGTGGAGTCATTAAGGTTCCTGGGCACAACCATCTCTCAGGACCTGAAGTGGGACATTCATATTGACTCCATTGTGAAAAAGGCCCAGCAGAGGTTGTACTTCCTTCGTCAGTTGAAAAAGTTCAACCTGCCATAGGTACAGATGACAGTTTTCTTGGCTATTATTGAGTTGGTTCTGTGCTCTTCTATAACTGTCAGGTTTGGGAGAACCAGCAAATCACATTTAGGAAGACTGCAACGGATTGTTAGGACAGCACAAAGATCATTGGTGTGCACCTGCCCAGTCTTCAGGACTTGTACAACTCCAGAGTGAAGAAACGGGTAACATCATCACAGACCCCTCTCATCCCGGACACAACCTGTGTGCACTCCTCCCCTCAGGCAGACGCTATAGATCTCTGTGCACTAGAACATCTAGGCATAAAAACAGTTTTTTTCCCCATGCCATCTCCAGCTTAAACAGCTAACATATGAATCATTACCTGTGTTCTGTAATTCATTTCCGTAAATCATTCTACATCTTAAATGATTGCCTTTCTCAAGTATTATGTAAATACATATGCATATCTCTTTATTTATACAGTTCTATATAGAATAAAACTGCACAAATCTGTACATAAATCAATCTACTGTTCCAGATTCGTACACATTATTTATTGCTAAGTCTTGCTAAATTTATTTTATTTTTATTCTGTTCTCATGTCAGATGTGTATGTATGCATGTACAGTATGTATGTATGTACCAGGAGCACCTTAAAAAAACTGATTCTGATTAGGACTATGCTGAGAAAATACCCTTAAAGTTTTATTCACCCAAAAATGGAAATTCTGTCTCATTTACTCATCCTCATGTCAGAGATGTTCACAAGTCTTTAAGTTGGAGTTTGAGTCAAGTCTCAAGTCTTTAACCTGGAGTCTGAGTCAAGTCTGATGTCTTTGGTCATGAGTCCGAGTCAAGTCTCAAGTCATTTAATGGCTCCCTAAAAAAATCCCATTCAGAATCCTCATGTAGTGAAATCTTCCTACAAAGCTGTTTTATAGGCTATAGACAAAATGTATGATCTATGATCTGTTTTTTTTTTTTTTTTTTTTTTGTTAGTTTTTTTTAAAGAGGTGTTAAGAGGTACATTAAGGTTAATATACATCTGTTTTATGTTTTAATCCATTACCATGTTCAAAACAGTTTTTCTCTAATCAAATTCTATAGTAACAGTCCTATCTACCATGACACATAAGAAAATATGTGACACAGATATTACAAAACCATACAAATAATTATTATTTTATATATATATATAAGTCAGGGGTATTCAATTAAAGTTCCAAGGTTCTATATGTTTTCTTCCAAGCAGTGGTCGAGACAAAAAAATTAAAAGAACTGTTTTTTTTACATGAATTATATTTTTACATTTGGATACATGAAAGGCCATGTGAGATTATTAATTGTATTTTTACATTTAGATACACGCCAGGCCATGTGACAAAAATACTGTTTCTGTTCAGGCTTTTCATCCTGAAATCTATACTATTTTAATATTTTACTTAAAAGCATTATCTACCAAAATGTCTACAATAATCAAAATGTTCTCATTTTGAGCAGAAAAGAAAGATAACCAGCAATTTCAAAGTTTAAGTTCTACCCTAGACATCTAACAACAATTACCCAATTATAATTACAAGGTTCTTTTGAAATGTTCTTAGCCTACAGATTAATAATCCTAAATGTAGATCAGAAAAGTCTTGCCACATCTGGTTTAAACAGGTTAAAGATAGATAAATAGTAAGAAAAAGATCTATTTGCAACATTGTTTTTTCTGCTGTGTTTTAGTGAAAGTAATCTATAATTTTGCTGCTCTCCATGTTTCTGGTGTTGTTAAAAATAACTGCGTCATCCACGCCGGCGCGTCCTGAGAGAGAGAAAGCACACGGAGCTGAAAGGGCTTGAATAAAGTGAGTTTGGCTTTAGATAAACAATACTAGAGTAGCCTATATAGCGCTGAAAGATAGTTACCATAAACGACCCCGAGCACTTGTTTTGTGATCCGCTCCGCTGTTCTGATGCACTGCTCACTGAAAATGGTGCTGTGTTATGGCTCGCGGTCCAGATGGATGCTGGGGTGTGGATGCGGTCTGCCTTTTGAATTTAGGCTATATAAGGATTTAGACTCGAGTTGCTTTTAAAATATTCCTCGAGTCAAGTCTGGAGTCATTTCAGGTCGAGTCTGAAGTCAAGTCTGAAGTCTATAAAAATGTGACTGGAGTGCACCTCGAGTCCGAGTCACTAACTCGAGTGCCCATCTCTGCCTCATGTCATTCCAAAGCTGTATGAGTTTTTTTTCTTCTGTCAAACACAAAAAAAGATATCTTGAAGAATGTGCATAAGGTGAAAAAACACCCCACACCTGCCCTCAACACCTCTCCACACAACCGTTCACACCTCCTGCGACCCATTGCTCTAACGTCTGTGGTAATGAAGTCTTTTGAAAAACTGGTGCTGGCCCACCCGAAGGACATCACTGGACCCTTACTGGACCCCCTGCAGTTTGCTTACAGACCAAACAGATCTGTGGATGATGCAGTCAACATGGGACTGCATTATGTTCTCCAACATTTAGACAGACCAGGTACTTATGTGAGGATCCAGTTTGTATACTTCAGCTCGGCCTTTAACACTATCATTCCAAACCTCCTCCTGCCCAAACTAACTCAGCTTTCATTGCCAACCTCTATCTGTCAGTGGATCAACAGCTTCCTGACAGACCAGCAGCAGCTAGTGAGGCTGGGAAAATACACATCCAGCGCCCGTACGATCAGCACTGGAGCTCCTTAGGGCTGCGTTCTCTCTCCACTGCTCTTCTCCCTGTACACCAATGACTGCACATTTAAATCTGTCAAGCTCCTGAAGTTTGCAGACGACACCACACTCATTGGCCTCATTCAGGATGGTGATGAGTCTGCTTACAGACAGGAGGTTAAGCAGCTGGCTGTCTGGTGCAGTCTTAACAATCTGGAGCTCAACACACTTAAAACTGTGGAGATGATAGCGGACTTTAGGAGAAACCCCCCTGCACTACCCCCACTCACCATCATGGACAGCACTGTAATGACAGTGGAGTCATTCAGGTTCCTGGGAACCACCATCTCTCAGGACCTGAAGTGGGACGTTCACATTGACTCCACTGTGAAAAAGGCCCAGCAGAGGTTGTACTTCCTTCGCCAGCTGAGAAAGTTCAACCTGCCACAGGAGCTGCTGAAACAGTTCTACTCCGACATCACTGAATCCGTTCTCTGCACTTTAATAACTGTCTGGTTCAGCTCAGCTACCAAATCTGACCTCAGAAGACTACAGAGGATAGTCCGGACTGCTGAGCAAATCATTGGTACAACCCTCCCCACTCTCCAAGAACTGAGAGTGAGCAAAAGGACTGGCAAAATCACTCTGGACCCCTCACATCCAGCACACTTCCTCTTTGAACTGTTGCCATCTGGTCGACGCTACAGAGCTCTGAGCACTAGAATGGCCAGACACAGGAACAGTTTCTTCCCTCAGGCAATCCATCTCATGAACACCTGACAATAATTGTGGAACACACACTATTTATACACTTATTTGTCTAACACTCATACTTCATTTTAACATACACATACACACATTTCAGTTTGCACATAATATACCTGTACATACAACTGTCTATTGTTAAATATCTGTACATACAATTGTCAATTTGTATATTTTTTTAGTCCTTATTTACAAGTTCCGTTTTTTTTAATGTTTTTTTTCTTTTTTTTTCTGTCACTGTCATTCTGTTACACTGTGGAAGCCTCAGTCCCGAAAACAAATTCCTTGTATTTGTAAACATACCTGGCAATAAAAGCTCATTCTGATTCTGATTCTAACCAAACAGCTGACAGTAGCCATTGACTTACATAGTATATATATTTTTTTCATGCTATGCAGCAGGTTCCCAAAAATTGTTGTGAGGATCATCAACACCAAGATAACATAAGTGCTAGGCAGGTGAGCGCTGGTATTAACACCTCTGATTGGTCAGACTCCTTTGAGAGTCACTCTGATAATAACAGAGTATGATAACAAGCATCATGGGTCCAAGACATTAATGAGGTGTGTGTGACTGACAGCTGTGGATTTGAGAGCCTGCAGTGGAGGCCCAGATAGACATTAACTGTGCAAAAAATATATGGAAATGGTTTTATACATAATAACTATTAAACAGAACCTCTTCTAAAATTTAAGAAATGCTCAGGTCAGTGCAGAAATTGTATTTACAGTAGTTATAGATATATAGTTTGAATTAAGCAATTTAAAGACAGATCGAAAGTTTGAAGGTTCTTTAGTCTTCTAGATTGAACATTTCAGCAGGGGTGTGTGAAGTGCATTCCCGTATTTTTACATTTAAATCACTTTTTCTGTTATCTAACACTAAAACACTAATAATTTAATAACAGTTAAATGAAACTTTCAATTCTCAAACTGAACATGCATTTTTTTTACTGTTTGTTATAATGTTGTGATGCCTAAATTCACTTGTAGCATTGAACACAACAGGTTTTATTTATATAAAGTATATTATTGAAAACAACGGATATATTACATATAGTTTTTTTTAATAGACAAAATAGAAATATTAATAATCTAACAATACTGAGCACTTATTGGTTTATTATTTTCTTATTTGGTATATTTGGTTCCCAAGCTGCTAGTAATTTAATAGATAATAAATAATAATTGTCTAATAATAAGAAGAAGGCCAGAGGGCCTGAAAAGGATATACAGTATTCAAAGATGTATATTTCACTTCACAGATGATCACATAATTTTCTTTTTCATCAGTGTATATCATATTGTTTCATTTTGTTTGTTGTTTTTGTGACCATGGGTTTTATTGTCAGGTGTGGATGGGTTCCTCTGAATATGAGGGTATGTATGGACAAAACTGAGCTTTTATCATTAGGAAGACAGACAGGACAAACTTTAACTTTCTTGTGCTTTAGTCTAATCACAGCAAGACAGTAAGCAGAAGAATTTTATAATTGATCCGAGAGGATACAGGTAGCCAATGGAGGTTGAATAGAATAGGAGTGATATGTGCAGACCGTTTAGTGTAAATTAGCATTCTTGCAGTAAAATGTTGAATATATTGCAATCGAGAGATGGAGCGTACTGATTATCCAGGGGGAAAAAAAGTGTTACAGTAATAACAGCGGGGTATGATTAAATCGTGTTCTAGTAACTCTTATGAAGTCACAATTAAAACAATTATAGAATCATTACACTGAATGTTAATTAGAGCATATTGCTGCAAAATGACCACAAAAACACACCCAACTCTTCAACCTAGATGTTACGGTTTATAGGTTACCAGGCTTTAGGTTTTCAGTGTATAATTTAAAGATTAAAACCATTTTTCCACTGTATATGAATTTTGAGGTATTAACATGATACATCAAAATGATTGTGAGTAAAAGGTTATTTATATAACATTATAGTTTAGCATAGGGTTTTTTTTTTTTTTTTAGTTAATAAAACAACCTGGTTAGAGAAGGCATAATAATTTTAATTTGTTTTTTAAATGTCATATTTTTCTTGCCTCATTGATCGAAATAGACATAAGTGCTGGCCAGTTTTTTGTTTGTTTGTTTTTTAAACTCCTTTTCAATTTTTTCATGAGATGTGTATTTAAAGGCAAATACATTAAAGGCTGTTGATTGCAATTTCATTTTTTTAACGTTAGTTAGTGTAATGTAACTGTTTGAGCATAAACAATATCTGCAAAGTTGCGGCGCTGAAAGTTCGATGCAAACGGAGACATCATCTTCTAAAATTCTGGCAGTTTATTGCCTACAAAAATGGCTCATAGTGACTACAATGAGTTACGTCCCGGATTTTTTGACATCACAAAACCAGATAAAAAATACTCTTCCTCGCGTCCCCTGCCCTGCAAACTCTCTGCATCTCTCTCTCTCTCTCTCTCTCGTGTTTTTGAGAATTATGTCTTGGCCATGGACGAAGAACTATCGGACGCCCAAATTATTTCACATTTTACACACTCACGGTTGCAGATGATAAGTATGACACGGCATTCCAAGCTATTCGCACATTCTTCGAGCCAAAAGTGAATGTGGTAGCTGAACGGTACAGATTTCGCCAGCGAGGACAATGGCATGGTGAAACTACGGATCAATATGTTGCGCCGTCAAAGGAGCTTGCAGCTACATGCGAATTCGGAGCCATGGAGGAGGAAATGATCCGGGATCAACTTGTTGAAAGAACAAATTCAAATCGCACACGGGAACGTTTACTCCTAGAGGTGGATCTTACTTTGAAAAAAGCTGTCACAATTGCCAGCCAAATAGAAATGGCAGTGGCGGGGGCAAATGTGATGAGCAAACCGGCAGATGGCACAGTACAAGTGATTCAACAGTCACGTCATCAGCACAATAGATCTGGCAGTGAAACGGGGAAAAATGCACAGACATTACTAGGAGCAACGCGATGCACTCATCTACATTCCAAGGGAAAACGTGTTACAGGTGTGGGTCAAAACAGCATACTGCCAACTTTCAAAAATGCCCTGCCAAAGACGCTATCTGTAATGCATGTAAGAAAAAAGGACATTTCACCAAAGTGTGCCGTGGACACAAAAACGTAAGTGAGATTTCAATTCCTGAAGTGACTGTACTTACGGCAGAAAGCCCTTATCGCGACTCAAGCAAGATAATGTGTACTGTTCAAATTACTGTATGTGAAACAACACAGAACGTGGAGTTAATGCTGGATACGGGCTCAGCAGTATCAATTATTCCAATGTCAGTGTGTACTCAGTATTTTCCTAATGCTACCCTTTTGAAAGCGAAAATGAACTAAGTGAGCTATGGTGGACACGCCATATCTGTAATGGGATGCATAGAAGCTGAGATCATGTATGGCGAGCGGCGCACTACAGCTGAACCACGATGGCACTGCGGTGTTGGGACGAGACTTGTTTGCGGCCTTGGAACTGCAGCTGATAGATGGCCGTATTGTTACATCGTCATGCCGCACCATAAATTCAGCTGACGTTAGTATGGATCCTGAGAAACTGGGCTGCGCACAAGGATTTACACACTTAGTCAAAGTTCGTGCCGATGTGAAACCAGTACAGCAGAAACTGCGCCACCTTACATTTGCAGTCCGTGACGCTGTGTCACAGGAATTACAGCGACTCATTCAGCAGGATGTGATCGAACCGATTGAATCATCAGAATGGGTCTCACCAGTTGTGGTCACTAAAAAAAAAGATGGAAAAATGCGACTTTGCGTGGATTTGCGAGAACCAAATAAGGCCATAGTAGTGGACAGTTTTCCACTTCCTCACATGGAAGAAATGTTTGCAGAGCTGAGTGGATCAACTGTCTTTTCAACACTAGATCTTCAAAGCGCCTATCACCAAGTCCTACTGCATGAGGATAGCCGCAGCCTCACTTCATTCATCACACATGAAGGCTTATTTCACTATAAGCGAGTACCTTATGGACTGGCGTCAGGGCCGAGTTGTTTTCAGAGACTGATGTCGACCATACTTAAAGAACTTGCACATGTTTAATGTTACTTGGACGATGTCATTGTCTCAGGAAAGACCATTTAGGAACATGACAAGAACTTGAACGCAGCACTTCAGCGTCTAGAAACAGCTGGACTTAAATTGAACTTTGACAAATGCCACATCAGACAGACGGAGCTGTCGTTCTTAGGACACACAACCTCATCCTTCTCATGTCCATGCAGTCTCACAAGCTCCACCACCCACTGATACTGCCAGCTTATGCTCTTTCCTTGGGCTCACATCGTGGTATTCAAAATTCATACCTGATTATTCCGCAGTGGTTGAGCACCTTAGAGTAATGACTCGCAGATCTGCTTCATTCACCTGGACGCCTGAGGCACAGAAAAGTTTTGAGCAGGTGAAAGGCCTTATAATTAATAGCCATGCACTGACACTTTTCGACCCTGAGCTACACACTATCGTTACAACTGATGCTTCTAAGTATGGTCTGGGCGCCGTTCTCACCCAGATACACCCAGACTGGTCTGAAAAGACTGTTGCTTTTGCATCACGCACCCTCACACAGGCTGAACGCATGTACTCCACAACTGAGAAGGAAGCATTAGGGTGTGTGTGGGCAATGGAGAAATGGAGAACTTATCTGTGGGGGCGACGTTTTACATTACGTACAGCCCACTCACAACACTGCACACTTCGAAGGGACAAGGGTGAGCAGGACTTCGGATTGCTCGTTGGTCAGCTAGGTTGATGACTTTTGACTATGACATCCAGTACAAGCCTGGACGTGAAAATGTTACAGCTGATTACTTGTCTTGCTTGCCATTACAGAGCAGTGACCCTGTGCTGGAGGATGACGTGGAAGTGGTTGCACTTACTTCAATCTTCACGGCCATATCTGTTGATGATTTCAGAGCTGCAGGGGCTACCTGCCCATATACAGTGAAGTACGTAACCCAGAGGAAAGGAAAATCAAACATGAGATCTCCTTCTCAACTCACATCTTTCTCCTAGACAGAAATGAGATCAAGTGAACATCAAACTGAGACATAAGGCTAAGTCTCCTGCTTCTCACATGTTTCTCCTGAGACAAAAAATTACATTCTTTCATGTTTGTCTCCTCTAAAGCTTCATAAGAGATCTCGGCAACATCACTCACTGTGCTCAGATTATTCTCCTTAGATAGAGACAGTCACATTCTCACATTTATCTCCTCTAAATCTTCATAAGAGATCTCAGCAACATCACTCACTGTGCTCAGATTATTCTCCTTAACCAGAGACACTTACACTCTCACATTTATCTCCTCTAAAGCTTCATAAGAGATCTCAGCAACATCACTCACTGTGCTCAGATTATTCTCCTTAGATATAGACAGTCACATTCTCACATTTATCTCCTCTAAATCTTCATAAGAGATCTCAGCAACATCACTCACTGTGCTCAGATTATTCTCCTTAACCAGAGACACTTACACTCTCACATTTATCTCCTCTAAAGCTTCATAAGAGATCTCAGCTGCATCACTCACTGTGCTCAGATTATTCTCCTTAGATAGAGACACTCACATTCTCACATTTATCTCCTCTAAAGCTTCATAAGAGATCTCAGCTACATCACTCACTGTGCTCAGATTATTCTCCTTAGATAGAGACACTCACACTCTCTCATTTATCTCCTCTAAAGCTTCATAAGAGATCTCAGCTACATCACTCACTGTGCTCAGATTATTCTCCTTAGATAGAGACACTCACACTCTCACATTTATCTCCTCTAAATCTTCATAAGAGATCTCAGCTACATCACTCACTGTGCTCAGATTATTCTCCTTAACCAGAGACACTCACACTCTCACATTTATCTCCTCTAAAGCTTCATAAGAGATCTCAGCTACATCACTCACTGTGCTCAGATTATTCTCCTTAGATAGAGACACTCACACTCTCACATTTATCTCCTCTAAAGCTTCATAAGAGATCTCAGCTACATCACTCACTGTGCTCAGATTATTCTCCTTAGATAGAGACACTCTCACATTTATCTCCTCTAAAGCTTCATAAGAGATCTTGGTAACATCTTGCACCGTGCTCAGCCCTTACGAAACAATAATATATGGGAATATATTGACAAATATATAATGTGACATATTACATAATACATTTCCAAATATTATAACCGGTGCTAATATTTTCACTATACATCAATATATGCATTGACAATATAGTATGTATTGAACATATAAATATATTTAGAATCAAAGACTAAAATAAATCTCAGATTTGATCTTTTATTGGTTAAATTGCATATAGAGGTTTCCACATAAATGTGAATTAATTTATACACATACGTATATATATACTTATTCATGGAATGAGTCAAAGCAGATTTCTGGTTCCTTGCATGATTTGCATGAATATGAATATAGGGGGAGATCTGCTAGTATTTATTGTTGTATTACTTTGAATTTTAGAAGGGTTTGTGGTGTGTGTATATTCATGGAGTTACTGTGGTGCTGAACAGTAGAGCCTGTATATAGAATAACGATTGGACAAACACTTGTAAGATATGATATGTTTAAAAAATAATGGCTGGGCACTTCTTACAGTGATTCCCTAAGTGCTTTAGTATAAGCAGGTGTGCTATTTTAAACTATATATGTTCGAAAATATAAAACATGTGTGCAACAGTTCGTAGAGTTGGGAAGAAGAAGGCAGGAACCGGCGAAGATTTAAAGACTTTAATCCAAATAAATAAACAAACTGAAAGTAATGCGGTAAACCCCTCATGGAGGACTGCCACGCGCACACATAATAAAAGATAAACAAAACACAACGTAAAATCCAGGCCTGGTCCTCTATATTATTCTGTATTTTTAATTTACAATTATTTAATTTAAATATATTTATCCTTCATATATTAGGAAATATATTTTCTTTCCGTAAAGGTGGCTATTATTCTTAGCTAGAGAGTTCATTTTTCAATTTTATTTTAAACTCACAATCAAATGACATACATACATGATAATAAAACCCATTGATTTTACTACAGATATATTAAACAAAGAAAAATGTTATGTAGCAACCATAAAGAAATTTTATACAATTATATACCATACCATTATTCATCTACAATTACAACAAATTCTTGTTGTGGTTATGCATTCATTCAATCAATCAATCCCTTTCCAATGTGTTTGGGAAATGTGATGCATATGCAATGCCTGGCATTGAAGACAAATTTAAAAACATTAGTTTGCTTAAAATATTTTCAAGAACTAGAACTTTTCTTTTTATAGGATTCTCAAGTAAGCTTACAATGTGAAAACAAGTTGCTCCTGTTACAATGTCCTGCTGGAGATCTAGTCCTGTGCATGACAATTCATTCACAAAAGCAAGATGTCTCTCATTTGAAAAATTGTCTCCATCTTTATAAAAGAAAAAGAAGTCAATTTGACCATAACATACTTCATTTCCATCATGAAATGTCACAGTGCAATTGTTTCTTCTTTTGGCTCTGACATACTGCTTTGAGGAATAGACAGTTCAGCCTATCTGAACTCTGCTAAATGCCTTCACAACATTACTATGTAAGCTATGTCCTAAAAACATTTCTAATGTAGACATGTCTGCGCAATCCAGCAAAAGATTGAAGGGAACACCCATTTCTTTCACTCTAAAGGCACCTGTGTTTGAAAAACAAAAATGACTTGTGTCATTTGTCATCTTGGCAATGAAATCAGCAGTGGTATTACCAATTTTGGTGGTTTGAGCAATATTTGGGAGACACTGAATAAGTTTCACTGCATTTACCATTTGTGGAGGAATATTTTGAGTTCCATGAATGAGACGAAGCAAATGTCCATTTTTGTCCTCAAAGTGAAAGCAAGAATGGGTCCACAAAGGTCCAAGAGCTCTAACACTGTCTGCTAAATGAACTAATAAGTGAACATTGGCTGTCAGGTATCTGTCACCATAAAGCTCATTCATCTGAGAACAAAACTTCCACAGAAGTTTCTCAGCGTGATCTATTTGTGCAAAGGTTATGGAATCCAAAAGAAGAATGAACATTGCTTCACTTAGCAGCAGAAAGTGATTGTAGTATAGGTTTGCAAGAATACCTCGAAAAACTACTGGCCCAAAGAACAACAACATACACCGGTACTCTGAAGCTTTATAGTACATTCTGTGGACAGAAACAGAGCGAGGGAAACGTGTTTTAAATGGTGGTTGAATTTCACTCATGCGTTTGTCTACTTCACTAATTGATCTGATCATGCTAAAAGAACAGCGTGAGAATTCTGTGGAAAACCACAAATGCATCAAAAGTCGCATTACACCAAGAAGCACAGAATGCATGTAATCAACACCTGTGCCTAAGATCAAATCAAAGCTATTTACTGTGCTGAGGTATGTGGGACCCTTAACTCCACGCACTATGGTTTCTGAATCAAATGACAACTTGGCATCTTCCACAAATCTCGTATGAGTACGTGCAGGACCCTTTGGATCTTCAGTTTGAAAGGGGAAAGTATGCACATGTCCCCTTTCTCCTGTTTTAATTGTCTTGCCAGGCTGTTCACATTTTAAACATCCAAAATGTCCATTGTACTGAATAGTATTTAACACTAAAGCTTTTGCGGGTAAATCACAAGTACCTGCAATGGTTAATACTCTGCAAATAAAGGGACTATCTGATTCATAAAATTTAACAAGGACTCCATCTCTTTGTATATTATTAAGAGTGTCACACAGCGGTTTAAGGAAAGTCAGCATAGATGGTTTTGACTCACCAAACCAAAGACCTGCAAGAATCATGTTTTCTCTGTTTGTACGCTCAACAAAATTTAGTTCATTTATGATACAATAAAAAGGCCACACTGAGAATTTAGAGGACTTGAAAACAGGAATGCCATCTGTGTTCCAGAGTAAGGAAATATTGTGGGAATCACTAAGTAACCCACCACCTGCCAAAAACTTCTGATATACTTGTCCATCATATATATCCTCTACATTGCACTGGCCCTTTTTTTGTCTAATGAATCTAAATTTTAACTTTTCCTCAAAACCTTTTTTTGCGAACAATGCCTTAATTTGAGATTCAATTGGAACTTCAATGAAATATGAAGTTGATACCTCTGCTTCACAGACCTGACACTGGCCGTTATCGCTCTCTACTGACATGTAACAACCGTTGCAATATTTGTGCACAATAAATGAGGGACCTGCATTATCAAAGATTTGTTTGATTTTTTTTAGATTTCCCAGGCACTCTGTTTGATGTTCTACTGGACAATGCAGGGAGATCAATTTGACCAAGTCACTCAGGGCTTTCCCTGTAATTTTGTGTCTATTAGCAAAAGCTAGTATAATGAGAACGCTTTCTGCAGTAGATACAGGAGCATTTTTGTAAAGTGAACAATCACCAGGATTTTCCTTAAATTGAATTTCTGCATCATCATTAAGGTCATTGTCAAATAAAGTGCCATCATTCCAATCAGCATCAATACCATAGTGAATAGGATCAAAATGTTCCACATCACAATCAGTAGTGTACGGAGTGTAGTCTTGTTTTGTATAAAACTCTTCATTAACATTACAAAGTTCAGGTCCGTACATCATAGAAGATCCCCCTGTCTGAGAAATGCCATTGTCCACTCCAAGCACTTCTGCAGAGCAATCATCTGCTCTGTGGATTGACATGTCTCCTAAGGTTGCAGTGTTTTTTTCCTGCAAGAACAAGAACAAACACCAAAGTGTGCAAACTTTCAAAAAACAAACAAACAAACAAACAAAAACAATAAATTCTCACTTTGATGATTTTTCTTCTATATCTTTTCATTTTTGATTGGTCCTTAATTTTCCTTCTCCAACGAGACTGATTAATTGTTATTTGCGCCATCCTTTCTCTTGTGACTCAAAAGTATATACTGTACTACTCAACCAAATAACTTGCTTAAAAAATTAAATCAAACAATACTGTGGCAAGTTTATTTGCACTGCTTCTTTTATAAATTAGCCAAACACATCTGACATTGTTAGCTAAAGTATTTTGCCTCACTTGGCAGTATAGGTGTTGCACTGATTACATCAGGTGTGCAGTTTACCTGTGAGCAATGATTGCCATGAATGTCATGGTGCACTTAAACAAGTAGGAGATGGTTCAAACCATAGATACAAATAACCATAAACACAACATTTATATTGCCCATTGTAAAAACTGGCATTTTACCACCAAGTGTAATGACACTAAACAGTGAGGGAAGCAGAAAGAGAAGGTAAGTAGCCCACAAAGATCTTTTTATTAGGCATAGTTTATGGTACTGAGAATTTGGTCTTATCCACAGAACAGAGATCAGTGTGATGGAGATACCTAAAAGAATCCGTAACCCAATCAAAAAAAGAAAAGTCAGTGAGCCAGTCACTGCCCTACAAAATGAAGAACAAGAAGGTAAATAAGTTTAATAGTTTTGACAGTCAATTGTATTAAAGGCTTCATTTAAATTAAGTCTGTACGTCAATAAGCCTTTGTGTGTCCCTTAGGCTTGCCTTGAACCCATGACTTTTTGAATTGCTGACACTGCCAATTAAGCTATGCTTGCTTACAGTGTTTGGGAAATTTGTGGTGGTTGGATGTTAAATGTAATGTGCATATGTATTGGGGTTTATTATGAATCAAAAAGCTTCAATGTTGTATTCCTAGTGACTATTTATTGACTTTGGATTTATTCTTACAATTACAGGACTTTATGTTTTTCTAACATTTGAAGATGGATATACTGCAAGAATTTGTAAGACCTGCGACATACTTACAGAAAAGGAGTCGCCAATTACTAGCTTTGAGGGACTCATTCCAGGAGCTCGAGTTCTTGCAAGATGGTCAGACAACAAATTTTATAATGCCACTGTAGATCACATTGGGTTCTGTGACCAAAAGCAGGACCCGAGAAAGGGTGCAAAGAAGGACATAAAAAGAAATTATGCATCTGCTGAATCATTTTATAACCAGAATCGGGTCGCTTCTGCACCAGCTGAACATGGTCCTTCCTCTGCACTAACCCAGCCTCCGTCTCCAGGATTGCCACCAACCCAACATCAATCTGTGCAATTACCATGCTCTGTTAAGCCTTTTAATCCACAGCCCATGACACCATCTGAGTATTGTAATCAAGACCAGCCAGGTTTCTTAGATTTAGATGAACATCAAAGACAAACCATTACACATAATTCAACCCCAAAAGAAACATTTTTGGGGCTTCTGTATAACCCGTCTATACCTCACCCCTCAGCTGAAGTTACAATTCAGGATGACCAGCTTGGGTTAGAGCCTGAGGAGTATGAAGATCCCACAGTCAGATCACAGAATTCTTCCTATGAAAATGAACAATGGGAGCCATGTGAAACATGCAAGCTGGAGGTACAGGCATTACTTAAAGAGAATAAGATGATGAAAGATGTGCTTTCCAGCATGAGTAAGTAAAATGATTGCATGTAAAGGGACATTTCTGATTCATTAATAATTCCTCAACCACTGTAAAAGCTTTTACTCCTACCTTTTTTGTTTCAGATCTTGAACACCTACAGGTACTCAGAGAATTTATAGATAAGATGGAAGACTACAAATCACGTGAAAGTGGGGTGCTGATGCCTCAAACCAGACCTGGCCAACAAGAACTTTACCCAGACAGTGGGCTGCTCTTGTCCTCTACCAAACTAGCAGCTATTCACCAAGAGTCAAAGAAGGACTGTCTTCGTCTTTTCCATCTACTGTTTGATCAGTTCTTCACTCATGAAGAATGTTCAAACTCTGTAGCATTTGGAAAGCATGGCAAAGTCCCAGAGGGCAAGACAATTTTGGATAAAAGTAAAGTAAATGGAATACTAAGTAAGTTCCTAAATCCTTTTTATCAAATGTCAACTTCATGTTCCATACATTTAATCTAATGTTTGGTCATGTTATAGGCACAATGGGATTAAAAGTATAGTTACAGTATTTCCCTTGACCAGTTCATGTAACATTTTCCCTTTTTCCCCAATTGTAGCTTATGTCATGAGCTGCGGCAAATGTCATGGATGGAAACCAGTTGAAAAGTCAAAGCTGAAGAAAGCCCTTATAAACAAGTGTCGCATGAGATCAACTTAAATGTTTATGTAATTGTAGTGTTACATCAATGATGTTGTGTCATTTACTGGTATATTATTTTGCTGTTTCTGTATTTAAGTATCTATATGTAGCTGTGCTGCAGTTTTTTTTTTTAAATGCTGCTTATAAAGTGTAAAAAAGAAACTATATATTTTAGTTTGATATTGTAGAAAACTTGTTTCTCTAAGATTAAAATATGTGTCTTTACAGAGATTGCAAAGTATAAACATAACTCATGTGCAGTATCTAACACTATTTAATTTTTTTTTTTTTATTTGAAGTGCCTTGTAAAAGATTTCCATATTGTATTTTCTTGCCATTGTATTAAGCATGTAAAATGAAACTTGAAACCTACATGAGCAAAGAAAATGTTAACCTCATACTGAGCACAGTAAAAGCAGCCTAACGTCTGAGCAATAAAACTTTCTGCAAGACACTAAAGAGCTCTCCCATCTTCATTTTAATACAGTCTCATGGATGTCTTGTCTTCTCCAAATTTACTTTAGTCTCATTTATGTCTATTTGTATGTTCCCTGGGCAATTTTATGAGGAAAATGTGAAGTCAAATCTGAAACCTAAAGTGGACACTGATGAGAATCACAATCATAAATGCTGAGCTTAGTAAGAGCAATCTCTGAGTGAAAACACTTTCTCTAATTAGTGTTGAAAGAGATTACAGCAAGACAATAAAGAGAGTTTTAGGAGAAACATCTGAGACACTGCTGATACTACAACAAGAGCTAACTAAGAATCTCAATTAAGTCTCAGATATTTCTCATGTCTCAGTTGTGTCTACTCTTATTTCTCCTAATGGATTTTAGGAGAAACATCTGAGACACTGCTGATACTACAACAAGAGCTAAATAAGAATCTCAATTAAGTGTCAGATATTTCTCATGTCTCAGTTGTGTCTACTCTTATTTCTCCTAATGGATTTTAGGAGAAACATCTGAGACACAGCTGATACTACAACAAGAGCTAAATAAGAATCTCAATTAAGTCTCAGATATTTCTCATGTCTCAGTTGTGTCTACTCTTATTTCTCCTAATGGATTTTAGGAGAAACATCTGAGACACAGCTGATACTACAACAAGAGCTAAATAAGAATCTCAATTAAGTCTCAGATATTTCTCATGTCTCAGTTGTGTCTACTCTTATTTCTCCTAATGGATTTTAGGAGAAACATCTGAGACACTGCTGATACTACAACAAGAGCTAAATAAGAATCTCAATTAAGTCTCAGATATTTCTCATGTCTCAGTTGTGTCTACTCTTATTTCTCCTAATCGATTTTAGGAGAAACATGGGAAGACAAAGCTGACACCTAATTTAGACAATAAAGAGATAATTCAAGCTTCTCTCACCACAATCTCAGTTTTGACTCTCTTAGACATCTCTCATTTGCGTCTATATTTGTTTCTCCTAAGGAATTTTAGGAGAAACATCTGATAAACAGCTGACACTTAATCAAGAAACATAGGAGAATCACAACTATGTCTCCTGAGCTTAGAAAAAGCAACCAATGAGCAAATAGTTTTTCCTCTGGGAACTTACTGATGACCAAATGGCCAAAATCTCCTAAGGGCCTAGGACCTGATCTGTTACCATACTTCAAAATTCAAAATGAACTTTCTCTACAGGATGATTACGTGGTAAGAGGCACACACAGACTTTTAGTACCAGAGTCTTTGCATGGGCAGTTCATTGCATTGCCTCACAATACTCATCAAGGCATTGTTAGAACCAAGCAAAGACTCAGAGAGCTGTATTGGTGGCTGGGTATGGATGCCCAGCTTGAGACAGCCATCAAATCATGCATTACGTGTCAAACTCATGACAAGTCAGCAGTCATTCACACTTCGCCACTCCATCCTGTACCCCTCCCGGATGAAGCATGGGAGAAACTCGCTATAGACATTGTGGGGCCCTTTGACAAAGCTCCAGCAGAATGTTGTTTTGCTGTAACTTTAGTGGACTACTTAGGTAAGTGGCCAGAGATTGCTTTAATGCCTCAGGTAACCTCTTCAGCGGTTATTCAATTTCTGTCGACTGTGTTCAGCTGTGAAGGTAACCCGAAGGAGCTGATCTCAGATCACAGCTCTCAATTCATGTCATGTGAGTTTGAAATGTTTCTTCAAAACCAAGGAATTATGCATCGAACTTCATCTGTGTATTATCCTAGTGCCAATGGAGAGGTCGAATGTTTTAACCGTACTTTGAAGCACGCGTTGCTAACTGCTTCCATGGAAGGCAGAGGATGGAAAGAATTCACAAGGGAATTCTTACAAGCATACCGTGCTACACCTCATTCGACTACTCAGCGTTCACCTGCTGAATTGTTACATGCAAGACAGATGCGCACTAAACTTCATATCTCAGGATTACAGAAACTGCAGCATCTTCAGCAACCATGTGCGCAGAACATTGTAGATCGAGTGAAACACATGCAGAAGAGCTCCAAAACATGATCGCAAGCGTGGGGCGACAGAAGTGTCATTCAAACATGGATTTTTTGTTCAAGTGAAGCGACGAGGTATCCTTCCTAAGCTCTAATCTGCATTTTCCAAACCATTGGAAGTACGGCAAAAGACTGGTCCTTACACTTACAAACTGTCTGATGGGCGTACTTGGAATGTTTCTCACCTCACACCTTTCTCTTATGGGAAGGAGGAGAGTGGGGCAAAGGAAATGGCTAACATTGATTATAACTGTAAAATGCAAACTGCACCAGTGACTCAGCCGGAAAAACAGGTTAGAGTTAAATGAGCACCAGTATGGGCTCGGGACTATGTTATGAACTAAAGGCAGTTCATTGATTCCATGTGAATATTATTTTACATGGGGATATGTGATAAGGTAACAAATACATATAGAGTGTTGTTCTGTAATGCATGTTGTGCATTTGTGAATTTCAAGGGAAAATGTTAAGTTCATGTTTGAAAGGTTGGTACTGTTATGCAAAGTCATTGTTAAAAAAAAAAAAACACATTTGGTCACTATACGGACATAAGTGAATACTAGGTACAATTGTTAAAAGAGAGCGAGATGTGGTGTTACCATTTGTCCTGGGTGGCACTAGTAGATCTGAAATGCATATAAGTGTACCTGAAGAGTGAAGATGAGTTAGTTTGAGTAAAGCATGTTGAAAAGTTAGCTCTGTGTTGTTTGTGTTCTTATCAAGACATAACATCTATTCACTAATATTCTCTGCGTCTCAATTGAGCTCAAGTTGATAAGAGATATAGATTTATTAATTTTCGATCGATTAATTTTTTTTAAACAAAGCATTAATACGTTAGACTGCACCCCATAAACACAATCAAGCTTAGAAAAAAAAAAACAGTCAACCACCCCTTTCATAAAATTCATAAATGCACCCATTATGTTATATATATCCAGATGCAGACAGTGATGATAATGTACCTTCTTGAAAAGCCACACAACATGCCTTAATTATGCTCAATATTAATTTTGATATCTTCAGCTTTGACTAGTGACTGTACTGACATAGTAATTGCTGTGGAAAAGTATAGCAATATACTGCACATATTATAATTACAGCCGTTCTCAAACCAATGCTAGCCTCCAAAATGCCAAAACACACAGACTTGTTAAACACTGACAAGTTTTCCCATTTTTTTTAAAGGGGAAAAACCAATATAAAGCCATAAAATAATGTTTATTCTCAACATTTGTTCACCATATCCACTCCCATGCAATCATGTGACTAGAAACTAGAAAACTGTGACCAGGTTTCATATACTGCTGACAGAAATGATCCATACAGTCTCAGCACAAATCGATTACATAAACTTGTGTTTTATAAAGTTAAGTGGATTGCACACAGAGAAATTAAGTTTAATGTTTAAAAATGTTGCTCCAACCATTGTATTTAAATCAACTCTTTAAGCACCAGATACTTCTTTTGAACCTTGAAATTCTAGAAAATATTATTTTTTCTCATGTCTAAACAGGTATAGACTTTACACACAATTCTCCCAGATACCAGCAGCCTTCAACAGATCACACCATGCTGTACGGCATGACCAAAGAGCCCAGCAGACAGTCACTGGCAGCCAGAGAGCGAACGATCAGATGAGTTGAAGACTGAAGCTGTTTGAATTGAGAGATGGAGATGATGATGAGCAGGTTCCCAAAAACTGTTGTGAGGATCATCAGCACAAAGAAAGCATATAAACTACAACCAGGGCATTGCTGAAAATGAGTGTGTGAGTTTGTTTACAAAATGCTGTTGTCACTGCTGCAAATTCCCATATATTCAAATAATTATTCAAATTTTCACTCTTTGTTATATTGCAGCCATTTGCTAAAATCATTTAAGTAAATTTTTTTTCCTCATTAATGTACACACAGCACCCCATATTGACAGAAAAACACAGAATTGTTGACATTTTTGCAGATTTATTAAAAAAGAAAAACTGAAATATCACATGGTCATAAGTATTCAGACCCTTTGCTCAGTATTTAGTAGAAGCACCCTTTTGATCTAATACAGCCATGAGTCTTTTTGGGAAAGATGCAACAAGTTTTTCACACCTGGATTTGGGGATCCTCTGCCATTCCTCCTTGCAGATCCTCTCCAGTTCTGTCAGGTTGGATGGTAAACGTTGGTGGACAGCCATTATCAGGTCTCTTCAGAGATGCTCAATTGGGTTTAAGTCAGGGCTCTGGCTGGGCCATTCAAGAACAGTCACGGGTTTGTTGTGAAGCCACTCCTTTGTTATTTTAGCTGTGTGCTTTGGGTCATTGTCTTGTTGGAAGGTGATCCTTTGGCCCAGTCTGAAGTCCTGAGCACTCTGGAGAAGATTTTCGTCCAGGATATCCCTGTACTTGGCCTCATTCATCTTTCCCTAGATTGCAACCAGTCGTCCTGTCCCTGCAGCTGAAAAACACCCCCACAGCATGATGCTGCCACCACCATGCTTCACTGTTGGGACTGTATTGGACAGGTCATGAGCAGTGCCTGGTTTGCTCCACACATACCGCTTAAAATTAAGGCCAAAAAGTTCTATCTTGGTCTCATCAGACCAGAGAATCCTATTTTCTCACCATCTTGGAGTCCTTCAGGTGTTTTTCATGTGTCTTGCACTGAGGAGAGGCTTCCGTCGGGCCACTATGCCATAAAGCCCCGACTGGTGGAGGGCTGCAGTGATGGTTGACTTTCTACAACTTTCTCCCATCTCCCGACTGCATCTCTGGAGCTCAGCCACAGTGATCTTTGGATTCTTCTTTACCCCTCTCACCAAGGCTCTTCTGCCCCGATAGCTCAGTTTGGCCAGACGGCCAGCTCTAGGAAGGGTTCTGGATCAAACGTCTTCCATTTAAGGATTATGGAGGCCACTGTGCTCTTAGGAACCTTTGTAACCTTGGCCAGATCTGCTCTTCAGGCAGTTCCTTTGATCATGATTCTCATTTGCTCTGACATGCACTGTGAGCTGTAAGGTCTTATAGGGACAGGTGTGTGGCTTTCCTAATCAAGTCCAATCAGTATAATCAAACACAGCTGGACTCAAATGAAGGTGTAGAACCATCTCAAGGATGATCAGAAGAAATGGACAGCACCTGAGTTAAATATATGAGTGTCACAGCAAAGGGTCTGAATACTTAGGACCATGTGATATTTCAGTTTTTCTTTTTTAACAAATCTGCAAAAATGTCAACAGTTCTGTGTTTTTCTGTCAGTATGGGGTGCTGTGTGTACATTAATGAGGAAAAAAATGAACTTACATGATTTTAGCAAATGGCTGCAATATAACAAAGAGTGAAAAAATTAAGGGGGTCTAAATACTTTCCGTACCCACTGTATATATTTCCTTGCAGCCAGTGGGCCCCTCTCCCAGTGTAGGCCCCTGGGCTTCAGCCCCTGCATTAATGTGCCCCTGGCTGTGAACCTGACAGATGAGTGAAAAATCAATGTTATCTAATGAGAATTTGTATGTTAATCAATGCTGATGTATTTACATCATCTAAACATACAATATTGACGTACTTACAAAACCTAAAATGTAAATTATTTATGTATGAACAACTTTACAGACTTACAAATGAATCCTTATACTGCAAACGCGGCATTAACATTTTTATTATATTACATTCAGTTGTCATATCAATGGCATTATGTTTTCACCTGCATTTATTAAATTAAGTTTTTTCATTTACTTAAAATGAAAAGATAAAATTTTGTTCTGTGTGATTTCGGCTGCCAACTCATTTAATCCTATACAAGATCAATGAAAAACACTTCTGCAATCATTTAACCATTACTTATCATGAAATATTTACTTTATTCATATACCCATTTTCTCTTAAATGCTGTTACTGACAATAGAACCATAAAATACTTTAAAAAAAAAAATATTGATTTGAGTTGAAATATTTGAACTTAAAGCTTCCGTGAAGACAGCAGTTGCGAGCAAGCAGCAAATTCAAACTAAACGGACATTTAAGGGAAACAGAGCAGGAAAACCACGTATTACACAACATTTCACCACAAAATAATTAAGGCAATAAATGAATTAAGACGAAAATGTTTTAAAACCTTACCAGTTTGTTAGTTCTCTTATAATCCATTACAGCGTACAAAACAATCGTAGCAAAATAGCAGCAGTTGGGTTTGTATGAAACGAAAGCGAGTACTGCGATACCAGGATGACATAATTTAACAAGTGTACACCATTTTGAATCAAGTTTTAATATTTTATTAGCTAAACAAACGGAAGGCTTCCACCAAGAACAAAAATAGTTCAAGCAAGAGTACAGCGCCGACTGCTGTTACCCGGATGAGCCTGTGTTATTAGCTTTTACAGGTGTTATCCAGGGGTAACATACCTTGGAATGTCACGACTGACCAATCAGAATCAAGTATTCCACAGAGCCGTGGAATAATTTCCTTTAATCATCTGGATCTTAATCAGGAAATTTAAACCAAACAAACTCCTGAAATATGACTGATTTTCTAAAGGGAGACTATTTTAATATAAACCCACTGAAATGTGATAAAAAATAGTTTAATGTATTAAAAGCAATATATAATGTTAATTTCACACAAATGCAGGCTATTTAGGTTGTTTTATAATAATTGAACTATATTCTGAATATAGCGAAAACTCTGCATGAGTGCCCCTCTTTTCCATTAGATTACTAAAAATATTAAGACTGCTTCCAGTAAAACACATTTGCAAAATGGTTTCAGCATATATGAAATAAAAAGAATTACATGAAAATAAATATTTATTGTGGTGCCTGAAATAAGTGTGAGACCAGTATTCATTCAAATATTAATGTGTTCAAATGTTTGATGCCACAGAAATAAGTGGATATGAGATTCTTAAAGGCCTTCTGAAAACAAGGGTAGAAAAATCCATAAATCAAGGGGTTACAAGTCGTGTTGAAATATGCAAACCAAAACAAAGCATCAAAAACAACAGCTGGGGTCCAATAATTGAAAAACGGGTCAAGAACAGACGCTGTAAAATACGGCAGACAACAGAACAAATAAACACCCATGACAATGGCCAGAGTTTTAGCTGCTTTTCTCTCTCTGTGAGCAGAGCTTTGGCTCTTCAACCCTCCAGTTACTCTTTCTGACATAACTTTTGCATGTTTTCGTGCAACATAGAAGATTTTTACATACAGAGAGCTCATGATCGTTCCAGGAAGGAAGAATACAAGAACTGGACATATAATACTCCACTCCTTGTTAAAAAACATAACACAACTTCCCGCACAATAACTCTGCAATATAACCATCTCTATTCCAACTGCACTTATCCCTGAAAACACAATAGAGAAACTGTACACAAATGAAAACAGCCATATGAATCCAATAAATACAGTCACAGTGTTGTCTGTGACCCTCATTTTGTACCTCAGAGGGTCACAAATGGCCCAGTACCTGTCAACAGATATTAAACTGAGATGCAGTAAGGAGGATATAGAGAAGGTCACGTCTAAATTAGTATGAACTTTACACACAAAATCTCCCAGATACCAGCAGCCTTCAACAGACCGCACCATGCTGTACGGCATGACCAAAGAGCCCAGCAGACAGTCACTGGCAGCCAGAGAGCGAACGATCAGATGAGTTGGAGACTGAAGCTGTTTGAAGTGAGAGATGGAGATGATGATCAGCAGGTTCCCAAAAACTGTTGTGAGGATCATCAGCACAAAGAAAGCATACATTGCCACTTTAACAACAGTAAGACGATGCAGTTTTGGACAGGAGTTTGGCCGGAGTGGAAAGCAGAGAAACATATTCTCAGTTTGAGTCTTATTTGAAGTCATCATCTGTTCCAGATGCTGAGATGATTTTCTTTGTTAAAAGGTTGACAATTATCAACATTTGTTTAGTTAAGATAAATATAAATATATAGTACATGCCCGTCTATTTTAACTCCCTAAATGTACCCAGAGCAGCTGTTTTGTCCATAAATACCCTCATATTTGAAGCAACCCTCCTACTCATGACACTGTTACCCATAGTTACAAAAACAACTTTAGCTCTGGAGATTAAAATGAAAAAATAAGTGAGCATTAGATACACTATGGGAGTATCATGTATTTCATGCAAAATGTGGTTCTATAAAACGTACATGTACAATACTAATCTTCATGTATGAACAACTTTATAGACTTACAAATTAATCCTTATGAATACTGCAATCGCCACATTAATATTTTTATTATATTACATTCAGTATTCATATTAATGGCACTTTGTTTTCAACTGCATTTATTAAATAAAAAATACAATGACAATAAAGGTGTTCAATTCATTTCAGTTAAATTTAAGTTACTCATTTATACTTTATATGAAATGATACCATTTCATTCATTTCATTCTGCTGCCAACTCGTTTTAAAGAATACACTAAAAACATGGTGTAAAATAATATTAAATTTGGTTCATTGGCATGTAATCATAGGGGAATCATTTTAAGTGATATTTAGCATCTATCTTTAAAGACCTTTCTCAAATGGTGCTATGTAGAACCATAAGAGAAACCCCATTCTCCTCCTTAGATTTTAGATGTGTTACTACACTTTTTATATGTTTGCTATCAATAGGAATTTACTACAGCAAAAGCTGTTGTGAATCACTAATGCTTTTCTGAGGTCAAAAAGTCTCATGTGTGGCCCCTGGAATATTTCCTTATGGGGAGCCTTGGGGGCAAAAAGGTTGAGAACCACATTATCTTCAGGAAATACACTGTATTTTAATGTTGTTTTTAACCCCTTCCCCAACTAAACTGAGAGTTATAGAACCTTTAAAGAACTATACAGGGCCTTAAGAGGTTCTTTGTATGGCAGTGGTGCTATATAGCACCTTAACGACCCCAAAGAACCGCTGAAGAACCATTTTTTTTTGTGTGTCTGTTCATAATGTTAAACAAGACTACACTTTAAACCCTTAAAGGGTTAGTTCACCCCAAAATGAAAATTATCCCATAAATTACTCACCCTCAAGTCATCCAACTGGATTTGTTCTTTCAGACAAATCCAGTTGGAGTTATATAAAAATATTCTTTGATCTTTCAAGCTGTTTAATGTAACTCAGCAGGTACAATTTATTGTAGTCCCAAAAACAGGGCAGCAGGCAGAAAACAATGGCAAAATGTAATCCAACACAGAGAAAAAACAAACAAAAAAAAACAGAAAGTAATAGAACGAAATACTCCAGCAACAAAAGACTGTGAGCTACTTTAATAGAAAAATTATAAACAGCTGAAGGTAATGGAACAATAATCAGTGCAAGGGGTGATGGGAACTGAAGTCCAAAACAAACCAACAATGACCCAGAAGAGTGCCCTCTGGTGGCTGTCATAAGCACACCAGCTGATGGCTGTGACAGGCTTTCTGAAAATAGTAACTGTTTTATTTAGACTCACACTGTCCTGAAGAACCATTTTATGATGAGGTTTTTTTTTTTTTTTTTTTTTTTTTAGAGCTTAGAGTTCTTTATTCCCACCTTTTTTTTTAAATCTGTAACTGTCAAAACATCCTTTCAGAGCCAATTAATTCCTGATTTATTGGAGCTCCACCATCCAACTAAATAGACCGTCAACACACACTCAACAGGTGATATCAGGGTAATCTGGTCTTAGACAATCACACAATTAGGGTGATTCAAGATGGTGCCAGTGTGTTTGGCCACCCGTCTGCTGCTTTCAGTTTTATTTGATTTATTTGATTTATTTGTTGTTTTTATCGACTAAAAATGCAGACTCTCTACTGGTGTATGATCGCCAAACACTTCTCAACATTAGATCTGCCATAGAAAACAGAGTTATCCGCGACTTGGGTAAGCACGGCAGTCTGCTGGTAAAAATCAAGGTTCATTTGGTACAATTCCCCTACGCTGATCTTCGTGGTCTACTGGCGGAATACACGCATTCGTAACCCGCATTGTTTCTTGCCATTCTTTGGAACCTGTGGATACCTCTAGACAGTGATATTCCTGCTTGCTACCTGCCGTGCTGCTGGTTTGTGATTGTAGCTCCATGTAGCTTCGCTTTTCTGTAGTATGAAAGTGAAAGAAAGTCATGACATTTGCCAAGTATGGTAACCCATACTCAGAATTGGTGCTCTGCATTTAACCCATCCAAGTGCACACACACAGCAGTGAGAAGTGAACACACTGTGAACATATACCCGGAGCAGTGGGCAGCCATATCCAGTGCCCAGAGAGCAACTGGGGGTTCAGTGCCTTGCTCAAGGGAACTTCAGCCATGGGTATTGAGGGTGGAAGAAAGTGCTGTTCATTCACTCCCCACCCACCTACAACTCCTGCCAGCACCAAGACTCAAACCTGCAACCTTCTGGTTACAAGTCCAATTCTTTAACCATTAGGCCACAGCTGCCCCTGTGTCCCATCAGATAGTATCTTACTATCACTATCTGATGTTTAAAATGATAAAATATAACTTAATTCATGATATCTCAGATCATTATTTAGTCTTGTGCAAACTTCATATAGCTAAAACTGTAAATTCTACTTCTTGTTACAAGTATGGTAGAACCATCACTTCTATCACAAAAGACTGCTTTGTAAGTAATCTTCCTGATTCATCCCAATCCCTTAGCATATCCAAAACCTCAGAACAACTTGATGATTTAACAGAAACTATGGACTCTCTCTTTTCTAGCATTTTAGATACAGTTGCTCCTTTATGCTTAAGGAAGATTAAGGAAAACAGTCTGAAACCGTGGTATAATAAGCACACTCGCACCCTAAAGAGAGCAACCCAGAAAATGGAGCACAGCTGGAGGAAAACAAAACTAGAGGTATTCCGTATTGCTTGGCGGGAAAGTAACCTATCTTAGAGAAAAGCATAAAAAAACTGCTAGATCTGATTACTTTTCATCTCTTTTAGAAGTAAACAAACATGATCCCAGGTATTTATTCAATACAGTGGCTAAATTAAAGAAAAATAAAGCATCAACAGCCTTTGACATTTCCCAACAGCATAGCAATAATGACTTTATGAACTACTTTACTTCCAAGATCGATACTATAAGAGATTGTAACCATGCAGCCGCCAGCTACAGTATCGCATCAGATAGTGTGCTATAGATCACCTGAGGATCAATTCCACTTATTCTCTACTATAGGAGAGGGACAATTATATAAACTTGTTAAATCATCTAAACCGACAACATGTATGTTAGACCCTATTTCATGTAAGTTCCTAAAAGAGGTGCTTCCAGAAGTCATAGATCCTCTTCTGACTATTATTAATTAAACGTATAAAGCCCTGAATGGTTTAGCACCTCAGTATTTGAACGAGCTCCTATTACATTATAGTCCTCCATGTCTGCTGCGTTCTCAAAACTCTGTCAATTTGATAATACCTAGAATATCAAAATCAACTGCGGGCGGCAGATCCTTTTCCTGTTTAGCACCCAAAGTCTGGAATAACCTACCTAACATAGTTCGGGAGGCAGACACACTCTGTCAGTTTAAATCTAGATTAAAGACCCATTTCTTTAACCTGGTTTACACAACACACTAACACATTTCTAATATTCAAATCCGTTAAAGGATTTTTAGGCTGCATTAATTAGGACAACCGGAACTGGGAACACTTCCTTTAACACCCGATGTACTTGCTACATCGTTAGAATAATGGCATCTACGCTAATATTAGTCTGTTTCTCTCTTATTCTGAGATCACCATAGCCACCAGATCCAGTCTGTATCCAGATCAGATGGTCACTGCAGTTATCCGGATCCAATACGTATCCAGACCAGATGGTGGATCAGCAACTAGAGAGGATCTCTACAGCCTTGAAAGTCAGCGGAGACCAGGAAAACTAGATTAGCCCCAGAGACAGATCCCCAGTAAAGACCTTGCTTCAGATGGCCACAGGGACAAGACCACAGGAACCAGTTGAGTCCTCTGCACAATGTGACTTTGCTGCAGCCTGGAACTGAACTGTTGGTTTCGTTGTCTGGCCAGAGGAGAACTGGCCCCCCGACTGAGCCTGGTTTCTCCAAAGGTTTTTTCTCCATTCTGTCACCGATGGAGTTTTGGTTCCTTGCCACTGTCACCTCTGGCTTGTTTAGTTGGTAACACTTCATTTCCAGCGATATCATTGACTTGATTGCACAGATACTATTTAAACTGAACAGCTGGATGATGACGTCACTGAATTCAGTCATGAACTGCCTTTAACTGAAAAATGAGTGTTTACTATTGTCATTTTGCATTATTGACACACTGTTTTCCTAATTAATGCTGTACAGTTGCTTTGACACAAACTGTATTGCTAAAAGCATTATATAAATAAAGGTGGCTTGACTTGACTTGACCCGGTTGGTACTGCTGGTCGACTCGGTTAAGGAGTTCCAGCGTCCCCGTTCTCGGTAACTTCATCTTCTTAGGGGTGGAGTAAATGCTTCTTGCATTCGGACACTGGACTGGGAATCCACAATGGAAAAAGACCCGGTTCCAGCCAGGTTAGCCCTAGTAAATGTTAGATCGCTAGCCAACAAAACTTTCATCTTAAATGACTTTTTCACCTCCAATAGCTTGGATTTACTGTTTGTGACTGAAACCTGGATGAGTGCTGGTTAGTCAAGCTTTTTCTCAGAGGTTTTACCACTAGATTGTACTTATTTTAGTTCTCCAAGATCTACTGGACGAGGAGGAGTTGCAACTTTTTTAAAAAAACATTTTAACTGCCAGTGTTCTGATGATTTGTGCTACCCTGTCAAATTTTGCTACCTCCCATTAAAACAGATCGTAGCATAATTCCATAGCGAAAAGTCTATCTATCAGATTTTGCTTCCAGAATGATATTAATAAAAAGTGAAAATCATGACATTTGCCAAGTATGGTAACCCATACTCGGAATTGGTGCTCTGCATTTAACCCATCCAAGTGCACACACACAGCAGTGAGAAGTGAACACACACCCGGAGCAGTGGGCAGCTATATATCCAGCACCCAGAAAGCAACTGGGGGTTCAGTGCCTCCCCGGGCACTGGATATATAGCTGCCCACTGCTCTGGGTGCGTGTTCACAGTGTGTTCACTTCTCACAACTGGGGGTTCAGTGCCTTGCTCAAGGGCACTTCAGCCATGGGTACTGAGTGTGGAAGAGAGCACTGTTCATTCACTCCCCAACCACTTACAACTCCTGCCAGCACCGAGACTCAAACCTGTGACCTTCTGGTTACAAGTCCAATTCTCTAACCAATAGGCCACAGCTGGCCCAGTAGAATAAATACAGTGTTAGTTACATAATCTGATAGGTAGCATTATTCGTCAGAACACTGGCATTTGCCGTCTTATTGTTACTCCAGTTTTGACCTTGATGTTTTTGAGCTGGATCGGTTGCATCCCGTGCTGTGTGCTGTGATTTATCATCCACCCATATACAGTAAAGACTTTATGACTTTTCTGATTTTTTGGCTGGAATTATTCCAAAATATAATCAGGTTTTAATAGTTGGAGATATTAATATCCATATTTTTTTTCCCTCTAAACCATTAGTTAAAGATTTTTTTAGATCTTATTGACTCTTTTAACTTGGTACAGTTTTTGAATAACCCTACACATGAGCATGGGCATACATTAGATCTGGTTTTGGCATATGTTTTTTTTTTTTTTTCTAAATACTGAGGAGTTAACTCTACTATTTAATTCTACATTCCATAACATGTTAGATATAGTTGCTCCATTTAGGGTTACTCGTGCTAAACCAAAAGTTGAACCTTGGCTGAATGACACCACTCTTCCTGTAAGACAAGAGTGTAGGAGAGCTGAACACAGTTGGAAAAAAGATAGGCTACAGGTGTCTTCCAATATTTTAAAGGAAGGTTTGCACAAATATCACTGTTAAAATTGAAATGTCTAAGTACTTCTCAGATATTATTTCTAACAACTCCCACAAGCCTTGTTTTCTTTTCAGTACTATTAATGCTGCTTTGAATACTCCTCAATCACCTTGTTTGGACTTCTCTCTTGAGATGTGTGAAAACTTTTTAAAAAATTTTGTTGATAAGATTGCTGTTGTTAGAGCACACATTTCACTTCCTTCTGTTGATTCATCTATCACCATTATGTGCTCTGCTGTTTTTGACCAGTTTGAGCTTGTGTCTCTTTCCTTTTTGAGAGGCATCTTAGCTAAAATTAAACCATCTGTCTGCTGCATAGATATCATTCCTTCTCAATTTTTAAAGAATATTTTTGAAATCCTTGGAAGGAAAATTCAGGAAATCATAAATAGTAGTCTTGACTCAGGAGTTGTACCTCTGAATTTTAAACATGCAATACTGGAACCATTGATTAAGAAATCAAATTTGGATACCTCAATTCTTGATAATTTTAGACCTATCTCAAAACTTCAGTTCCTTTCTAAAATATGGAAGTGTTTCAGTGTGGTTTTAAATCACTCCACAGCATAGAAACGGTCCTGTTGATAGTTTTTAATGACCTGTTTCTAGCTACTGACTCAGGTGATTATGCTGTTATGGTCGACACTGTAGACCATAACATTCTGATTTCTCAGTTGGAGCATTGTGTTGGAGTTAGGGGAACTGCGCTGGAGTGGTTTAGATCTTATTTGTCTGACAGAAGTTTCTCAGTCCACCTTGGGAATTTTGTGTCATCCTCTGCATCTCTCTCGTTTGGTGTCCCTCAAGGTTCCATTCTAGGACCTATCTTATTTTCATTAAATCTGCTTCCGTTAGGGTTAATTTTTCGGAAATATGGCATCTCATTTCATTGTTATGCAGACGATACACAACTTTATCTCCCTTTGAAGTGGAAAGATGCAAACTCTATACCACCACTATTGGTCTGTCTTGAGGAGGTTAGGGCCTGGATGGCTTCAAATTCAAGTTCAATTCAATTTTCATTTCAAGTTTATTTGTATAGCGCTTTTTACGATACAAATCATTACAAAGCAACTTTACAGAAAATTAAGTTTCTACAATATTTAGTAGTAGCTTATCAGTGGTGACTGTCAGTTCATGTGCATATGGCAGAAATGTTCAGAAAAATCAATAAAAGACGTAAACAAACAGACGATTAACACTATTAACAGCAATTATGCAATCAAACTTATAGCAAAATGTGGTAGTTCTGTATGTTGTCTCTGGGTTAGCATCATCTGAGGTCCTCTGAGGGATTGGCATCATCTCTTCTCAGGTGTTCTGGATCCAGACTGGAGCTTGTGTAAATCCTAGAGAAACAAATAGAGACATAATTAGCGTAGCTGCTGTTCCAGCCAAGTAAAATTAATTAGATTAACCCAAGCTAAAGAATAATAATGCACATTTGATCAGATATAACTGCAGTCCAAAATTATGAGATGCATTATTTGAATGCTTGGCCAAAGAGGTGTGTTTTTAATCTAGATTTAAACAGAGGAAGTGTGTCTGAACCCCGAACATTATCAGGAAGGCTATTCCAGAGTTTGGGAGCCAAATGCGAAAAAGCTCTACCTCCTTTAGTGGACTTTGCTATCCTAGGTACTATCAAAAGTCCAGCGTTTTGTGACCTTAGGGAGCGTGATGGGTTGTAGCGTGGTAGAAGACTAGTTAGGTACGCAGGAGCTAAGCCATTAAGGGCCTTATAAGTAAGTAATAATATTTTGTAACTGATACGGAACTTAATAGGTAGCCAGTGCAGAGACTGTAGTATTGGGGTAATATGATCATATTTTCTTGACCTGGTAAGGACTCTAGCCGCTGCATTTTGGACTACCTGTAGCTTGTTTATTGAGGATGCAGGACAACCACCTAGCAGTGCATTACAATAGTCCAGTCTAGAGGTCATGAATGCATGAACTAGCTTTTCTGCATCAGGAACAGGTAACATGTTTCGTAGCTTGGCAATGTTTCTAAGATGGAAGAATGCTGTTTTTGTAACATGGGAAATATGATTTTCAAAAGACAAGTTATTGTCTAATATAACACCCAGATTTTTGACAGTAGAGGAAGTAACAGTACATCCGTCTAGTTGCAAATTGTAATCTACGAGATTCTGTGTAATGTTTTCTGGTCCAATAAGTAATATCTCTGTCTTATCTGAATTTAATAGGAGAAAATTATTGGTCATCCAATCTTTTACATTTTTAACACACTCTGTTAGCTTAGATAATTTTTAAGTTTCACCTGGTCTTGTTGAGATATATAGTTGAGTATCATCAGCATAACAGTGGAAACTAATCCCGTATTTTCTAATGATATTACCAAGGGGCAACATGTATATTGAAAATAGCAGAGGACCTAGGACAGATCCTTGTGGCACTCCATATTTTACTGGTGATAAATGAGATGACTCCCCATTTAAATAAACAAAGTGGTAGCGATCGGACAGGTAGGATCTAAACCATCTTAAAGCCTGCCCTTGGATACCTGTATAGTTTTGTAATCTATCTATGAGTATGTCGTGATCTATGGTGTCGAACGCAGCACTAAGATCAAGTAAAAATAGCAATGAGATGCAGCCTTGATCTGAAGCAAGAAGCAAGTCATTTGTAATTTTAACAAGTGCAGTTTCTGTGCTATGATGGGGCCTGAAACCCGACTGAAATTCTTCATAGAGATCTTTTTTTGCAGGTAGGAGCACAATTGAGCAGACACAACTTTTTCTAAAATTTTAGACATAAATGGAAGATTTGAAATGGGTCTGTAATTTGCCAGTTCACTAGGATCTAGTTGTGGTTTCTTAATAAGAGGCTTAATAACCGCCAGCTTGAATGGTTTTGGGGCGTGACCTAAAGATAACGACGAGTTAATAATACTGAGAAGCGGTTTTTCTGCTACAGGTAACAACTCTTTCAGTAATTTAGTGGGTACAGGATCTAATAAACATGTTGTTGGTTTAGATGCAGTGATAAGTTTATTTAGCTCTTCTTGTCCTATAGTTGTAAAGCACTGCAGTTTATCTTTGGGTGCGATAGATAAAACTAAAGTATTAGACGCTGTAGAATCTACATTTGTTATTGTATTTCTGATGTTATCTATTTTATCAGTGAAGAAATTCATAAAGTCATTACTATTTAACTGTGAAGATCGGGTGGCGTCTGGTTATTTGTTAATCTAGCCACTGTGCTAAATAAAAACCTTGGATTGTTTTGGTTGTTTTCTATGAGTTTGTGGATATGCTCGGCCCTGGCAGTTTTTAGAGCCTGTCTATAGCTGGACATACTGTTTTTCCACGCAATTCTAAAAAATTCCAAGTTCGTTTTTCTCCATTTGCGCTCAAGACTACGAGTTTCTTTCTTGAGAGCGTGGGTATTACTGTTGTACCATGGCACAGTACGTTTTTCTCTAACCTTTTTCAATTTGATGGGGGCAACAGCTTCTAATGTATTAGAGAAGATAGTGCCCATGTTGCCAGTCATTTTGTCTAGTTCATGTGTATTTATGGGTACACAGAGCAGTTGAGATAAATCAGGCAGGTTATTTGCGAATCTGTCTTTGGTGGCTGGAACAATAGTTCTGCCCGGACGATAACGCGAAGCTATATAGTTATTATCATCAATACGCAAAATGCACGATACAAGGAAATGGTCAGTAACATCATCACTTTGAGGTACGATATCTATGTCAGTAAGATCGATTCCATGCGATATAATTAAGTCTAGCGTATGATTAAAACGATGAATGGGCCCGGTGACATTTTGCTTTACTCCAAAACAGTTTAATAAGTTAGTAAACGCAAGTCCTAATGCATCATTTGTATTATCAATATGAATGTTAAAATCTCCGAAAATTAGCGCTTTATCAGCGGTAACCAACAGGTCTGAGAGGAAATCTCCAAATTCTTTTAGGAATTCTGTATATGGCCCTGGTGGTCTATACACAGTAGCCAGAGAAAGAGATACAATAGATTTCTTTTGCATATCTGACAGTGTAACATTAAGCATAAGTATTTCAAATGATTTAAACCTGTATCCTGTTTTCTGGGTAACATTGAGAATATCACTATATATTGTTGCAACACCTCCCCCACGACCAGTCTGACGGGGCTCATGTTTATAACAGTAGTTTGGTGGAGTAGACTCATTTAGACCAATATAATCATTTGGTTTGAGCCAGGTTTCAGTCAAGCAGAGTACATCAAAACTATTATCTGTGATCATTTCATTTACAATAACTGCTTTGGGTGTGAGTGATCTAATGTTTATGAGCCCAAACTTTAAAAATTGTTTTTGTTCATTTATTTTACGTTTTTCTGGTTTAATCACGATAAGATTTTTTCTAGATCCTACATTAAATTTATATTTTGACCTCACTATTCGGGGAACAGACACAGTCTTAATAGATTGGACAGCGCAAGTACTTCTAACATTTAAGCGGGTAGAACAAAAGCCATCATAGCAGTTATTTGAGAATTGGCTTACTAGTCAAATGGAGCGTAGAGTCCTGGAGATGTTGTCCTACAGGAGTTCTGCTCCGACTCTGCTGGGGTGCAGGCCATCAGCGCGAAAAAGCCTAGGTCGCTCCCAGAAAAGATTCCAATTATTAACAAAGAGCAGTTTCTGTTCTTTACACCATGACAATAACCATTCATTTAGAGCAAAAAGTCTACTGAACCTTTCGTGTCCTCATCGATACGTGGGCAGTGGTCCTGACACGATGATCGTCGCCGTGGGCGTCGTGCTGTGAACCGTCTCGATCAGGCTCCTGAAGTCCCTCTTCAGCGTCTCCGTCTGCCGCTGCGTGGTGTCGTTAACCCCGGCGTGAAACACGACCGCTCTGGGGCTCTCGTCGGCCTTCAGGATCGCGGGTATCTGCGCAGAAACATCGAGAACACGAGCACCAGGGAAACAGTGAGTGTGCACTTTACCTTCGGCTAACGTAGCACGGACGTGTCGGACGATGGAGTCTCCAACGATCACAGCGTCGCGTTCCGTCTCGCGGAGGGGAGAGAAGCGGTTCCGTGTGGAGATCTCGAAGACCGGAGGGGGAGAAGTCGTCGCCCGGGGCCTGGCTCGCGTCCTCCGCTGCGGATGCACCCAGGGTCCGTGGTGTCCTGGCGCCGGCGTGAAGGACATCTGGGCAGATCGCGTCCTGGGTGCACCGGGCCTGTGCAGAGAAACACACGGGGTGGAGGTGGTGGGACTGTTAGCAGCGCGCTGTATACTTACCCTGGACTTGTGAGCGTCAGCCCGGGAGGTTTCCAGCGCGGCTCTCCGCTCTCTCAGCTGGGCCTGTGAATAGAGTATTAGCGATGCACGCGGGTTTAGCGACAACCACGCTGGTGATGCTAATGGGCTATAAGCTACTAGCAGACTCGGGAAATCAAAATAAAACTAGTGATAACAAGGCGCTCTGATTGTTTTTGTTGTAGAATACGATAGAGGATATATTCACACGTTATAGAAATGAAAATGATGGTGTATAAAATAGATTTCAACAATAAAAAAAATAGACGATAGAGAAATAATGTGACGAAGCTCAAACTAGAGGCATACGACAGCAACAAACAGGAAGTTCAATGAAGAAAAAACAGAAGTCATGATAATTAGACCTGGCAAGACCTATGACCCTCTTGATGTAGATTTGAGTGTTATAAAATCATATGTAAAGCCAAGTGTTAAAAACCTGGGTGTTATAATGGACAGAAATTTTAAATTGGATAAACAAATCAATTCAGTAATTAAATCTATTTTTTTTTTCAGTTGAGGTAATTATCAAGAGTCAAGTCTTTTTTGTCTTTTAATGATTTTAAAAGGGTCATACATGCTTTTATCGCGACCCGTCTTGACTATTGTAATGGCCTCTATGTAGGTATCAATCAAGCCTCCCTCAAACGTTTACAGATGGTACAAAATGCTGCTGCTTGTCTGTTAACAGAGACGTGAAAACACAAGCGTGAAAAAATTACACCCATACTGGCTTCTCTTCATTGGCTTCCTGTTCATTTTAGAATTGATTTTAAGGTTTTAGTTTATAAGTCATTAAATGGACTGGCACCAATTTACCTTTCTGATTTAATACAACTGCATGATCCATCAAGAGCACTTAGGTCAGCTGACTGTTTGCTCTTGGCTGTACCTTGAACAAGGCTGAAAAGCAGAGGTGACCAGGCTTTTGCTATCGCAGCCCCAAAGCTTTGGTATAACTTGCCCCTATATGTTAGGCAGGCCCAGACACTTGCTGATTTTAAATCCAGACTTTTTATTTTTATTTTATTTTTATACTCATTTAACACAGTATGAGAGCTGTTTTACAGTATGTATTTTCTTAGTGTTAATATCTGTTATTTTTGCTTTGTGTAAAATTGTTTTATTTTGATTATGCTTGTACAGCACTTTGGTGAACAATTGTTGTTTCAAAATAGTGCTCTATAAATAAACATTGATTTGATTTGACATCTTTCATAAAATGTCTATACATTTTAACTGTCAAATTATAATCGTTTTTCTGCCGATCATGACTGAAAGGGAGACGGTTTTAATGTAAACACTGAAATATGATTTAAAGTGTTGAATGTATTAAAAGAAATTTATAATGTTAATTTCATGAAAAATATGTGTGCTATTTAGGCTGTTTCATAATAAATGGAATATATTTTGTGCATGCATAAGTTTACACCAAATTACTAAAAATATTAAGATCATTGCATCCAGTAAAACACATTTGCAAAACGGTTCCAGCATATATGAAGTAAATATATAAATTACATAAAAAATCGATATTTATTGTGATGCATGAAATAAGTGTGAGAGCAGTATTCTTTTAAAAATCAATGTGTTAGAATGCTTGATGCCACAGATATAAGTGGATATGAGAATCTTAAAGGCCTTCTGAAAACAAGGGTAGAAAAATCCATAAATCAAGGGGTTACAAGTCGAGTTGAAATATGCAAACCAAAACAAAGCATCAAAAACAACAACTGGGGTCCAAAAATTAAAAAAAGGGTCAAGAGCTGCAGTAGTAAAATATGGCAGCCAGCAGAACAAATAAACACCAATGACAATGGCCAGAGTTTTAGCTGCTTTTCTCTCTCTGTGAGCAGAGCTTTGGCTCTTCAACCCTCCAGTCACTCTTTCTGACATAACCTTTGCATGTTTTCGTGCAACATGGAAGATTTTCATATACAGAGAGCTCATGATCGTCCCGGGAAGGAAAAATGTGAAAATTGGACATATAAGACCCCACTGCTTGTTAGAAAACACAACACAATTTCCCACACAATAAGTCTGCAATATAAGCATCTCCAATCCAACTGCACTTATCCCTGAAAACACAACAGTAAAACTGTAGAGAAATGAAATCAGCCATATGAAGGTAGTAAAAACAGTCACAGTGTTGTTTGTGACCCTCATTTTGTACCTCAGAGGGTCACAAATGGCCCAGTACCTGTCAACAGATATTAAACTGAGATGCAGTAAGGAAGAGATACAAAAGGTCATGTCCAAACTAGAATGAACTTTACACAAAAAATCTCCCAGATACCAGCAGCCTTCAACAGATCGCACCATGCTGTACGGCATGACCAAAGAGCCCAGCAGACAGTCACTGACAGCCAGAGAGCGAACGATCAGATGAGTTGGAGACTGAAGCTGTTTGAAGTGAGAGATGGAGATGATGATCAGCAGGTTCCCAAAAACTGTTGTGAGGATCATCAGCACAAAGAAAGCATACATTGCCACTTTAACAACAGTAAGACGATGCAGTTTTGGACAGGAGTCCGACTGGAATGGATAGCAGAGAAGGATGTTCTCAGTCTGAGTTTCATTTGAAGTCATCACGTCTGTTCCAGATACTGAGATCATTTTCTTTGAAATCATAGAAAGGCTGACAATTATAAATATACGTATAAAAAGAATAATTTTATGAAGCACAGTTTAGTAAAGACTAATATCCAAAGAAAAATTAAATATATATAGAACATGCCCATCCATTTTAACAACATAAATGGACTCAGTGTAGCTTGGTTTTGTCCATATATACCTTCGTATTTGAAAAAACCCCTCCTACACCTGTCAGTTTAACCCATGATTACAAAAACAACATGAACTAAGAAGATTAAAATGAAAAAAAAGACCCAATTCATAAAATGTGATACAGTGGTGTGAAAAAGTGTTGGCCCCCTTCCTGATTTCTTCTTTTTTGCATGTTTGTCACACTTTAATGTTTCAGATCATCAAACAAATTTAAATATTAGTAAAAGATAACACAAGTAAACACAACATGCAGTTTTTAAAATGAAGGTTTTTATTATTAAGGGAAAACAGATTTCTGCCATTTCTCTGAAAATGTCTTTGAACGTGGATTTTTGCCCTGTATGTTTAAAGTCCCAGCCCCTCTTTTCAGATTACTAAATATTTAGAGGTTTAAAATCCTAAAACATAACTTTATTGTGATGCGTAAAATAAGTGTAAGTGCCATAGTCATTTGAAATATATAGGTGTTTTAAGTCCTTGACACAACAGACATAAATGTATATAAGAATCTTAATAGCATTCTGAAAACAAGGATAGAAAAAAACATAAATCAGGGTGTTACAAGTAGATTAAAGGTATGCAAACAAAACCAAAGTAGGGATATGCCGGTATCAAATTTTCATGTTGCGATTAATTGCTAATGATTTTATTATGGTATATGGTATTATGACATTATTAAAATTTAGTTGCAAAAAATTGTTGTCATACAGTATAACAGGTTTAAGTACTTTTTTCTTATAACAAAAATAACTAAACATTTAAATACAATAAAGCATACACAAAAATGTAAAAGTTAAAAAATTTAAACAGATTAAAGAGCAAAAGAATAAAGACCAATAGGTATCACTTTACAATAAGATCCCATTAGTTAACCTTAGTTAATGCATTAACATTCACAATGAGCAATATCTGCTGTACATTTGCTAAAGAAATTATTAATCTTTGTTAAAAAAAAATACAACTCTTAGTTCATTAGCTCATTAAATAATACAGTTATTAAATATTGGAATTACCCAAGATTAATTCATGTTTAGAAGAATTTTTCATTGGCAGTTTGTTAATGAATTAACATAATGTCAACTAATAAAGCCCTAATGTAAAGTGTGACGGAACAATAAAGAATCAAAACACTTTCCAACAATATCAAGGGCATGTTGTAGTCCAGATTAAAATGTAAATTATCAATATGTTAGCCTTAAAGGAACACTCCACTATTTTTGAAAATAGGCTCATTTTCCAACTCCCCTAGAGTTAAACAGTTGAGTTTTACCGTTTTCGAATCCTTTCTGCCGATCTCCAGGTCTGGGTCTAGTACTTTTAGCTTAGCTTAGCATAGATCATTGAATCTGATTAGACCGTAAGCATCTGATGAAAAAAGCAAAATGAAAAGTTGTGATATTCTAGGCCGATATGGTTAGGTACTATACTCTCATTATGGCGTAATAATCAAGGAACTTTGCTGCCGTACATGGGTGAAGGTGCAATGATATTATGCAGCGCCTGAAAAAAGTCCCCAGCTAGTTTGTGTAGTTGCAGAGTCACAGCCGGTAAATTTCACACATTGTATTGAGTCACGTTTATCATGCAACACTGATAAAAGCATTTATACCCCCACTTTATTAGTATTTAAATAGTATATGATTATGTTGAACTTTTTCCTTGAAAATATGGTGCTGTATTAAGCAGTATATAAAAAGTTTCTCTGTTGCTCACGAAAATGTTTTTGAAACATCTTTGTATTTGACAAATATTGCATTTAATTCACTTCATCTGTGATAAAGTTTGCAAAGACCACGTCAATGTCACTAGCAGGAACAGAAAGTGTCCGGCTTGACGTGTCTGTTTTCAACTCCGTCCCCAACTGCAACCGGCTGCTCTGGTTGACCGCCGTCTGTAGCCATGCTTCAAGTCGAACACACCTATTGTCCGGTGAGGTCCGGTTGGGGAGTTACGGATCTCATATCGCATAGTCTTATTAATTTTTTATCTCCTGAACTGCGACTTTCTTTACCATGCTATTCAGGGCCAATTCCGCCACTGGTTAAGGTTAGGATCAGGTGTGGAGTAGGTTTAGGGCTTAGCATTTTTTGTAGCATAGTGTAGGAAATCTACACTTTAATTGACACAACCAGTAAAATCCTTAGAATCAGCTATGGGGCGGTGTTTGCACTGAAGTTGATTGGGGGTAAAACTTGCACATGCGTCTTATGTGCCTGTCTGTCAATGGGAGGAAGCCACGCCCTATTTTGGAGCTCCCACCCCGTTTTGGAGTTCCCGCCCCCATTTGGAGATCTCCAGGCTGCAGTTATACCCTTCTCATCAAATGCGGCTTTACCGAACTCAATGTCTCTGGCCCAAGCAGATATAAACAAAACTCTATTTTAAAAATGGGATGGGGCTGCTCGATATGTCCCGCCCTCTCTTCCTGTTTCAGTTGAGATTACATCACCACATTAGGTGCGTTCGACTTCATGCAGTGCCAAGCAGACCTATCGCCAGCTGACTTGAAGCAGTGCATGCCGGTTAGAAATTTTGTCCGACTTGAACCGGCGCCGATGCCACGTCACTGTCACGTGTGGCATCAAAGTACCACAATAGCATTTCAAGAGCAGCCGGCTGACTCAGCTGGCACAGTTTTTACAGCAACTACAGGAGCGCTGATGACAACACAGTTGTTTCACGACTGGCCAAATTCACCACATGACAACAATGACATGTGTTTCCAACATCTTCAGTTCCAATACTGCTCACAAGTCTGTTTTTAGAACAATAAAAGCTTTTTTTTTTTACTGTAGTTGCATTGTTATATTGAGTCACATTTAACAAAAAACACTGATAAAAGCAGTTATACCTCCATTTTATTGGTATTTAAATAGTATATGTTAATGTTAAACTTTATTCATGAACAGATGGTGCTGTATTCAATTCCGCCCCTGACTGCAAGCAGCTACTCTCTCCGTTAGGTCTGCGTTGTCGTTGTCGGAATTTAACGAGCGTGCCGGCGCACTTCCCTCCCTTGCGTCGCCTGGAGCGCTTGTATAGGAACGCAGCTCCTCTGACTAAAATGTCCAGTAAAACATCTGAATGCTCAAATGTTGGCAGAAAGTTATTTGGTGTGCTATTTCTGATGTCCAGTAGTTCGTTCCTAGTAAAGCTGATCGGAAAAATATTGCTTAAGACAGGACAAACAAACAAAAAGCCAAGTTTGTTGGTACCAAGGACCAACAAACCATAGCTGCCATCTGTGGCGCCAACCAAGGTTTTAATCCCGGCACTACATGCCCACTCTCACAGAACATCATTTGCAACAATCTCCAATCCACATTTGCAGAGCAAGATACAGTAGAAAATTTAATCAAAAAAAGAAGTTGAGTCAGAAAATTTTCGGGAAAAAAGCGTTTCATAATCGATCTATCAGCTCCACATAATTCCCCATTTTCCAGCATAAACAGCCTCATACCCCTTGAATAATATTCTCTGCACTACCATAATATAGATCAAGCGATCACTATGATCAAAAATGTAGGTTGTAGTGCGTGGCTGGCTAAAGTAGACATCACTTCTGCCCTCAAAATGATGCCTATCCACCCAGATTCATGGCATTTATTTGGGATACGCTGGAGCGGGAGGTTTTATTTCTAACCTTCAGAATCAAAAGTAGCCCAAAAATTTTCGGCTTTTAAATCTGCTGGAATCTTCTGGATTGAACAACTATTCAATTCCTCACCTAATCCACCTGCTCAACGACTTTCTTATCATATCTCCTCCCGATGCTATCCCAGCTGAAAATATCAAAACTGTTAAAAGAGTTTTTGCAGAGCTGGGAATCCCAATCACACGGGAGAAGACTTTAAGACCAACACAATTCATCAAATTTTTGCCCATTAACCAGGATTCAGTAAAATTCCAGGCTTCTCTGCACTTTAAAAAACGCTGGATTGTTTTTTCAACCCAAATGCTGGGTTGAGACCGCTGGGTAGGAAGTTTGGTTGTTTTAACCCAATTTTGGGTTGAAAATTGGTCTTGATCATAACCCAGCAGCGCTGGGTTGGGAACGCGGACTTGAAAGAGAGCACGCACGTCACGTTAACATCGGACGACGCCAGTGCGAGAAGCCGCCATTTTCTCAGTGTGAAAGAAGCGAGAAGAGAGTGAAAGACATTATGTTAGGTAAATAATGAAAATGTAAAGTTATTATTCATTGTTTATGTCCGGGAGTATTTTGAAGTTTCATGAAAGGCGGAAATAAAAGAGCTTATATTGAAAAATAAGCGAAGGCGGTTTTCCCCTCAGAAATGGAGGTCTCTTTTACTGAACGGAAAAGGTACTTTTAATATAACGTCTGCGAGTGTCTTATGTCATATTTACATAAGGTTTTACAATATCTGCACTTTTTGAGGTGTTAATAGACGGTTATGGTTATGGTTACACTCATGTTATTTTGTTATGTTATTTTTCGCGGTTAAACTGAATGTACGTTAGTTTCCTAAAGGAAACGGTGTTATGTAATAAAGACTAGCATAAATAATTTCAGGCTGTTTAAGTGGTATTGTTAAAAATTGTTAAAAGTAATGTTTTGCATGTAATATTTCATACTTGTTGAGCTTGTGTCTTCATTGTGTCCGTGCCTGGGGTGATCTAACATTACACAGAAGCCTGCTTTTGTGAGGAGGCGGCGGTTTTCTCAGATTCTTCAGAAGAGAGGGAAAGACGGTTTTAAGGCAAGTAACGTAAACTTCATAATTTCATCATGTTATAATTTTTTTACTAAGAGTAAAAGAATATTTGTTTTTGTAGATGTTGAAAGCCAGAGACAAAATAACTTAATTTTTTTGAGACTGATGTGAGTTATTTTTAGAAAATAAATGTTTCTGTTGTCTCCTGCCTGTTTACTTCACATTTTGATGCAACAACAGTGTGATTACATGTTCATATTTTATTTAAACCATTGATGTTCCTTTTTTTTATTGCAGAACTCAAACTAACTTTGGAGTTAAGGACACAGAAGTCTGCTTGTGTGCGGAGGAGGCGATTTTCTCTGCTTCTTTGGAAGAGAGGGAAAGACAGTTTAAGGCAAGTGAACTTCATAATTCCATGTTATCAGTTTTTTTTTTGTTGTTGTTGTTGTTGTTGTTGTTTTTTTTTTTTTTTTTTTACTAAGAGTAAAATAATGTTAGTTTTTTGTTTTTGTAGATGTTGAAAGCCAGAGACATAGGAGAGCATCATTCTTTTGAGATTTATTTGTTATTTTTAGAAAATATTTTTTTCTGCAACAACAGTGTGATTACATGCTCATATTTCATGAAAACCATTGATGTCTGTGTTTTTCATTGCAGAACACAAACCAACTTTGGAGTTGTCTGATCTGGAGAGTCATCATTCTTGGTCTTCCTTTCTTAAAGGAATAGTTCACACAAAAAAAATAATTTACTTGCCTTCATGTAATTCCAAACCTATAAGACTTTTGTCTGTCTTTACAACACAAATGAATATATTTTAAATTTTCTCATAATTTTTTGTTAATCCATCGAGAGTCTAGATAATTGCTATTTTCAAGCCTCAATAAATCCATTCCGATATATATATATACATATATATATGTCCCAGACTTGCAATGGAGGACAAAAATTAAGATAATATTAAATATATTTATTTGTGTTCCAAAAATTAGCAGAGTTTGTATGGGTCTGGAACAACATGAGGGGGGAGTAAATTATGACCATTTTTATTTTTTGGGGAACTAACCCCAAAGGTATGTGAATGTCATGTCTGTTTTAATGTTTCAGTAAAGAATTAGCTTTCTGAAAGCAATATATTTATTTAAACAATATTACATTCCCTCACACTAGTGCTGCCATTATAGCATTCTAGAGCGCTGTGGTAGACAGAGACATTAAACAACCACACAAAGTGTTGAAATTATAAAACAGACTATTTACCTATCCTTACTGATGTGAATACACCTCTATCTGAAAATGGATAAAGTTTAATTAAATGTTTTATTTTTTCAAATGTTTTTCTCTTTTTAGGCAACTGATGAAGAACAGGTGGTTACTGGGATGAATGCTGGTCAAAGAAGAGAATGTCCTTTCCCGCGATTTGATGCAACAGTGGTTTTAAAGGAGGACGCTGCCCTGGATGATGTAAAAGATGTCACATGCTGTGCTGATGGGGGTTCCTCATGACTACATCAGTTCAATCAGGACCACTTCCGTCAAGTATATTTATGACTGAACTAACGCGATGCTGAATTTATGCTAAAGAGATCATGAAAATTGACAGTGATGCATGATCTGTATTCATGGACTATGAAACAAACTGTAAGTGTATAATTTGTAAAAACAAAATGTTAAATGTTTGTTCTGTGTTGTTTAGTAGAAATGGAGCTTACACTCATTTCAGTCATTCATACACATGCTCACATTCTTTCACACACGCATGTATCTGTTAAATGTTATAATATTAGTGTTAATGTTGTGGTTTATTTGTGTACTGTCATGCCAGAATAGTTTGTAAAGTACTTAACTAATTTTACCATTATTGTATAACAATTTACAATTAATGTGTTTTTGTATATTTTTATACAATATATAAAATTTACCAAAAAAGTCAAATTTGATCCTAAATGTCACATTCATCAAATGTTCAATGCTTTATTTATAAACTCTGTAGCTGTTAATGCCATTTACTTTTCTGCATTTCTTCTTACATGCATGTTACTTTTTGACTGTTTTCTCTTGTTTTTAATAAATATTTACCTTTTGAAAGTTATTATTTGTGTGTAAAAGTGATTTTAAAATGAACAAGATTCTTAGGTTTAATGTCTAGCTCGATTTGGGTTCATTTTTGCCTAGCAATGTTGTAATTTTAAACCATAAAAAAGCAACCCAGCATGCTGGGTTAAACATAATAACCCAACTTATTGGGTTAAAATAACCCTGCGCTGGGTTCATCCCTTTTTGACCCAGCGCTGGGATGCCAAAATAACCCAAATTGGGTTGTTTTCAACCCAGCAGTTTTTAGAGTGTGCCAAAGGAAAAAATCGATAGAATAATCCTAGTGGCTTCTTCCTTGGCAGAGGGCCAAAATTTTTCCAAACGCAACCTCCTATCCTTGCTTGGTCATCTTAACTTCACAATGTGCATAATCCCGCAAGGCTGCCCTTTCATCTCTCATCTCCTCACACTCGCATCTTCTGTGCATGCCTTAGACGATCAAATTATTATAAATCAGGCAAGTCGTAATGAACTCAGTTTATGGATTACCTTCCTTAAACAATGGAATGGTTTAACCTTTTTCTACAGCAATCTGGTTTCGCTCCCCGATGACATTCAACTGTTTACCGATGCAGCCCTATCCGTTCAATGCTACGAGTGAATTTAGGCATCACAACATTATAACAAACAGTAGAAAAATGCATATTCAGTTTGAGAATTGTAAAGTTTCATTTAACTGTTATCAAATTATTAGTGTTTTTAGTGTTAGATAACAGAAAAAGTGATCTAAATGTAAAAAATATGGGAATGCACTTCACACACCCCTGCTGAAATGTTCAATCTAGAAGACCAAAGAGCCTTCAAACTTTCGATCTGTTTTTAAATTGCTTAATTCAAACTATATATCTATAACTACTGTAAATACAATTTCTGCACTGACCTGAGCATTTCTTAACTTTTAGAAGAGGTTCTGTTTAATATACTTATTATGTATAAAACCAGTTCCATATATTTTTTTCCACAGTAAATGTCTATGTGGGCCTCCATTGCAGGCTCTCAAATCCACAGCTGTCAGTTACTTACACTTCATTAATGTCTTGGACCCATGAGGCTTGTTATCATGCTCCATTTTATCAGAGTGACTCTCAAGGGGGTCTGACCAATCAGAGGTGTTAATACCAGCGCTCACCTGCCTAGCACTTATGGTGTGCATGAAGCTTATTAGCATCCTGTCACATTATTATCACAGCCAACATGTTTACCCAAAATGTCCTACAGAGCTGAACTTTTATCATTAGGAAGGCAGACAGGACAAACAAATTTTGACTTACTTGTGCTTTAGTCTAATCACAACAAGACAGCAATAATAGGGTTCTAAATACATCAATAAAACTATAACAATAACTGAAAGAAATGTTTTCAGCAATTTAGTTGTTTAATTTGAAATAACAGCTAAAATGTTTTTTTTTTTAAATGTGTAGCCTATTTTGTGAGATTTGGTAGAAGCACAAATTTGTTAAAACATAACTTTTAATCAATTTTTACTTCTTATTTTGCTACTAATACTTCCAAGACCATCACAGGTCATTTTCACAGAAGCATTGACAGCACAAGGCCCCAAAATATTCAAAATATTCAGTTGATGTGCAGAATCCCAGCCCTGTACACATAGACACACAATCTATGCACATAAAATTTCAATTCATTACCTTGGGAACAAATAAAATAATATTTATTTTCACTTTGGCTTTTCAAAAGACCATAGAAGTGAAGATATAGTTTAGAAACAAAAGATGCTGAATGTTGATGTCAGTTACAGTGTAACATATTATATTTAAAATTATATGACAATTAATTTAATTTACATTAAAATGCCTTTGCCTCTTTGCCTTATTAATTTTGTCACATAGAAACACATGCAAAGGGCCTAAAAAAGGCCCCATTGACACAAACACTCTTCTGTAGTGATGTAATGTTTTTCTGTTTTTCCCATGAGATTTGTTACAACCAATTCATTTTTATGGCTCTCAAACATGCCTCAAAATCCAAATGTATGAAGTCCCATCATGAACACTATCAATCATTAAGATGAACACAGCAACAGCCTCTTCAGGACTAATAACCCATCAGGTGTGGTGTGACATCATCCTGTTTACCCATAATCACCCACTGATCTTTATCACAGATGTTAGCCTATGTGAAATGTCAGACAAGAGATGAAAAGCACACATCAGTGCTTTAATCCAAACTTTCGAGTCCAACAGCACATTAAATAAGTAGAATGAAAGAATTCAGTAATTAACAGAGACAAAAAAAAAATAAAAAATCATCATTAGAAATGTATGTCAGTTATTAGCATTATCATGATGGTACATATAGCTATGATGCAGTTTTATCACATTGTTCACAAACAAGCAATAAAGGCCTGTGATGCCTCAGTCACTACTCTTTTGAGCACTTGATCTGTTTTGGACAATGACAGGTGTGTTGCTAGAAATACATTGACCCAGAAGAACATGTCCTGACTCATATATCTCCACTGTACACCATGAAAGCATTGTAAGAAAAATTAAAACATACATATTATAATCTTCTGAAGCAACACATACAGTAACAACAGCGGAGAGCTGAAGAATATTTTCAGTGAATGATAACTGAAAATTCAGTCTGATTATATAAAATGGAATGTAGTTCACAAGCTATGTTTATTTTTTTATTATTATTTTTTTTACAATTTGTTATCATTCATATCATATCATATAACACCGGCTCCTGTGTCAGCAGCACCACGAGCATACATTGTGGTACCCCCATGAATGCATGTCGACTGACATGGAAGAGAAGAAATTGTTGCATAAAGTTGTTATTTTTGTTTTCTTTGTGCACAAAAAGTATTGTTGTAGGTTCATAACATTGCAGTAGAACCATTAATGCCACATGGACTATTTTAACGTTGTCCTTTCTACCTTTCTGGGCCTTGAATTTGGTAGTCTATGCAGGGTCAGAAAGCTCTTGGTTTTCATCAAAAATATCTTAATTTTTGATGAACAACATAAGGGTGAGGAATTAATTACAGAATTTTCATATTTAGGTAAACTATCGCTTCGATGTCTTTCCTAATTTGAAACATAATGGTTACTTTTCTGAAATGAGACAGTTTTATAATGTACACATTTTGATTTCAGTCTCTTATTGGCCTCATTTACCAAGGCATCCATAAAACTGACAAAACAAGCCCACAAATTAATATAAGAACAAATGCAGGCACTTCATATTTAATGCAACTTTGAGCTGAGTTTTGGTTGCATTTGCACAGTTCTGACCTGCAGCTTAATCATTTTGTAAAGCAATTGGTCTAACAAATTCAGAGTACGGGGTAGTATGCTATGTTTTTGAATTAGGCATACAGAAGAAGTAGAACTATAGAACTAAATACAGAATATATATAAAATATTTGCATATCTTTTATAATAAGGCAAAAATCTGATGAAAAATGATGATTATGCTGCAATCCAACTTATTTCTAAATATATTTGCAGCCTTCTACTTGAAGAAAGTCATGCAGCCTCAGGGAATTATGGGAAATGCAGTACAAATGTCACCTCATGCAAGCAAAATTAGTTCTGTTTTTTTTTCAGCAATCTGCTGTACTTTGTGGCTATGCTTCATCAACAATACACTAAATTGTACAATCAACATTCACATAAATACCTCATTTTGACCAATAACAATTAGCTTCATGATTCTCTCTTTGATATACCCCCAAGTCAAGGCCTGAAGACAAAACCTAAGTCTGTCATTCTTAATAACATTAAGCTTCCAGATATTTTACCAGTGAACAATTTGCTCTGAAATGCATCAAATGTGTTTTCCACCATTTCAAGGGGTTCAAAAATTAGTCACATGGCATTTACAACTCAAAACAAATAAGTTCAACCTGCAAGGGTTATCTGATAGTGCCACAAGAAGACCAAAGACCAGTCTTAAATACAGCAGACATTGCATTTATATATATATATATATATATATATATATATATATATATATATATATATATATATATAAATACTGTATAAGAGCCTTTCACAGATCAGAAATCATTGGCAAAACATCTACTATAATATAGTGAAATATCTCCAGTGTTGCTTGGAAGAAAACTTGTCAATTGCCAGCAATGGAAAAAAATTGCTTTTTTTCTTTCTGATGGTATACAGTATATACATTATCTACCATTAGGGACTAACATGACAACCAGCTAAACTGACTACTAGATACACATACGGTTTACCCATAAACATCTTGGGACACGAAAGCCAATCAAGATTTCCTTGTAATCACATGACAACAAGAGGCCCTTTTTTATTGGCTCAGAAAATAAACACTCTCTGTATGAAAGTATTCAAAAGGCTACAAAATACAGATGTTCAGTCATCTGCTGAGGACACAGGAAGACTTTCTGTGGTAAGATTACAAAAATAAACCAAATACAACACTCGCTTATCAAATACTAACCTCATGTAAAAGTAAGATGTTGTAGATATTAAATATATTAAATATGAGATATGTACTGTAAATATGTAAATAATTGTCTCAGTGGGTCTTCAATATTTTCTTTATAATATTTAGTTTTTCCAACTAAAATATAGGAGGAAAGGGCTAATCAAGCCATTTTCTGATTCTAGGTATTAAAGTGCCTGTACGATGAATCTGAGTCAACCGTGGAGAGCAGAGTCTTTCGGCCTCTGTTTTGCATCCCTGAACGACTCATGCATAAAGACAGTCTATTCTCCTGTCTTACGTGCTCCACTCTACCTGCTCTTTACTGTAACCATCATCCTGATAGTGTTTGGCAACCTGTGGGTCATCTGCACCATCTTCTCTTTCCAGCAGCTCCAAACACCCACCAACTACCTGATCGTCTCAATGGCTGTATCCGACCTGCTCCTAGGCAGTTTTGTCATGCCTCCGAGCATGATACGCTCTTTGGAGACGTGCTGGTACTTTGGAGACTTTTTTTGCAAGTTTCACTCCGGCACTGATTTTACGCTGTGTAATGCATCTGTTTTGCACCTCACATTCATCTCAATTGACCGTTACTATGCAGTCTGTCAGCCGTTCCAATATCACAGCAGAATGACCACACATGTAAGCATATTCATGATCCTGGTCAGCTGGGGCTTCTCTGCCTTTATCGGATTTGGCATCATATTCTCAGAGCTGAAAATTGAAAGAAAAAGAACCGAGGAGCTGCATGTTGCTTGCAAGGGAGGGTGTTTAGCATTGCATGGAAGAGAAATTGGAGTGACATATTCAATTGTGTTTTACTTCCTCCCTATGTTTATAATTGTGAGCATTTACAGCAGGATTTTTGTTATAGCACTGAGACATGTTCGTGTTATTAATAACTACCCCACAAGCTCATCATCAGTTAGTAAAAAGGATCTGAAAGCCACTAAGACGCTTGCTATTGTCATTGGAGTTTTTATGTCTTGCTGGACGCCTTATTTTATGTGTAACATCATAGATCCTATTGTTAACCATACGATACCAGCACTATTATATGAGGTGCTAATGTGGGTGGCTTATTTAAATGCAGTATTTAACCCCTTGATTTATGCTTTCTTTCACAGCTGGTTCAGAGAAAAATCCAAAATTTTATTTGAAAAACTATATAAATTGTGCTAATGGGCCTATTATAAAATCTGCTGTGTCATTTTTTCCTTTTTTTATTCTAAATATCCACATATTTCACTAACATTTTCTCCTGCATAATTTTTTTTAAACATTTAATGTTTCATTAGGTATTGTGAGAAAAATTCATATATTCATTGTGTCAAGCTTTTGTTTATAAAGTTTTGAACCACATTATAGTCATAATAATTAATATGAATTATAATAAACTATAATAAATTTATATAATATTTAGAACATGTATACACTTCTTCACTGTTATAAAATGTGTTTCTGTTTCTGTAATGTTTTGAATATTTTTGTGTGCTTTAATGATATAAATTTCCCACTGCCTTTCTTTCTGCACATTAAGAATCTAAGGAATTTAATACTTCTTGAGCATCGAACCTGTGTCATTAATGATGTGTGACAAGCAAATCAAACATACATAAAATAAAACATTCTGTATTTTGATTCTTTGAAGATCAACAGAGGCCTTTTGATTCATAATATCCTCCCACTCCCATCCTATCATTCATTATGTTGGCTATAAACCCATTTGTGGTATATATGAGGCACTTTTTCTCACGTTTTCTTTGATAGCAGAGAAATTATATTACTATCACGAATAATATTTGTAATGCAAACATCAAAATATTACTTTAAAGTTTAAGAATGATCTAATAAATCAACATAAACTGACATAAACAGCCCTTACAATATTGCTGAGATGTCCGATATGATGTATTTGATGTATTAAAAACTGGGGGTCACCCCACTGTATCTACAATTTGGCCATTGTAAATTCAGAATCAGATAACACCAAATAATTTCTAATATCAAATATAAATAGTTTAATATGCTAGAACAATTCATTTAAATAATACATGGAAATGAACATTTGTACATTTTAACAAAGTTACTGTAACTCTCTCACTGTATGTAAAGTATAAAGTTTGTCCTCATAAAATCACAACTGGCTTCCCAGGTAAACTAGTCAAGGACGAGCACAAGAGTGGCTTGCTGTCCTGCAATGCCCCAAAAAAATGTCAATAAATAAAAAATACTCATGTGCCTATAATCATTATATGGACACAAGAACGGAGTTACAGTATCTCTATATCAAGTTCATAAAAGACATGAGGAAGGACTACAGTTCATGATTCAATGAATTTTTTTTCATTAATCACTTACCCCATGTTGTTCCAAACCTGTAAAAGCTTCATTCGTCTTCGAAACACAATTTGAGATATTTTGGATGAAAACCGAGACTGTCCCCATAGACTGCCAAGTAAAATACACTGTCAGGGTCCAGAAAAGTATGAAAGACATCGTCAGAATAGTCCATCTGCCATCAGTGGTTCAACCGTAATGCTATGAAGCGACGAAAATACTTTTTGTACGGGAAGAAAATAAAAATAACGACTTTATTCAACAATTCGTCTCCTCTGTGTCTCTCCACGTCACCATAGCACCATTTTGGAGAATATCCACTGAATGCAAGCAGCGAACGCTCTTCTGTGTCAGCCGCGCTACACGGATAAGCTGTTTATATTCAAATCAAAGCGTAAATACAAGTAGAACACATATCCTTGTGTTGCGGCTGACATAGAATAGCGTACACAGTTTGCGTTCAGCGGAAAATGGTGCTGCAGTGATGCGGAGAGACACAAAGCAGAAAAATTGTTGAATAAAGTCATTATTTTTGTTTTCTTCATGTACAAAAAGTATTCTTGTTGCTTCATAACGTTACGGTTGAACCACTGGTGGCAGATGGACTATTCTGACAATGTCTTTCATACTTTTCTGGACCTTGACACTGTTATTTATTTGGCAGTCAATGGGACAGTCACAAGCCTCCTGGTTTTCATCCAAGATATCTTAAATTGTGTACCGAAGACGAACAAAGCTTTTATGGGTTTGGATCAACATGGGGTAAGTGATTACTGACAAATTTTTCATTTTGGGGTGGAGTAACCCTTTAATCCCAGATGTTTTCAAAATACATAAATATAAGGCTGCATTAAGAATACTGAAAAAAAACAGTAATATTGTAAAATATTATTGTAATTTAAAATTTCAAATCTATTTTAATATACTTTAAAATATGATTTATTCCTGTGATTTTCATCAGCCATTACTCCAGTCTCCAGTGTCACATGATAATTCAGAAAGCATTTTAATATGGTGATTTATTATCAGAGTTGGAAACAGTCGTGCTGCTTATATATATATATACACACAGGTGCTGATGGTAATCCAGGAAGTGGCGGTGAGGTAAGGCAGCAGGAGAGCGTGACACAGGCCTGAGATGAGCGATCCGTGGTGGTGAGTAGTTGCACACGGTGGTGAAGAGTGGACAGGGTTCCAGGGGTCAGACAAACAGCGAAGATGAACACACAGAGAAAACAGGAATGAGAAACCAGGCAAACGTGCGGGAGACTTCAAACAACGCTCTGACAAACACAAGACAAAAGACAGGGCAATAAGTAGGGATCGGGTAATGAGTAACAGCTGGTGCAGATGAACAATCAACGGAGATGCCCACATGAAACAATCAGTGCTGACAAGCGACACACACAAACTCCACCCACATAGTGCAAACCCGAGACCACCGTTTACCAACCGCGACAGTACCCTCCCCTCTAGGAACGCCTCCTGGCGTTCCCAGCCGACCCTACCTGTCGATTGTAATCATCAATCAGGGAGTGATCCAGTATGTCCCTAGCAGGTACCCAACTCCTCTCCTCCAGACCGTAACCTTCCTAGTCCACCAAGTACTGGAATCCTCGTCCCCTCCGTCTCGAGTCCAGAATACGATTTACCAAATATGGTGGGTTCCCCATCTACGAGTCGCGGTGGGGGGGGCCGGGGTGGGCGGGTTAATTTGTGAATAAAACACAGGTTTAATTTTGGACACATGGAAGGCGGGATGAATCCTCCTGTACGCCCGAGGTAGTTTGAGGCGGACTGTCACCGGACTAATGATCTTGGTGACAGGGAATGGGCCAATAAATTTGGGACCTAACTTATTAGAAACGGAAACGGATGAGATGACTATATTCTCAGGTAAAATACACTCGGGAGTCACCGGGCATTCGGATGGATCAAAAATACTTGACAAAGAATCGGGTTTGACGTTTTTGCAACCCGGGCGGTACCATACAGAAAAATCAAAACGACCGAAAAACAGTGCCCACCGAGCCTGCCTGGAGTTGAGTCTTTTGGCAGTTCTAGTATATTCTAAATTCTTATGATCGATCCAGATGATGAAAGGTACCCCCGACCCCTCCAACCAATGACGCCACTCCTCCAATTCTAATTTGACGGCCAACAACTCTCTGTTACCAATGTCATAATTACGTTCGGCAGGAGATAAACGATGGGAAAAGAATGCGCAAGGATGCATCTTGTCATCTGAGGCAGCGCGTTGGGAAAGAACTGCACCTACTCCCACCTCTGATGCGTCGACCTCCACCACGAACTGACGTGTGGGATCAGGGGCGACTAAGATGGGAGCCGAAACGAAGCGGCTCTTGAGGTTGGAGAATACAGTTTCGGCTGTATTCGACCACCTGAATGTAGTTCTGGGGGAGGTCAAGGCAGTCAGAGGTGAGACTAGTTGGCTGAAATTGCGAATAAAACGCCGATAAAAATTGGCGAACCCCGGAAACCGCTGTAGGGCCTTACGGGAATCTGGACTTGGCCAGTCTATCACAGCTTTAACCTTGTCAGAATCCATACGTATTCCCTCAGACGAGACGATGTAACCTAGGAAGGAAACAGACTGTGCATGAAAAACGCATTTCTCCACCTTGACAAAAAGCCCATTCTCTAGTAACCTCTGGAGCACTCGTCTGACGTGTTGCACGTGTTCCTGGAGAGATGAGGAAAAAATCAGTATGTCATCCAGGTAAACATATATGAAATGATCTACCATGTCTCTCAACACGTCATTAACGAGTGTTTGGTAAACCGCAGGCGCGTTGGAGAGCCCGAACGGCATCACCAAATACTCAAAGTGCCCTCTGGGAGTGTTAAAAGCGGTTTTCCACTCATCCCCCTTCCTGATGCGAACCAAATGATAAGCATTATGTAAATCCAATTTTGTGAAGACGGATGCTCCCTGTAACCTCTCGAAGGCTGAAGACATCAACGGCAAAGGATATGTATTCTTTACCGTGATGTTGTTAAGCTCTCGGTAAACAATACAAGGTCGTAGAGAACCATCCTTCTTCCCCACAAAAAAGAATCCCACCCCCGCTGGAGAAGAGGAAGGGCGGATGAACCTCAATGCTAGAGAATCAGAAATATATTTCTCCATGGCCTCCCTCTCAGGAACTGAAAGAGAGTAAAGCTTGCCTTTAGGCGGAGACTTACCTGGAACTAACTCTATGGCACAGTCATAGGGACGATGCGGAGGGAGAGAAGCAGCACAGGACTTACTGAACACTTCCTTCAGGTCCAGGTACTCCGTGGGCATGTTTGACAAAACTGTTGCCTCCTCCTGAAACACAGAAAAAGACACAGCAGGACAAGCAGAAACCAGACAAGACTCATGACAACATTCACTCCACGAGGTGATGTTGTTGGAACCCCAATCCACTTGTGGGTTGTGTTTGACAAGCCAGGGGTGACCAAGGACAATGGGTGCCACAGGGGAGTCCATGAGGAGGAAGGGAAGGGTCTCGGTGTGGTTGCTGGAGGTGAGAAGGGTTATAGGTCCAGTGGTGTGGGTAATGTAGGGCAGTTCCTGGCCATTGAGTGTGCTGACAGTGATCTGGTCTGAGAGAGGAGTGATCGGGAGTCTCAGGTATTGTGCAAGAGTGGTGTCCATGAAGTCACCTTCGGCTCCCGAGTCCAGAAGGGCGTGACAGGTGTGCGTGTTGTTGGCCCATCTCAGTTTCACCGGAAGGAGAGTGGCTGATGTTGAGGACTTCCTGGCGGAGATCCCATCCCATAGTAGCATCAAATTTACTACCGGGCTGGCTCTTTTACTGGGCAGGAGAGTAGAAAATGTCCAGAGCCGCCGGAATAACGACACAGTCCTCGGGACCTCCGCCTCTCTCTCTCCTCCCGGATCAGTCGAGCTCTACCCACCTGCATGGGTTTGTGATCGACGACGGGACCGGCCGTGTTCTCTCTACTCGAGCTGCCACTCTCAAGATTGCTGGGGAGATGTGTAGGACAGGCGTGCGCCCCCAGGCGATCGATGCGAGCATCCACACGGAGCGCCAAGTCGATGAGTCTGTTGAGGCAGGTTGGCAACTCGAGGAGGTAGATCTCCTTGTGAACATGGTCGGCCAACCCATGCAGGAACATATCCCACTCTGCCTCCTCGTTCCACTTGCACGCGTCCGCCAAGGTGCGAAATCTGATGGAGTAATCCGCCATGGAGTGATTCCCCTGCTTGAGCTCTGCCAGCTCGCGGGCCACCTCCTTGCCGGCCACGGCTCGGTCGAATACCCTCTTCATCTCCTCAGAGAGGGAGTGGAACAAGGCGCAGCATGGATCTCGGTTCTCCCACACCACCGTTCCCCACAGGGTGGCCTTCCCGGAAAGCAGAGTCAGCACAAACGCCACCTTGGACTCCTCGGTCTCGAAGGTGCGAGGCTGCAGGGAGAAATGCATGGAACACTTGGTAAAAAAATTTCTGCAGTAGTTGGGCTCACCGGAGTAACTCTTGGGAACTGGTAGGTGTGGTTCCGGCCGGTAGTTGGGTTCGGGGACAGCCTGGGGAACAGACAGTGCAGGTGGCACAGCGGGAGTAGTCAGCTGTTGGATCTGCTGGGTGAGCTCGGACACCTGTGTCACCAGCGCTTGGACAGCGCGTCCGGTGTTGACGATGCTCTCCTGCTGCTGATCCATGCGGTTGACACTGTGGTGGATTAATTCTGAGAGTGATGTGGAACTTGCTGCTTCCATGATGGTCAGAGCGTTCTGTAACAGTAAATAAAGGTGAGGAAGCAAGTGCAAGTAATGAAACAAGAATATTTATTAGAGTCAGATACACGAGTAATCCAGGTCAGAAGACAGGTGGTTGAGGCGATGACTGACGGTGATCCAGGAAGTGGTGGTGAGGTGAGGCAGCAGGAGAGCGTGACACAGGCCTGAGATGAGCGATCCATGGTGGTGAGTAGTTGCATCCGGTGGTGAAGAGTGGACAGGGTTCCAGGGGTCAGACGAACAGCAAAGATGAACACACAGAGAAAACAGGAACGAGAAACCAGGCAAATGTGCGGGAGACTTCAAACAATGCTCTGACAAACACAAGACAAAAGACAGGGCAATGAGTAGGGATCGGGTAATGAGTAACAGCTGGTGCAGATGAACAATCAACGGAGACACCCACATTAAACAATCAGTGCTGACGAGCGACACACACAAACTCCACTCACATAGTGCAAACCCGAGACCACGGTTTACCAACCACGACAGAGCGCAGCCGACAATCATCCCGCTGTGTGTAGCTAAAGCCCGAGCCCACTGATGACAGACAGCCATTTCCCACCGCGATTAATGAGCCAGCACAGTACAGAGTGACTGAGCAGAGGATTGCCCCGGATGCAGAGCCCAGTCCGTCAGAGCAGGTGCGAGAGTCGGTGACCACTCCCACCATGAGGTAGCAAGCTGTGGACGGTGAGAGCACGGAGTGGAGCTCCGTCCACTGCACCGCGGCTGAGGGTGAGCTAATTATACATCTGGGACTGCTGGACTTAGAAGGGAACTTGACTTACTGGGAAACCGATCTAGAGGTCCAGCCCTGAGGGGGCTCCCGTTTCCCAGTCCAGACAGGAGTGGGCTCTGATCCCCGAGGGCAGCCCTGAGAGCCCGGAGACTCACAATTGCCCACTCACCCACCCACTCCTGCCTCCTCCACCGCTGTCGTTTGGCAGCCCCTCTGCTCGCTCTCAGCCCACCATCAATACAAGTGTGAGCACTACGGATCTGCCATCCTCCATCGTCGCTGTGGCTGGAGCATCCCTCACCACTGCCTCCAGCCTCAGAGGCCTGTACTCCGCCTCGGCCCATAGACCCAGAGGCTCCACCTCGGCTCCTAGCTCCCTCACATCCATCATCACCCGTCAATCCACCGGGCTCCCTCGTCCCTCCGGATCCACCTTGGTCGGGCGTCGACCCGCCATCGCCTCAGGACTCCGCTCCTCCAGCTACACCTCGTCACTCTGTCCCACCGGCTCCATTGGACTCCTTCCTCCTGACCAGCTCGACCTTGGTCCTCAGTTGCTCCGGCTCTGCCGCGGATCTCTGGATCTCCGCCTCTGCCTTGGTCGCCAGTGCCCTCGGCTCCACCCTGGCCCCCCAGATCCTTGGCATCCCACTGGCTCGTTGGCTCTCTGTCTGGTCCGCCACCATTGGTCGGCCATTCCTCCTCCATGGCTCCTCCCTTTTGTCAGCTCCAACGTGGGTCGCCATAATGGCTGTGGCCTGGGTCCTGCTTGGCTCCTCCTGCTCCAAGTCCCTCCTGGCTCCTCCCTGGCTCCTCCCTCCTTCATCACCTCCTTGGTCTCTGTCTGCCGGCCCCCTCCCGGGTATCCATCCTCCTCCAGAGCCATCTCCCAAGTTGCCACACACCCCTCCCCATGTTGTTTCTATGGCGCAAGGACACGCCTTCCGGTAGGGGGTGATATGTCAGGATTCTGGACTGTCTGTGTTGTGTTTTTGCTCCCCATGTGCTCTGTGACCTAGTTTTTCCCTGAGTGTTTAACTGTTAATTTTTTCCAGGTGTGTTTCATTATTAGTTCATTTTCCTCACCTGTCTGCCCCTCGTTATCTAACCCTATTTGAGATCCAGCCTGTGCCATTCTCCCTTGTCCGAGATTGTACGTCAACCCTTGTGCTACCTGTGTTCCTGTCTGCCCAGTGTCCTCCCTTGGATTTTGGATTAAAGGACTATTGTGTGAGTTTATGCCTTGTCTTCTCGTTCCTTGCTCCTCTCCATAGGGGAGTGTGACAGGTATCAGTTTTCACAAAAATATAAAAAATTAAGCAGCTCAAATATTGATCATTATAAGAAGTTTCTTGAGCATCAAATCAGCATATCGGCCATGACAGAAATGAACAGTAATTAAGGACTTAAATTTATATAATGTATAATAAAATAGAAAACACTTTAAATGAAGCATTAATTTATTTTGAAAAATCTTATTGATCCTAAAGGTTTAAATGTTACAGTACATGTATTTAAAATTTCATCCCGTACTAAAGGGGTCAGATGGAACCAAACAAACTTGCCCCCTTTGATCATGTTGTAAATGAATTTGAAACAATGATTTCTTTTTCACTCTGTGAAACACACACACGTTGGGTTTCCATGTTTTATGGGGACATTGGATAATGATTTTATACAGTATAAACTGTATTTTCTATCCCCTGAAACTATCCCTCACACAAAACTTTCTGCATGATTAGATTTTCAAAAAACTTTGTTCTCTATGATTCATAAGTTTTCCTCAGGTGGACCAAAAAAAAAATCCCTACAAGGCCAGAATTTACAAGTATTACTATCATTTGGACATTTTGTCCCTATAACGCAGGGAATACCAGGTATACACACACACACACACACACACACACACACACACACACACAGGCCTACTAAAATTACAGAACAACTTGAACAACTCACTAAAGGCAATAATGGCTTTTGTAACATGAGCTAAGTTTGTGACTGCATTAGTTAAGATCCACCACTGATCTTGCTGCACTAGCATTTTTTTTTTTCACTTCCATGTACAATAATGGTAACACTTTACAATAAGTTATCATTTGTTAACATTAGTTAATAAATATTTTAACAAAACTTAATAAATGCTGTAAATGTTTATAGTTAATCAAATATTTGTTCATGTTAGCTCAAGTAATGTTAACAGATTCAGGTTTTAATAAATGCAGGAATTAACATTAGTTAATCAGTAATGCTGTTTTAGTACTGTTCATTGTTAGTTCTTGTTAACAAAATAAAAAAACCCTATTGTAAAGTGGCAGCAAAATAATACACTTTAACTTAGGGATGGACGATTTTTTCAGATTTTATCGATTAATTCGAATTTAATGTATTGCCACGATTTTATTTTTTTTATAAATAAAGGAATTGCAATTTTGAATAGAACTACAACAAAACCTTAGAATTAGACACTTTGACAAAAACAGTAAAGAGAAAAGAATGATCCAACCGCATGTTGGCGCACGTGATTTACTTTTCCTGTGAAGGACCATAAGTAGAATATATCGCTAGGTGCCATTCACACAAAATGCGCTTTTGTGTTGAACAGAGAAATGACGCTGGCAGTGGAATAGGAAAAAAATGCTGATGGGAGTCAAACATCTTTTAATAACTAAAGTGCTGTGTTTTTAGAATGGCATTTCATGCACGAGACGCTGCAAGAGACACGAACACAACAGTCAAACGCGTCCATGTTTACATAGAAAAAACAATGGAAAAGCAGCACAATCTTCCTCCTCTCTGTCACTCACTCATTGCAACCTAACGGGTGGAGGGGTGTGTTTAAGGATATTCTGCCGAAGCAGTCAAACTGATGTCATCAGAGAAGGAACGCCATTGCAGTGCAGAAGTAAATGTTCAGATTTTGATTAAAGATTACCAAGACAATTTTTTTCAGCAGATTAACTTGCATGGTTTAATTGTTCACATCAAGATTAGCAATGTGCGCTAGTAAAGTACAGTCAATTTTGATTTCATGCGGTGTTATATCTTCAGTCATTTTGAATTTGAATTACCTTTTTTAAAAGCATTTTTTCTCGTATTATTTCTGAACATATAATATGTATAAGACAAGTTTGTACAAGATGTAACTGTAGTTCATGCATTTTTCCTGCAAAGATATTTAACAAGTGATTTGTTTAACATTTACATCATGATTACACCTTAATGTGTGGTTCACCTAGAATTGAATTTTCTTTAACTAGAGGATTAATACAGAAAACGTTACTTGAATCATGTTGTAGTTACATTTTCAAATTGACTAGTTAAAAATTGTACAAAATCGAGAATCGGTCAAATGTTCAGAGAAAATCAAGATTTTTTTATTGCCCAGCCCCACATTTATTCAAAATACACTACTTCAAGTAGAGATAATTTTACTAAAAGACAAGTCAATAAAGATTCATTTAAATCTTGCTATATCATTTTTGTGGTGTGGGTCATTTCTAGATCGAGTGATGATCAGGAAACATGGCTGAGCCAGAATTGGGCACAAAGAAAAATACAATTTCAGTAAAATGGCCCAACAGATATCAGAATACAGTAATATACAGCCAGCACAGAACATGAACACATGGTGCATGGTGAATGTCTCAGTATGTTTCATTACAGGTTTTTGGCACTGTGATTTCACATTTACAATAGCATTGTTCTTGATGAATTACTCTGAAATATTCTTCCAGACAGAATTACTCTGAACGCATGTCTGAACCAGCTGTAAAAGAAGGCGTACACTATGGGATTACAGGTGGAATTATAATATCCAACCCACAGGAACAAGTCAAACAGCAGTGGTGGTACAGAGTAACCAATGAAGGGATCAATAAGATTGCAAATGAAAAAGGGTATCCAGAAGGTCAGAAACACCCCCATGATGATGGCTAATGTCTTAGTGGCTTTTCCTTCTTTTTTAAGTTCAGAATTCATACTCTGAATGGCCTGAACCTGCCGTTGAGCTGTGTGTAAGATCTTAATGTACACACAGAGCATGACAAAAGCAGGAATGTAAAAACAGGTCAATGACATTACAGTAGCTGCCTCTCTGCTCTGAAATACCAAGCATCTTCCATCACAGTCAACATTTTCAAAATAAAAATCCTCAATGCCCAAAATATTAAGCTCCAAGAACATCATGCCAAACCCCAGAGCAGCTGAAACAGTCCAGCAGATAATAATCATAACTAGTGTGGCAAGTGATGTCATTTTACTGTGATATTGAAAGGGGTGACATATGGCATAATATCTGTCTAAAGAAATGATACAGAGGTTTAAAATTGATGCGGTGCACAACGTCACATCAAGACTGCTGTGTATTTTACAGAACAAATCTCCCAGATACCAGCATGTCTCGATGGAGCGCAGCATGCTGGGAGGCATCACAACTCCTCCGACAAGCAGATCGGCCACGGCCAGAGACAGGATGAGGTAGTTAGTCGGTGTGTGAAGCTGCTTGAAATGAATGACCGTTATGATCACAAGCAGGTTTCCTATGATTGTGATAATTGAAGAGACGCTAAAAAGGATGTAGAGCAATATTCGGGTTTCCAACGGATAGATAAATCTTTGACAAGACCTGTTACTAAACTTATAACAGAGAAAAGGCGTTTCCCAGATTCCATTTTGGCTGATGTTGATTTGGACATCCATTTATACAATTCACTGGAGCTTCCCTGTCTGAAACAATAGATTGAAGTCAGTTTCAGTCTTTAAAAATAGTGCAGCTATGTTTATGCATCTCTATAAATAAATTACATGTTAAGAACCCACTAGATTTTTAATGCAAAACTTAAATTAACCAAACAGGAGAATAAATCTGCACTGAAATCTTAATTTGCATAATAATCCAGTCACAGACTCTCATCCATGTTCTTACCTTTCCTTCTACAATGAACCTCATGGAGCAAAGAGCATGCATTTATAGCAGGAGAGTTTCATAACAACCTCCCTGTTAAATCACACAACGTTTGCGTTTCCAAAGCAACCAGCATAATTTCATGAAAAAAGTGCTAGTTGCCAGGCGCGCCGTTGGCACATGGGACAGGGGGGTCTTGACCCCTGCAGTTTTTTAAAAGACAGCAATCAACCCCCGCATTTTAAAAAGGAAAAATAGCCTAAAACTTCCGACAAAGAACATTACATTCATTGTAATTCAAGCCAAACACAATGTTAGGTTTTAAAATGTTTATTTCAGACATCTTTTAGTGACAAGGAGAAAATAAATTACAATTACGTTTGGTGTTAGCTTACATGTATGTAGCCTATTTACAGTGAACAGTATGTTGTCTTCAGGGTTGTCAAGTTTTCACAAGACCTACCCAATTGCTACTCAAAACTAGCCCAAAACTAACCCAATCTGTCTTTGTCAGGTGAAGTCATACTCGCGAGAAACGAAGTGCATTGTGGGTATCGCCGCCATTTGTAAGGTATCAAAGCCGAGGTGTTTTGTAGCTGGAGAATAGTCTTTTTCATTTTTTCATTTCAATGATAAAATGGTATGTTGACACACACATCCAGTGTAGGTCCAAACGCTCTATCAGGTGCCACAAGAAAACAACAAATGGTACTAATATTAGGGGTGTAACGATCCATCAGTATGGACATTGATCAAATGTCTAACGATACGATGTAGGCTATCGATGCCATGTGTAAAATATCAATACCTGTAGTATTAATAGGCACTGTCCACATTTTTATGCAATGTCCATCTATGCATTACTGCCAACGCGTGCATTCTTGTTCAAACTCGTGTGTCAGGATTCAATAATAGGACTGCCTGAAGAAGGCACAAGGCGAGCATAAAAGACCGTCTGGATAGTTAACGGAACTGTCGAGCACTATGGAGAAGTTTTCCGGTGCAGTGCTGTGCACACATCCGAAGCACATACACACAGACAGCTCGCGAATACTGAATTGAGTTATCTTTCCTCTTTCGCTTTTTTGTGCTTGGATGAAGAAATATAGACAAAATTATATCAAAATGTGCATCTTGGCGAATATCCTAGTAAACACAGTCGGATAGGCCTATGTCTTAAAGGGGTCATTTGATGTTGCTAAATTTTTTTTTTTTTTTTTTTTGTATTTGGCGTAATTAAATGTTTATGCGGTTTCAGGTTCAAAAAACATTATTTTCCACATACTGTACATTATTGTTTCTCCTCTATGCCCCGCCTTTCTGAAATGCATTGATTTTCACAAAGCTCATCGTTCTGAAAAGCGAGGTGTGCTCTGATTAGCCAGCTATCCAGTGCTTTGTGATTGGCCGAATGCCTCAAGCTTGTGACGGAAATGTTACACCCCTCACCATACTGTCATGCCTTGTCCCGGTGAGAACAAAGGAGCGCAGAGACAAAAACAATAAAACCCATTACAAACGAGCCATTTGTTGCATCCATGGGGGACATAATTACGGATTATAATGACTTATACTGTGTTTTTACACCTCGTAAACAAAACCATGTCTGCATTTGTGTTTTACTTGATCTTAGTGCTGCGTTCGACAACATAGATCACGACATACTCAAAGATCGATTACAAACCTATACAGGTATCCAAGGGCAGGCTTTAAGATGGTTTAGATCCTACCTGTCCGATCGCTACCACTTTGTTTATTTAAATGGGGAGTCATCTCATTAATCACCAGTAAAATATGGAGTGCCACAAGGATCTGTCCTAGGTCCTCTGCTATTTTCAATATACATGTTGCCCCTTGGTAATATCATTAGAAAATACGGGATTAGTTTACACTGTTATGTTGATGATACTCAACTATATATCTCAACGAGACCAGATGAAACTTTTAAATTATCTAAGCTAACAGAGTGTGTTAAAAATGTAAAAAGATTGGATGACCAATAATTTTCTCCTATTAAATTCAGATAAGACAGATATATTACTTATTGGACCAAAAAACATTACACAGAATCTTGTAGATTACAATTTGCAACTAGACGGATGTACTGTTACTTCCTTTACAGTCCAAAATCTGGGTGTTATATTAGACAGCAACTTGTCTTTTGAAAATCATATTTCCCATGTTACAAAAACAGCATTCTTCCATCTTAGAAACATTGCCAAGCTATGAAACATGTTACCTGTTTCTGATGCAGAAAAGCTAGTTCATGCATTCATGACCTCTAGACTGGACTATTGTAATGCACTGCTAGGGGGTTGTCTTGCATCTTCAATAAACAAGCTACAGGTAGTCCAAAATGCAGCAGCTAGAGTCCTTACCAGGTCAAGAAAATATGATCATATTACTCCAATTTTACAGTCTCTGCACTGGCTACCTATTAAGTTCCATATCAGTTACAAAATATTATTACTTACTTATAAGGCCCTTAATGGTTTAGGTCCTGCGTACCTAACTAGTCTTTTACCAAGCTACAATCCATCACGCTCCCTAAGGTCACAAAACACTGGACTTTTGGTAGTACCTAGGATAGCAAAGTCCACTAAAGGAGGTAGAACTTTTTCGCATTTGGCTCCCAAACTCTGGAATAGCCTTCCTGATAATGTTCGGGGTTCAGACACACTTTCTCTGTTTAAATCTAGATTAAAAACACACCTCTTTAGCCAAGCATTCAAATAATGCATCTCATAATTTTGGACTGAAGTTACATCTGATCAAATGCGCATTATTATTCTTTAATCTCTTATTTGTTTCTCTGTTTTGCCACAGAATTTACATCCCTTGGTAACTAGGATTTACACAAGCTCCAGTATGGATCCAGAACACCTGAGATGTTCACCTGAGAAGATGATGCCAACCCCTCAGAGGACCTCAGATGATGCTAACCCTGAGACAACATACAGAACTACCACATTTTGCTATAAGTTTGATTGCATAATTTCTGTTAAAAGTGTTAATCATCTGTTTGTTTACGTCTTTTATTGATTTTTCCGAACATTTCTGCCGTATGCACATAAACTGACAGTCATCACTGATAAGCTACTACTAAATATTGTAGAAATTTAATTTTCTGTAAGGTTGCTTTGCAATGATTTGTATCGTAAAAAGCGCTACACAAATAAACTTAAATTGAATTGAATAGAATGGTCCCTACATGGTGTTCATTGCTCCCTACTCCCTGAGCAGGGGAAATCTGTTGAAGTTTTCTTCACTTCGGAACATTCATTCATGGATTTGCGTTGTACAACATCTTCACACACAGACAAGTGTGACATCATATACCTCTGTAAATAAATAGAATTTAAATTCATGTCTCGCACACTTCAATGCACTTTGAATGGAACATATACGTTTACTTCAAACTGGAAACACGGCGGAATATCCTTTGATGTCAACTTAGCAGGGCACTTACGTTCAAATAGAACAAACATCTGAAGCGATAAGAGAAACATACAAAATGTGCAGAGCAGGGGGCACGAGGACTGGAATTGAGAACTGCTGATCTACACTGCTCAAAACTCGCATTTTAATCATCAGTGGCAAATCCTTTACATATGTAAACGTACTTACAAACTGCGGGCTAGAACAGCCGGCATTGTAGTCTTCTCTCCCAGGATCAGGAAACAGTCCTTCATAAAATGCGTTGCACACATCTAAATATTTGGGTTGAGCTGTTCTGGAACAGTGTTGTAGATAAAACTTAACCACTGATTTCTAGTTGTGGCCTTTTTTGGGAGACCAAACAAAGTATTTTTGCTTTTACAACGAAACAGCGTCTCCACAACATGGCGCCGGCGGCAACAGCGAGAATCAAAGTTACACCTTCTTTCTTTGCATGAACATTTGGGCAGCGTTATGCAAATCTTCCCACATCTAGAAGTAGACATGTGGGGCCGTGTTTAAACGAGGCGTTTTAGAAGGCGTGGACGAGTCTTAACTTTTATAAAGAATATCTCTTTGGATTTGAGACTTTAGTCTTTGCAACTTTACAGATCTTCTTTATGCACCAAGAGCTTGTAACACTCCAAAGAGAAAGGAAAACTTGAAATCGCATCACATGACCCCTTTATTGAAACAGTTGAGAAAGAAAACGTCTCCGGTTACTAACGAAATCCTGAAGTCTAATAGGCTAACGCCAGTTCCATAAACTGGCCAGTTGATCCTCATCTATACACATCGCATGCAAATAATGATAGTATGGCAGTAACTGGCAGTATAAATGCGGCAAAGCGGCAATTGCATCACATCTGAGACAGAATGCTGAACTACTGGTCAAGCAGCGAGCACGGCAATCTTCACAATTTCTTGATACCGCTCCCAGGGAACCAAGGTTACATCAGTAACCGGAGACATTCCCTTATCAAGCGTTCACTCTACATTGCAAGAATTGCTATGGGAACAATATAAAATCCCTCTGTGAGAGCGGCGAAGATCAGGCCAACATGGCTAAGATTACACCAAGCATGGGTAGAACAACAGACATTCCCCACCAATAACAATGCCCACTAGGAAAGTTCACAGCTGGTAGGCGGAGCAAGACCAATGAGTGTCTTGCTCTTAAGCATACTGAATTTGCATATCCAGCCAGAATGAATGAAGCGACTGCACTGAACACAGGGCAGAACAGCTATGTAATAAGCAATGAAATGCACAGACATTTTCATTGTAAACAGTCATCTCCAGTAATAACTAGTCCAAAGCACATACAAAAGTGTGAAATGGAATGTACAATGAAAAGTGTACTTCCCTATGGATGTAGCAATAGCACAATGCACATAAATAAAGATGTACTTAGTCTTGCACAGTGTCAACAGCAGTGTTCAAACTGTGCTCAATGCAAGTATGGTAAAACCTAGAAAAAACTAACGAGGCTAGAGATTCACGAGAGCCTAGAGACTCCAAGGACGGCACGTCAACTTGTAAAACCTGGCTAAAGTATTCTGTGAACACCAGCCAGTTGCAGAGCATATAACCCGAATAGACCTGCCTAGACCAGGCCCATGAAAAGCAATAGCCTTCTTCTTACAAGCTCTGATGTAGAGAGCGCCGATGATGAGCCTGAACTACACCAAGCATGGGGTAGAAACACACATTTTCAAACCAATAACAGCACTGATAGGGAAGTCCAGAGCTGAGTTAAACCAATGAGCATCTTAGCTCCATTATACTACATTTGCATATCCAGAATAAATAAGCGGCTGCAGTGAATACAACAAGGCAGACACAGCAACATAACAAGCACATGAAATGTACATATACCTGCACAGTGCAAATAGGTACACAAGGCAACAAACTGTGCTCAACAAACTAGAAGAACAAGTGAGGTTCACCAAAAGAGATTCACCAAAAGTACTTAAGAAGCCAAGCACAGCACATCCAACTTGTAAAACTTGGCAAAGTATTCTGCGAAAACCAGCTAGCTGCAAAGTATATATCCTGAAGAGACGTGTGTTAGACAGGGCTCATGAAAAGGCAAATAGCCCTCTTCATAAAGTTAGCTTTGATGCTGAGAGTGACAAGATCAGGCCAAACTAAGACTATACCAAGCCTGCGGTAGAACAACACAAAATTCCCAAACAATAGCGACACCGCTAGGGAAGCCAGCTAGGCAGAGTTAGATCAGTGAGCGTGTTAGTTTAAATATACTGAATTTGCATATCCAGCCAATATGGACAAGCTGCAGCACTGAATGCAGGGCAGACGCAGCACGTAACAAACACATGAAATACACATAGGACTGCACAGTGCCAATGGCTACAAACGGTAAAAACTGGTACAGAAACACATATAAAAATGTACATAGTCCTGCACAGTGTCAACAGCTATACGCGGTAACAACTGTGCTCAAATTCCAAGCATAGCAATAAACCTTTAGACAAAAATAATGCTCGGGACTCACCAAAAGCACTTGAGACATGAAGGACTGCACATCCAGCTCATAAAACTTGACGAGAGTACTCTGAGAGGATCACCCAGCTTCAAAACATATATCCCATATAGATGTACCTTTAAACCAGGAACATGTTGAAGCAATAGTCCGATGTGCAGAGGGCTTTCCTGTCCCAGGTTCCATAAGCCAATACACGATAGCGTCCACAGTGAGAAAGCCTCTACCTCGATAATGCTTGTCCTTTAACACAGCCACTGCAGCACAAGTAGCTGGTAGACTGTCAAAATACAGCAAGTGGTCGATATACATGGCAAAAGGCGCAACTAGCCTCAGCATCATAGGAGGTTGACGACTGAGTAGACAAGCAGGCAAAGAAATTACACGCACTTTAAGGGAGTAGAAGAGATAAGGCACATAGCTGGTTCTGGGCCAGAGAGTAACACTGTAGTGCCAGGTCCAAAGCGAATATGATCCTCATCCACTGCAAGTGTGTGCAAACCTCCTAAGTGCCTAGCCGAAGCAAGAGCATTAGAAGCAGAGCAGCTCCCTCAAAGCAAAAGATCCCAAGGGCTCGAACAGGGGTAGAAAAAGAGGTTTCAGAACCAATGCTAAGTCCCACAGCAGCACAGAAGGCAGGTCTGGGGGATGGACCAAGGATGATATGGCCAGTTTCGGGGAAATGAGGAACACTGATGTCCTCTCCCCCCTGATCTTGCATAATACCAGAGGCAAAATCTTCACCAGGAAAATGCATAAGTCTGGCTCTCAGCCAGCGCAATGTCAGAGCATCACTTATAAGCGTAAAAGTGAGACAGCGAAAGAACATTTGGAAGTTCTCGCTCATTGCAAACAGATCCACTTCCGCCCTCCCGAAGCAGTCCTAAATCATCCTAACCAAGCTGGGATGCAGCCTCCATCTGCCTTTCAATCTGCCCATAAAAAGAGGCTTTCAGCCTGCTTGAAAAGGGCTCTGGAGCGCATGCTGCCCTGGAGATTTATGTAAGAAACCACAGACATATTGTCGGTGTGAATCAGCATATGTTGCTGCTCCAACCGTTGCAGAAAGGCCATAGAGCTAGACTGACATCAGTTCAAAGCGGTTTATGTGCCATAAGACCCAGATATGTTATAGACTGACTTGGGGCAAACATGTTCTTTTGCATCACACGCAGCCCTATAGGGACTGCAGATGGCGAAGCAGCATGTTCATATGACTGATAAGCATACCGAATGGGCTAAAAACAGACTGTCATCCAGATAATTTAGAGTACGCATACTGCTCGCTCTGAGAGGGGAAAGCGCTGCATCTATGCACTTTGAGATGTGCCCGGGGCTACCAGCCTGAATAGGAGAACTGAATACTGGTATGCTGTGCCCTCAAACAAGAATCTCAGGATGTGCCTGTAGCACGTCGCAATCTGATTATGGAAGTTATGTATCCTTCAGATCTACGGATGCAAACCAGTCCCCGGGATGGATCTGTGCCAGGATTTGCTTCAGGGCTGTTGGGAATCAGGTTCAGAATCAGACGAGTTGCTCAAGTTGCTCCCCAGGCGCTGGATATAGCTGCCCACTGCTCCGGGGGTGTGTTCACTTCTCACTGCTGTGTGTGTGCACTTGGATGGGTTAAATGCAGAGCACCAATTCCGAGTATGGGTTACCATACTTGGCAAATGTCACGACTTTCACTTTCATTGTGTTTTATTCCACAAACAGTGACATGAATCCTGCAACTTAATGCAGGATGCGGAGCTTGGGGCCAGACCTCCAGCGAGCTCCCTCCTCCTCTTGTTAGGTCCGTCAGGTCGCAGGTTTGGCAGCTGAGGGTAGCCTAGCCATTCTGTAAGCAGAGCGGTGGTGCAGAAGTGGAGCGTGTTCTCGGCTGTGGATGAAATGCGCATTGGGGCATCACATGACTCATCGCCTTCACACGCTTTTGTGCCTCAAAGAAGTGCTTAATAATGGACTCCACTGCGTTACTGAAGAGGCCGGAGGTTCGTGCCAAGCTTGTTCAAGGAATGGCACAGATGTGTCTAAACAGTTTCCTTGACAGTGGGCACATAACTGTGGGACTCAGCCCCTTCCACATGGGAAACATGGCCTCAATTTGGACATCAGAAGAAGGAACTGTCCTCCTCGAAGTAGCCCAGTGACTACTCCAATGGAAGTACCAGGAGTCCGACTCTGCCCTTGTCTGACACCAAGATGGATAAGGAGTCGTCTTCCTCAGAGCGAAGGCTCCCGTCAGCAAAAGGGACTGGGGGAGATGCAGGCCCACCAGCGGCTCATTGGCAGTGGTGGGCCTCGTCCCCATAAGTCCATAAGCAGTGCTCCTTGAGTCCTCAAACAAGTGCGGGCAAGTCAGCACAGAGCACGCAATCAGACTCAGATATATACTCCTGAATCGAATTGTATCAAAATCGTATAGTAGAATTTTTTGAGGTATCTGCAAATATTGTATCGGTGGGTATGCCTGGATCACTTGAAATAAAAGATAAAGGTAGATGTAGTGCTTCAGCACTCTTATCAGCCATGTTGAATTTAAAAATGACAATAAAAGGTACAGTTGTCTAGAATTATATCTTAGGTTCAAATTCTTTTTATCTTGTCTTTTGTCTGCATGTTTGAAGGTTTGCTCTGAAAGTGTGTTTGTGGAGAGGAGAGATATACTAGCACCCGATTTGGCCCATATATGGCCCGCGTGAAATCCATGCATGCTGTCTGGGTATTAATACCGAATTTGGTCCTCCAGTCCAATGTCACATTAAGCATTAAAGGCCCCGTCCATACGGAGATGGGTTTCGCTGTATACGCATAAATTTTGTACCGTAAAGGTGTTTCGTACACACGGATCCGGGGTTTTGGGAGAATGAAACCGATATTTTTTTAAACCAGTTTTCGTGTGGGCAGCGAATCCGTATATTTTCTGAAACGATGACGTTATCAGCCCACATCTCGCCCCAGTCAGACACCGCTATGGAACGTAACAGCCATAAAAACATGTACAAATATTGAACGATTGTCTTTTTATTAACTAACATTAACACAGATTAAGAAATGTATTGTTCCATGTTTGTTTGTATACCGCGCGCAAGGTAAATGCGCATGGTCCAAAGTCTTCTTCTCTGTTTTTAGTGTATCTCTGTGGCAGAATTACAGTTCCACATGCTGGTCTGGCATGTATACTACATTGTTTTGTGTCGTTTTTGTGGTTTCGTGTGGACGCAGATATTTCTTGAGATATTAAACATTTTGAAAAATATGATGTTAATGAAGCCTCGTTTACTGAAATCACATGACTTCAGCAGGGCTCCTGATCAGTTGTTCAGAACAAATGATTCACTGTTTCAAAGTGTTCATTACTATTAGAACGGCCCAACCAATTCATTTGACTGAGTGAGTCATTTACGCTGGATCCACTCCCATAGTTTCACAGTGTGTTCCAACGAAGGGCATTTCGGAGTGAAAACAATCATGGCCGCCATTTTGTCTGGCCATAAATTTCTCAAAACTGGCCACTTCAAAGGGCCATTTCGAAGGGTACAACTGATGGACACTTCAGGCCTCATTTGTGCTGATTTTTTTCCATGATGACAGCGCCTCCGTGTGGGAACGGGATGATGATGCAGAAGGGCACTTCAAGAAACAGTTGTTTGGTCCCCTACACCCTTCAACCCTTCAGAGCTCTCACTCCAGAGAGTAAACCCTTTGAAGGGGTTAGGGCAGAGGGATGAGCCCTTCCGAATGGAAAGCAGGGTTTGACTTTGATTATTCACACGGGTTGAAAGAACTGATTCAAAAGAGTCATTCAGTCCCGAATCATTATTGTTATGAAACGGCAGATACGGCTAAAAAAAAAAGAAAAAACATGAAAGCATACAGAAACAATGAAGGTGGGTAAATAAAAGCACATTTGTTTTCAGTAAACTATCCCTTTTAGTGTCTTAAATTGATAGGCCTTATTGTGCTTTGGGGGTTTTAATATGACCCATATGCTTATTGGATGTATTGTATTAGGCTATTAAATGAAAAACACTTAAATATGTTTAACATAAAATGGGACAAATGGAAAGGGCTGAATGCTTTCTGATTTCTAGTTTTAGGTTCCTCCAGGGTATCTTGAGAAGTAACATTGTGTTTGATGCTGAAAGGAGAAGTAGCCTGCTTATTTAAGGAAGAAATTCTACTCTTGACAGACTTAAACATGTTTGTGTAATATTGTGAATTTACATGTGATTTAATTTCTCATATTGAAACATTCAGAGTTGCTTGCAAAATGGAACATTATGTATGTAATAGATGGGTCTCAAAAGACTAATGATACACAGTGATGCACTTTGACATTTGCTCATATTATAAAGGATTATATAGTCTAAATTTAATCTGCACACTTTTCATGTAGTGGGTCAGTATAAATAATGCATTTGTCATCTGGTTATCTGGCATCATGCTTACTGTGCAGAGATGAAATTATAGATACATAGACATTAAAACATATTAGCAGGACATTTCTGTTTATTTACATTTAAATATAAATTATTTACAAGAGATAGTCATTCCTAATTACGTCTTTCCATCAAGTCAAGTTGTGAAGAATTTACTTGAAATATTTTGGCCAAAAGAATGATTCTCAGAGCTTTTCTAAACCATCTATAAAAGAATGCATACACAAAAGGGTTACACAGAGAATTCAAATATCCAATCCACAAAAAAACATCAAATACGGTCGGTGGTATTGTGTAATCAAGAAAAGGATCTACTAGATTACAGAAGAAAAAGGGTGAGATGCTGACAAAAAATACCCCCATGATGATAGCCAGTGTTTTTGTGGCCTTTCCCTCGGTTTTATTTATAGATACACAGTTTTTCTTTCCAATGTGTGCTGAATGCTGTATAGATTTTGATTGTTTTCGTGCAACAAGGAGAATTTTTAGATAAATGCTGACAGCAATTATTGCGGGAAGGCCAAAAGCAAGAAGTGAGGAAATGGTGCTGGCTGCTGCGGTTTGAAAGATGATACAGGCTCCTTTACAGTCTACATTATCGAAATAAAACTCCTCATCACCCAAAATGTTGAGTTCTAGAAACACCATAGCAAATCCAACAAAGGCAGCCAGACCCCAGCTTAGGGAAATCATAATGAGGGAAATGGGAGGTGTGATTTTTCTCCGGTACTGAAGCGGATGGCATACAGCATAATATCGATCGATTGAGATGAAGGATATGTGCAAAAGAGATGTGATGCATAACATAATATCAACACTGCTGTGTATTTTACAGAACACATCTCCCAAGTACCAGCAAGTCTCAACGGACCGCAGCATGCTGGGAGGCATCACAAAACCTCCGATGAGCAGATCAGCCATGGCCAGAGAAAGGATGAGGTAGTTTGTTGGTGTGTGCAGCTGCTTGAAATGAATAATGGCGACGATGACCAGCAGGTTTCCACATACTGTGGTAAGCGCAATGGCACTGAAGAACAAATAAAGCAAAATCTGAATCTCTGACGGGTAGACGAATCTCTCACATGAGTTGTTGGATGACTCAAAACAGAGAACAGGCCCATGGTCAATCCTAGTCTGAGTTGAATTGTTAAGGTCCATGACCATCTGTTCAAAACAAACAAACAAACACACATTTATTTATAAGCAAATAATTCACTGCTTTTCTTATTACGTTAAAAGGAATATAATAGTTTGATTTCATATAGCCATGTATAACTACACAAAAACATTATCAGCCCTGCAGCTTGATCATAAATCATTCCATTAAACATTCATGACAGACCTTGCCTGTCTACAAAAGAGCGAACCTGCAGAAAGCACTTATTTATATCCTCACCCCTCCTGCATTGCATCACTACTGTCACTACATCCATCATCTGTCAACAACAGAAAAGCTTTTCCTATATGAGATTTCCCACTATTTTTATCCTGAGTTACATAAATCAATGAATGCAGTCTGTTAAACATACAATTTTTCTTCATCTTGGTGCTTTTATGTTCCACGATATTTGATAGTTATTACAATTAGCAGAGATCAACTGCTTGGATTGATTTTTATCATGCATTTATTACTTATATTTGGTTCTTTTAAATGTATTTTATTGTTTTGCCCTTTTTCCAGACCCAGGCGTAGAATTTTAAAATAAGAAAACCTTTCATAAAGTATGCATAATTGCATTTTAAGAACTATGTAAATTTAAAGAAAGATAATAAATAGAAACTCTTTAGTATTTATTTTGTAAAAAGTTGTAATTTTTTAGCACATACGGCTGTTGCACTGTTGTGATGTCATTTCCACCATGAATAAAATTTTTGCCCCATGCTTAACAGGGTCAGTGAAGAGCTTCAGATGAAATATGAGACGTGATGTTTGAAGAAAAATCCAGGTGAATTTCACTGATACACACTGAAAAAAGTGGTGTAGGATTTACTTTGAAAAAAAAATCCCTCAAAAATTGCTAGGAAATTTTACAAATAATTACAGCAACACATTAAGTAACACATTGAATTAATCATGAATTTTGGAAGTGTAAAGACTGAAATGGTACTTTCTTATAAAACCCTCAGTGATCTTTGATGACAACTTGAAAATTTTTTTTACAATGCAGAACATAATTTCTTTTCTGCATCGTTTCCTGTCGAGCTGTAAAAGTGTGAAAATGTAATATTTCTGTGCATTCAGGATTAAAGTACAGGCCTTTGCCTTTGAAGGAGTGGACTGATTGTTGATTTGTTTTTAAAAATGTTAATGTGCGTAAAAAGAATACATTCAGTCAGTTAATGTGTGTCAGTCTGAGTTTATGTGTGATTTAAATTTACATGATATAAATATTTTATTAGAATATGCTTAAAATCCTAATCAAATGTCTTTTTGATTCCTCCATTGAAACATCATACCTGTGTAATTTCTGACTCTTGAGAAATCCTGTTGTGGAAATAACTGGTGGTTAGATTTATGTCTCCTTCATCTAAATATGTTTGTGAGCTAAGGGACTTATTAAATGTGATAAACATGCTTGGAGTATGTCCTGCTGTTTATCGGCACATTCACACCTGTCCTCATTAAACTCCAAAAGAATCACACTTGACTCTGATTGATCCCTACAGGAGTGAAAACATTCACCTCAGAGCATTATCTCATTCTGATTTTGCTAATTAGATAATACAGAATAATAAGAAGTGACGTTTAAAAAAAAAAAAAAAAGTCATTTAAAACAAAATAAACTTCATCCACTGTCCTGGATGGATTTTCATTTTTTACAGAGATTATCACAATGCATTTTGGGACTGCAAATCATCTTAATAAATCTTGCATTTGTATTTTTGAGATCTTCATTAAGTACTAATTGCAACATGTTTATTTATTAATCAAGCAAATAAAATATCACATCAAATATAAAATAAAAATATAAAGTACACTAATTAAAAATGCTTTGCTGAATAGCTTTGCTGTAAGATAAAAATACACTATACCATACAATTCAAATCAGTAAGATTTTAATAATAAATATTTTTATTCAGCAGTTATCCATTAAATTGATCAAAAGTGTCAGTAAAGACATTTCTTATGTTATAAAAAAAATCTATGTAAAAATGTATCACTCTTTCCTCAAAAATATTAGGCAGCACAAGTGTTTTCAACATTAATAATAATAAATGTTTCTTGAGCACAAAATCAGCATATTAGAATGATTTCTGAAGGATCATGTGACACTGATACTGGAAATTCAGCTTTCCATCACAGGAATAAATTACATGTATACATACATTACAATATATTCAAGTAGAAAACAGTTATTTTAAATTGTATTAATATTTTACAGTTTTACTGTTTTTACTGTATTTTTCACCAAATAAATGCAGCCTTCTTTCAAAGAGACTTCTTTCAAAAACACAAAAAAAAAACCTCACCAGCCCCAAACTTTTTAACATGTACCAGGCTTAAAAATCCTTGAGCCATGGTCAAACCGTAAAACTGAAACGAATATTTTTAGGGGCTTGGCTATTATTTGCTGCCTCATCATGTAGGAGGGTCAAAGAAGATGGTGAAGTGTATTTAAGGGACTCTGACTCTAAGGGACGCTGTTAACATACCTGTAGTCCATTCTAGAATTTTATGGGTTTTGTTTTTTTAAGGCTGAGAGGATGGATTTATCCTCACAATAATATGATCCCACTCAGTTTTGTTTTCCTGCAGTGAACATCTCTTGTCTTAAAGGCACACATCATGTTTCCATTCAGACTGTGGTGTCTGCGATAATTGTGACCATTCTTGGAAATTCGGTGGTCATCATCTTCTTCGCGCACTTCAAACAGCTCCAGACCGCTAACATCCTGGTGATGTCTCTGGCTCTAGCAGATCTGCTGCTTGGACTGGTGTTCATGCCTTTCAGTATGATCCATTCTGTGGATGGCTGCTGGTATTATGGAGATGCATTCTGTTTGCTGCAATCCATTGCACTCCAGAGTTGCATATTTTTCATGTCTCTCTTTGTTAACACACCTAATTCAGGTAATCAGCTCATTAGAAGTGAGCTCTTTGCATTAACTGTGTTCTCATTGACATGGTCCCTACACAGTGTTCATTGCTCCCTACTCCCTGAGCAGGGGCAATCTGTTGAAGGTTACCTCACTTCGGAACATTCATTCACGGATTTGCGCTGCGCAACGTCTTCACACACGGACAAGTGTGACATCATATACCTCTGTAAATAAATACAATTTAAATTAACGACACTTCAATGCACTTTGAATGGAACATATACATTTGCTTCGAACTGGAATCGTGGCGGAATATTCTGTGATGTCCACTTCGCAGGGCCCTTATGTTCAAATAGAACAAACATCTAAAGCCATAAGAGAAACATATAAAATGTGCAGAGCAGAGGGCGCGAGGACTGGAATTGAGAACCACTGCTCTACACTGCTCAAAACTTGCGTTTGAATCATCAGTGGCAAATCCTTTACATAATAAACATACTTACAGACTGTGAGTTAAAATCTGCTGCACACAGTCAAATATTTGGGTTTCAAATATTTCTAGTCATGTCCTCTTTTGGAAGGCCAAACAAAGTACTTTACTTTCACAACGAAATAGTGTCTCCATGACATGGTGCCGGCGACAACAGTGAGAATCAACAGTTACGCGTTCTTTCTTTGCATGAACATTTTGGCGGCATTATGCAAATCTTCCCACATCGTGATGTAGACATGTGGGGGTGTGTTTAAACGAGTATATAAAGTATATCTCTTTGGGTTTGAGACTTTAGTCTTACTTACTAACTTACTAACCTTATTGTAAAGTGTTACCAATATTAATATAAATAAAATAAAATAATACAACATAAGTGTCACAGGGAGCTCAGGAGGCACAGGAGAGCTGGAGACATAGGAGGAGTAATGGTGGTGTGTGCGGGCCATACACGCCAAATGGCCACACCCATTACCGGGAGTGCCATGGACTGGGGAACGACCTCCATAGTTGTTTCAGGTCCAACAGACCTAGGGATAGGGAGCCAGTTCTGTCAACATTGCACTGGCTTCCTATCAAATATCGTATAGATTTTAAAATCTTGCTTATTACTTATAAAGCCCTGAATGGTTTAGCACCTCAGTATTTGAACGAGCTCTTGTTACATTATAGTCCTCCATGTCCACTCCGTTCTCAAAACTCTGGCAATTTGATAATACCTAGAATATCGAAGTCAACTGCGGGCGGCAGATCCTTTTCCTATTTAGCGTCCAAATTCTGGAATAACCTACCTAACATTGTTCGGGAGGCAGACACACTCTTGCAGTTTAAATCTAGATTAAAGACCCATCTCTTTAACCTGGCTTACACATAGCACACTAATACGCTTCTAATATCCAAATCCGTTAAAGGATTTTTAGGCTGCATTAATTAGTTAAACCGGAATCGGGAACACTTCCCATAACACCCAATGTACTTGCTACATCGTTAGAAGAATGGCATCTACGCTAATATTAGTCTGTTTCTCTCTTATTCCGAGGTCACCGTAGCCACCAGATCCAGTCTGTATCCAAGTCAGAGGGTCACTGCAGTCACCCGGATCCAGTCTGTATCCAGCCCAGATAGTGGATCAGCACCTAGAAAGGACCTCTACAGCCCTGAAAGACAGCGGAGACCAGGACAACTAGAGCCCCAGAGACAGATCCCCTGTAAAGACCTTGTCTCAGACGACCACCGAGACAAGACCATAGGAAACAGATGATTCTTCTGCACAGTCTGACTTTGCTGCAGCCTGGAATTGAACTTATGGTTTCGTCTGGTCAGAGGAGAACTGGCCCCCCGCCTGAGCCTGGTTTCTCCCAAGGTTTTTTCTCCATTCTGTCACCGATGGAGTTTTGGTTCCTTGCCGCTGTCGCCTCTGGCTTGCTTAGTTGGGGACACTTCATTTACAGTGATATCGTTGACTTGATTGCAAATTATTGCACAGATACGATTTAAACTGAACTGAGCTGCATGATGACATCACTGAATTCAATGATGAACTGCCTTTAACTGTCATTTTGCATTATTGACACCCTGTTTATATAATTAATTTTGTTCAGTTGCTTTGAAGCAATCTTTTTTGTTTAAAGCGCTATATAAAGAAAAGGTGACTTGACTTGACAGACGGATCAGGGCAGACAGATTCCAGGCAGACAGACTGTTCAACATATAAAGACAGTTCGTTCACGGCCTCCATGGTCGTATCAGGACAGGAAGAGAGTCCAGATGATGAAGGAAGACAGGGTATCTCAATATTAAAGTTAATTAAGTCCTCAGAGTCCCGACTCAGCTCACCCTCAGCGGTGGTGCAGTTGGCGGGGCTTTTCTCAGCCCCCCCTTCTCCACCATTTCATCCCCCATAGCATGCGTTGTTGCCAGCTCTCGCACCTGGTCAGACGGTCGGCCAGGATCTGGCTCCGGGGCAATCCTCAGCACTGTCGATCTTTCTGGGCTTTGACTCTCTTTCTGAGGTGGGCTCTGGCTGATGCTCTGGGTCCGAAGTGGGGCTGGCGAGTTCCTCATCAGCATAGAATGCAGTCAGCAGTGAATTGATAATGATGCAAATCATGCACACAATTGCTACTCACCAGCACCCACTCTACAAATTAACTAGACACAGGTGAACTGACTTACATAATCAGTTGGAGACAGAAACTTGGTCAAGGAACATGAAGAGGGAAAACACAACAACAAAGTCCGTAAGTGTGACAGAATCAGAGTAGAAACAATTATAGATCAACAAGTTATTATTATTATTATTACTAACTGCCTTATATGCAATGTTAAATGTTTCTTAACAAATCAGTTGTACAATTTATCCTTTCATTATAGTAACAAGTTTACTGTTTAGTTTATTAGTTAAAGATTTTATGAGAAACACTGTGCTGTACCTTATGTATTTCCAAATGGATCAAAATTGAATCGCATCAAGATCAGTATTGAAACAAATCACAAACTTGTAATCAAATTATGACTTTATGTCAGTAGTCAACCATATAGGCCTAATTCTTATTCATCTCAATGACAGCAATTCAGATCATGGGTGTTCACTTCAAGAGATTTTTTATTAAATACATTTTTCATCTTTGTCATGAGAAATAATCTTTTACACAATTTTATTTATCCAGTTCTTTTATTAGATAAATAATTACTGAGTATTGGACAAACCAGAATATTTAAATTATGTAACTTAAGACTGCATATTTTCTTAATTTTTAATGACTGCTTGATTGTCATTTGCTGCCCTTTGATGATGTGGGAGGGTCATAAAAGAGCATGGAGAATATTTAAAGGCCTGTCTAGACTAAAAAAAACAGCACTTTATAGGTTCTAGTTTTCTGAAACTGAGAGGATGGATTTATCATCACAAGAATACAGTCCTACTCAGTTGTGTTTTCCTGCAGTGAACAACTCTTGTCTTAAAGGGACACATCATGTTTCCACTCAGACAGTGGTGTATCTCTTATTGGTGTCTGCAATGACTGTGACCATTCTAGGAAATTCGGTGGTCATCATTTCAATCGCGCACTTCAAACAGCTCCAGACTCCCACTAACATCCTGGTGATGTCTCTGGCTCTAGCAGATCTGCTGCTTGGACTGGTGGTCATGCCTTTCAGTATGATCCGTTCTGTGGATGGCTGCTGGTATTATGGAGATGCCTTCTGTTTGCTGCACTCAAGCTTTGACCTGTTTCTCACATCAGTGTCTATTTTTCATCTCATTTTTATTGCTATTGATCGGCATCAGGCTGTTTGTTATCCGCTTCAGTATCCTACAAGAATAACCATACCTGTCGCATGGGTCATGGTGATGATAAGTTGGAGCATGGCTGCATTATATTCTTATGGCTTAGTGTATTCAAAAGCTAATGTGGAAGGACTGGAAGAATACAGTGAGTCAATATACTGTATGGGAAGTTGTACTTTGCTTTTCAATTCATTGTGGTCAGTTTTAGACACATTACTAACTTTTTTCTTGCCTTGTTCTGTCATGATTGGACTATATGCAAGAATATTTGTAGTTGCAAAAAAGCACATTAGAACAATCGGTGAGGCAAACCAGCATGAAAACGAGAATATGTTTAAAAGCTCTCGACGATCTGAACGCAAAGCAGCAAAAACTCTCGGTGTGGTCGTGGGTGCTTTTATTATTTGCTGGTTACCGTTTTTTATAAACTCTTTGATGGATCCTTATATCAACTTTTCCACTCCTTTTGTCCTCTTTGACGCATTTGGCTGGTTTGGCTACATTAACTCAACCATAAACCCCATCATATATGGCCTTTTCTACCCATGGTTTAGAAAATCTCTTTCTCTCATTATAACAATGAGAATATTTGAACCAAACTCCTCTGATATCAATGTCTTCACTGTTTGATTCCATTTTCATATGTGCAGCACATTGATACTTTGTAACATTTGCAAATCACATAAATAAATACAGTGTAAAATCAGATGCTTAATCTGTGCAAAATTAAATGGTGATCTAAAATCAGTTCTGACAAAGACTTGAATTCTGATTTGATGATTCAGACAACATTTTTAAAATGTATATTTTATTCAGTTTTTAGTGTACAAAAGTGGTATGCTGAAGCTTACGGCATATTTCTTATAGGTTTTTATTAATTAAGTATTTCTTTCCAACCAAAGAAGGTCTTTAAAAGCCTTCCAGGAGAAAGTCATCCCTTTGTGTTTTTGTTCCTCTCAGTGGTGTTTGCTTTGAAATATATGATCTTCTTGCTGCCATCTTTGCTCATGTGTTCAGTTCCAGAATTATTTTTAAATTAGATTATAAGGCTGAAAACTGTCATTTGCACAGACATTGTTACCTTGATAGAATGGAGAAAATAAAATACAGTGTGCATATTGTTTTTTTGTTTTTTTGAAGGGGAGGTTTATGAATTGGGCCCAAGACATCTTTAATGTTCAGGGCAAAAATAAGACTGAAGGTGAAATATTCTCAGCCCTAACCTCAAACACACCTGAACCAGCTAATCAAGGTCTAGGGGTTATTAGAAAGCTACAGGCAGGTGAGTTTTTATCAAGGCTGGATCAAAATTCTGCAGTACTGTGGCTCTCCAGGACAAACGTCCCCTCCAATGTAACATATAAAGGTTGTTTGCCTTTTTGTCTTTCTGTGAAGTTGAAATGGCATTAGATGTAATGATCCATGTTGTTGCATTTTGATTAGGATTTATTTCAGCTAAAACTGTATAGCTTTCTTTTAAACTCAACCAAATGTTTTTGGACAAACCAGTCTGTACACTCTCAGAAAAAAAGTGCAAGCTATCACTGGGCATTACCCTAAAGTAGAAAAAACCCAAAGGTACATAATTATATTTGATTTATCCATAAATGGTACATTAGTACCTTAAGCACACGTGTCAAAATCCAGTCCTGGAGGGCCATTGTCCTGCAGAGTGTAGCTCCAGCCAGCTCCAAAACACCTGGAAGTTTCTAGCAATCGTGAGAACCTTGCCTGCATCCAAAATCACAATCTCCTGAGTAGGTACTTTTATGAATAAGTAAATACTTCACAACTGCAAAAAGAATACGTTCTATATAGTATGAATGTGTGTATGAATGTGACATACTTCTTTTGTCACATACTGTTTTTCACTTACTGTATAGTTGGGAAGTATGCAGTTTTGGATACAGCCCTTGATTAGCTGGTTCAGGTGTGTTTGATTAGGGTTAGCAAAACTCTGCAGGACAGTGGCCCTCCAGGAACTGCATTTGACAGCCTCGTCTTAAAGGTACATACTTAAATGTACCTTTAGTTCCATTTAAAAGGTTACCGCCCCAGTGAGAGTTTTGTACCTTTCCTCTGAGAGTGTATATTTTTAATTTTAATGAGTGCTCATTGGTCATTTGTTGCCCTGTGATGATGTGGGAGGGTCAGAAAATAGCATGAAGTGTATTTAAGGGCCTAAATAGTCCAACTGAAACAGAATTTACTAGATTTGACTTTTAGATTTGAAACCACGACAGGCAGGATGGATTTATCATCACAAGAATATGATCCCACTCAGTTTTGTTTTCCTGCAGTGAACAACTCTTGTCTTAAAGGGACACATCATGTTTCCACTCAGACAGTGGTGTATCTCCTATTGGTGTCTGCAATGATTGTGACCATTCTAGGAAATTCGGTGGTCATCATTTCAATCGCGCACTTCAAACAGCTCCAGACTCCCACTAACATCCTGGTGATGTCTCTGGCTCTAGCAGATCTGCTGCTTGGACTGGTGGTCATGCCTTTCAGTATGATCCGTTCTGTGGATGGCTGCTGGTATTATGGAGATGCCTTCTGTTTGCTGCACTCCACTTTTGACTTGTTTCTCACATCAGTGTCTATTTTGCATCTTGTTTGTATTGCTATTGATCGGCATCAGGCTGTTTGTTATCCGCTTCAGTATCCTACAAGAATAACCATACCTGTCGCATGGGTCATGGTGATGATAAGCTGGGCTATGATTGCAGTCTACTCATATGGTCTACTGTACTCAAAAGCTAATGTGGAAGGACTGGAGGAATATATTGGATCAATATATTGTATAGGACATTGCAGTCTGCTTTTCAGTAAATTATGGTCTGTTTTAGACACATTAATAACTTTTTTCTTTCCTTGTTCTGTTATGTTTGGACTGTATGTTAGGATTTTCGTAGTTGCAAAAAAACATGTAAGAACAATCAGTGAGGCAAACCAGCATGAAAATGAGAATGTATTTAAAAGCTCTCGACGATCTGAACGCAAAGCAGCAAAAACTCTTGGTGTGGTCGTTGGTGCTTTTATCATTTGCTGGTTGCCATTTTTTATTAACTCCGTGATGGATCCCTACATCAACTTTTCCACCCCACTTGCTCTCTTTGAAGTGTTTGTCTGGTTAGGTTACATTAACTCCACCATAAACCCCATCATATATGGCTTTTTCTACCCATGGTTTAGGAAAACCCTTTCTCTCATTGTAACAAGGAGAATATTTGAACCAAACTCATCTGATATCAATGTTTTCACAGTTTGATTTAATTTCAAACTGTGCATCACATTGGACAACATTCAATATTTTTATACTTACTGAAATCATTTACAATAAAATGAATGAAGAACAGTGTAAATTACATGTGTTGTATTTGTGCAAAATTAAAAGATGATTTATCTGACTTTGTATCCTGGCAAAATAGGTCTACATAAAACATAAAAAAAAAAAAAGCAGTCCATCTTAGTGTAGTATAAGTGAATGTGTCACAAATGTACAGAGGTGGGCAAAGTACACAATTCCATTACTTGAGTGAAAGTACAGATACTACTGGTCAAATATTACTCTATTACAAATGAAAGTGGTAAAGACAGATTTTTACTTAAGTAAAAGTGAAGTACTTGCTTTTAAAAGTACTTAAGTACCAAATGTAAATTTCCTATGCACTGTTTTATTATTGTTGTATTTAATACTTGCAGTACCTTATGCCTCTGAAGCAACTTACAATACATTATGAATACTGAATACACTGACTAGCTTGTAGTATCTTTGGAATAAAGAGCTTTTGTAATGTTAAAAACTATAGAAATGAACAATCAAACCTGCTGTAATAATCAGCAACACAATATCTGTATAACTTTACAACAGCAACACTGCTTTAACAAGAAAGCAAAACAGCAAGATTTATCTGAAATCAAAACAAACATTTCGGAAATGCTCTCTAATCACTCTTGCAGTGCTTTGAATGTGCAGTGCTGCTTCAAGTCAAACCCCTACTGTGTTTTGTTAGGAGGCGCACAACAGTTTTTCTGTGACTTTAGGTAATATTTTCATTAAGAACTGAATTGTTGCAAATAAATATCACATTTGCAGCAGGTCAGTGTTCAAAAAATGCTGGGAAATTACTTCACATAGCCCTACATGAGTGATTACTAGCAGACTGTCTGAAAAAAAAAAAATCACGTTTTAGAGAAGAAGAAAAAAATCACCCACCCACTTTCAAAGCTACAAGTAGGAAGTAACAACTTTTTTACTTCGACGACCTTGATAGAAATGTAGTGTAGTGAAAAGTACTATATATGTCTTGCAAATGTAGAGAAGTTTCCAGAAAAAATAATACTCAAGTAAAGTACAGATACTCAAAAAGTGTACTTGAGTACAGTGATCAAGTAAATGTACTTCATTACTGTCCACCTCTAAAAACGTATGTGTTGTGTCACATCTATTGTGGTATATCATATGCATGAAAAAACATTCATAGATATAGGCCCTATTAGTTCCAAAAACTGCCCCTTCATTCAGCATATGAGGAAAACATGAGCAAAAAAAAGGAATTCTGGCACACTGTGCCTTATATATAACATTAAATACATATTGCCTCCCAAATGATAAAAAAATTGTTGAATTCTGATTTGATGGTCCAAACATTTCAAAAATAAAGATTTTAAGTTACGTATAAAAGCGGAATGTTTGTCTGAAGCTTAAGGCACACATATTCAGTAGTTTATACATTCAGTATTATTCAACCAAATTTCTATAAAAGCCTTTATGAGCAAGGAATCCCTTAGCATTTTTATTAGGGCTGGGTTTAAATAGATTTCTGCGTTTTAATAGATTTTTATGAACCGATATCCATTCTTAAATCCGAAAATTGCTGTTCTCAAGTGATGCGTGAACAAACCTGTACTAAACATTAGCTGTTTGTAGCATGCAGCCCGTCCAATAAATCGCAGTATGCACAGTCTTTCAGATTCTATTTCATCACAAAATGTTAATAATAATAAATACTGTTTTGGCACTCTTTAATATGGCGCCACAGAACACAGTATCCACCTCAGATCAAGCTAAGTGCTAGCACAGAGATCCCGTGAACCAATCACGCTTACTCTCATAGTCTATAGTTTATTTATCCCTTCACAACCAGTACATAATTAGTCAACTTTATGCTGTTATTTCTTCGGATTACAAAAAAAGTCATTATTAAAAAACAAAAATAAATAAATAAAAAACTTGCTCTTGTCGATTTAATAAATTGTAACCTTCTTTAATATTTTTACTCAAGTCAAGTCACCTTTATTTATATAGCACTTTTAACAATACAGATTGTGTCAAAGCAGCTTTACAGTATTAAATAGGAAAATAGTGTGTCAATGCAAAAGGACAATAGTAAACACTCAATTTTCACTTAAAGGCAGTGAATTGAGTGATGTCATCGTCCAGCTCAAGTTCAGATTAAATAGTATCTGTGCAATCAAGTTGACGATATCGCTGGAAATTAAGTGTCCCCAGCTAAGCAAGCCAGAGGCAACAGCAGCAAGAAACCAAAACTCCATCAGTGACAGACAAACAAAAATTATCTCATGCATGTTCCGTATTCCAAGTGTTCTGAAGGAATATGGTAGGGCTGTTTCGAGAAACAAATCGAAAATGTAATCTATTATTAGTTGAAACTCTTCCAAGCATATATGTGACCCTGGACCACAAAACATAAGGTTCAATTTTTTTAAAATTGAGATTTACACATCATCTAAAAGCTGAATAAATATGCTTTCCATTAATGTATGGTTTGTTAGGATAGGCCAAAAAACTTAAAGCACTATTTAACTTGCCTCTGTTGTATTGTGTTTATTTGTCCTATTGCTCATAATTTGTTTATTTTATTACTGATTGTTTACTTGAGTAAGGTAGGATGGGGGATAGCATGCTCATTAACAAAATTAAACTCTTGTAAACATCCGTAAATATTGTTTATGACTGTAGCTGATGCTAATGTAATTCTCGGCCATGACCTGTCATTTGCCTTTATATAAGCAAACTGGCCGTGAGGTTCTGCTTTAGGATTCTGGATCTGCAGTTATATCATAAACTTGGGCCTTGAGCTTTAAAGCATGGAAATTGAATTTCTTGAACATCACTGCCTTCCCCACTGGAATACAAACTGTTTACTTGACTTTCATTTGAATTATGTAATATTCTTGTACATATATGCAATCTCTGTGCTAACAGTGTGTGGAAATCTACTTGTCATCATCTCTATAACGATTTTCAAGCAGCTTCACACACACCGACCAACTTCCTCATCCTCTCACTGGCCCTTTCTGACTTCTTGGTGGGAATCTGTGTGATGCCGGTTGAAAGCATTAGACGCATTAACTCCTGTTTTTATACGGGAAAGTTGCATTGTCGCATCTTTCATGTGATTATGTCTGTTCTTGGGTCTGTGTCATTCATTAATGTCATGCTTGTAGCTATCGATCGTTATTTTGCTGTTTGTGAGCCAATCATGTATATGTCAAAAATGACAATTAGAAATGATTGTGCATAAGTTTAGGATGGTCTGTGTCCATCTGTTATTATCTAAAACCAATAGATTTGTTCATTTTGTATGTATGAATTCTCACTGTGGCCTTGAGACAAGTTAAGCCATTTCCAACACTTCAAAGAAAAGGGCATCTCAGAAAAATCCCAAATCATTCCAGAAATCAGAGGTGAAAGCAACAAAAACATTGAGCATAATCGTCTTCGTGTATTTCATTTGCTAGGTTCCCTGGTAAATGAGTATGCTTATTATGAAACAGTTTCATTACTCAGTTTGTTTTACACAAATCCATGCATCAATCCCTTTATTTATGCAATAAATCCTTGTTCAAAAAGTCAGTGAAGCTTTTAGTTAGCCTAAAAATACTGCAGACAGCCACTAACCAGATGAACTTATTTCCTGAAGACTGTAAATATGAAAATGCCTGTATTTGTTAAAAAAAAAAAATAAAAAAAAAATAAAAAAATTAAAAAATTATGTTTGCATTGGTGATCTTTGGTGGCCTTTTGATCTTTACATCCTTGAGTCTCTTCATTTAGAATGACAGTACACAATAAAGACATTAAAATTAGGAGACTGAAACGTTATTATTAAAACGTGAAGAGAACTGTTTTTGTAAACTCTAGCATAATGCTGAATAATTAACCCATGTGTGAATCATACTTAATATCTACTTTATTTCTTACTAGTTTGCAGTGAAATAAACTCAAGAACAAGTCATGGTTTCTGTTTCAGCTGAAGTAAGTCTTGTAAATGCCCTTGTTTCTGAGCTGAAGCGGAAGATTGAAGCGAAATCACGTGACCCAGGCGTCAAGAAATCAGCTGGGGCTCGGAGTTTCACTCAGGAAATCCAGGTAAACTAAACAAGCGACGTGCATATCAAAGTAAAAGACGTGTCTTTGTACTCAGTGTAAGCACACTGACTTAATTAAGAAGGACTTTAGAGAAAAAGTCAGTGATAAAATGAACAGAAGCGTCGCTGATCCTGAACTTCATGCAGTGTGAAACTGTCTTTGACAGCGCGTGATCTAAATATCTATTTGACACGGTCCCACGCGTTCATATTCCTGACCATTCTTGGTGAATGTTTGGTGTGTGTCAGTGAAGTAAAAATAAAAACCGTCTGATTTTATAAATTAATGTGTTTGTGAGTTCGGGCGCTGTGGTTTCCGCATTCTTTCGTTTTGCAGGTGCAGTAAATGTTAGTAAACTAGTCAGATGAACAAGGTCTGCTAGTGAGCCCGCTAACATTTGGAAGCTGTTTTCATATCATTATTGAACTGTTAAGAGATATTTAAAGCGAGGCACGGAGTCACACTATATGGGGAAAGTTGTCACAATGGGAATGGCACGGTATAGGCTATAGCATTTACCATTATGCTGTTGTGGACTGTAAATAGTATACAACACATGAAAAAAATATGAACAAATAAATAAACTTTTTCTGTTTTAATCTAATATTATTATAAAGTCAGCTTTTGTCTGAATGCATGGGATATAGCACCTTAAAATATATGTGAAAGTGACAGAATGCACAAAAAATATTTTAATTGTTACAGTATTTGAATTGAAGACGAACTAAGTGTTTATAAGCAATATAAAAATATTTTTAAAAGGATATATTAATGTTTTGTATCATATAAAAGAGCTCCTGTATATTCATATTCATGTTTACCCTGTAATTCTGACAATAAGTTTGATTTAACGTGTAATCTTACTAGGTTTGGTGATTCATTCTGTGAAGATCTCCATCATGTCTGGATCAGGCGGGGTTGACCCAAATATGCTGGCTCAGACTATAAGTTCAAATATCCAGAGAATAACATTGCTAAGTGAGTAGTTTTACTACATCCATCCTTATTTATGGGATGTGAAGACTGTTGACCATAAATGTTGAACAAGCATATGCTTTATGTATCTATAATATATTATAAAACCATCCATTTTGGCCTAAAACTAACTGGAAGGTCGCTCAGTCCTTGGATCAAATGTTTTGTTACTCATTGTAATGAGACAAAAAAAAAAACACATCTACAAACCACAACATGCAAAATTGTGAAAGTGAATTTATTATGAAAATGAATGGAAACCATAATACACACTATTACATAAACCAGTAGCACAGGAGGTGTTTTCCAGTGTGTGTTTGTCTAGATATTGTCTTTGTTTTTACCAGCTAATGAAATCCAGCAGATGGTGAGACATTTTGGAACAGCACAAGACACGACTAACCTGCGACAGACATTGTGAGTTAAATACAATCAGCTAGTTCTGTTCCCTTCAAATGACCACATATAAAAATAAGTGAACAGTTATATATGTCACTCCAATTATATGTGTTTGTATTTGTCAAACATACAGACAAGAGAAACAGCAGAAGGTCAGTCAGCTTGCTAAAGTGACAGACAAATACATGAAAGATTTCAGTGCTTTACCTGTGACCACAGAACAGGTGAAGCTTCCTCGCTGTCCCACATAGAAGATATTTTGAAGAATATTTTGTGATATCTACTATCCTTTTAACAGTCCTGCTCACATATGGCATTCTTCTTTTCTTACACAGCGGCAAAGAAAAATCCAGCGAGAACGTCTCATCACTGAATTCTCCAATGCGCTAGCCGTTTTCCAGAAAGTTCAGCGAGAGGTAGCAAAGAAGGAGAAGGAGTTTGTGGCGCGTGTCCGAGCAAGCTCGAGAGTTTCAGTAAGGTTCATCTTCTACACTTGGACTGAAAGAATGACATAAACGAATTGATATTATCCACCCAACTGAAGGTTGAATCCTATCATTGAGCATGTATACATGCACACCAGTAAGCTGATAACTTACAAATATCAGTTTATTAAAATAACCAGTTTTCCCCGTTTACATGCACATGAGTAACCTGGCAATGCAAGTAAGCTGCATTTACATGACTTCATTAATAAATCCCGTTATTTCCCTGTAGTGACGTCAAAATGTAATCATTTGCATATCTGACTCAAGAGTATTCCATACATTTGTCAGTTTTGATGTTAAATTAAGCTTGCAACATGTCAAACTTACAGCTCATATATTATCCTGTCATGCAGTTATAAACACAGCATTGTGAATGAACCACTTCTACTTCTGCTGCACGAGATGAGAACACATTTTTATAATTTTCTGAGTCATGAAAAAGTCTGCTTTTGTGATATATTTCCTTCTTTCTTTACTGCAAGACGCTTGCTTGGTCTAGATGCGCTTAAATCTGCACTAACAATGCATTCCTATCACGTATCACACATGCGCACTTCAATAAGCTGACAGAAGGTAGGTTATTCTGTTTACATGCCGTGCGAAATCGGAGTAAGAGGCAAAAAACTACCTGTTTCAACCAGTTTATTTCTTACGCCGGTTATGAGCTTAACCAAACGGGTTATCGCGTTTACATGACCAAGTGTGTTTTCGGCTAATTAAGCATAATCCGCTAAAGAACATGCATGTAAACGTGCTCATTTATAGAGACACTAATATCAAATGTTTAAGTGCCAGTAGTCCATTTTTTTGTTAGTTATACAGCATTATTTTAAATTCAATTTTATTTTTATATTTTCCACATTTTATAGTTTTTAATTTAGTTTAAGTTAAAAGTTTTTTATTCTGTTGTGCTTTGCCATTTTTTTTTTTTAAATATATCTATGTAGTTCTTATTAATTAGTTTTAGTTTATTTAGTTTGAGTTAGTTTAGTACTTCAAGGTAAACTAAATGAAAGGAGAGATGTTGTCATGGCAACTAGCTGAAATAAAAATAAGTGTAAGGATTTTTAGTACTCCATTTCAGTTTATGTTTATGGTTTTAGTTAGGCGTCATATCCCTGGTTATACACACTACTTAAAAGCCACATATGACTCCAGATAGGATGCACTGAATGTTTGTTTAAAAAGCATGATTGAGAATCACTGTTTTGTTGCAGTACCATTTTGTACTGCAGATGATAGTTTATATCATATAACATTATAAATATATAGTTTATATATTTATAATGGTGTTTTTTGTGAGTAATAAAAGGGAGTAGTGGCATATTGGCACTTTATTATGGTTTTCTATACGTTTTCCTCACAATCCTCTATCTGTTTATAGGTTGGTGATAAAGATGATGGGTTTGGAGGATTTTCATCACCCTTTCAAAGGTTTCAAAAGTGTTTTTTCCACCACCTCCGCTTGTCACATTTATACATAAATAAATAAATAAATAAATAAAACAAAATGAATAAATGTTTTCAGTGAGGCTCATGCTCAAACTCAGAGCTATGATGAAGCCATCACAGAGGAAGATCTGCAGCTCATTCAAGATAGAGAATCAGCAATCAGACAGCTGGAGGTGAGACGCATTCAAGCCCAGAGACAACAAAAAACTCATTTACAAGTGACAAGAATTGTGCTAGTGTAATGCTTTTTGACTGGTTGTTTTTGCTGTGCAAAAACATTTAGGGATGTGTAAAACATACTCTCTTGTTTTTCAGTCGGACATCACAGACATTAATGAAATCTTCAAAGATCTGGGCATGATGGTGCATGAACAGGGAGACATGATCGGTAAGATCAGAGAAATACAGTATAACTAGGTTTTTACACTTTCTTAGTATGAGGGCCAGAGTGTGCTCATGTGTTATTTCATTGTTGAAAAGTAAACAAATGGAAGCTGTCCTGTCACTAATGAGCCAAAATCTAATGGACAGTAAACAAATCTCTGCTTCCGTCAGGGTTAGTGCTATTTGTCTGTCTCTATATGAACAGCTTGCTGCCTAGAATTTAAGGAAATTGTCATTTAGCAACAATACTTTTCTTTATTTACATTTTGTCCTCTAAAAATAAAATGATATAAAATAAATAAATAAATCCATCTGTGTGGTTTTGTTTAGACTTGGTTCTGAGGGAGTCTCTGTATAGTGATGAAACTCTCAGACAGGAAAGTGCAATTAAAGGTGTTAAAATGGAGAAGCAGGTGCTGATAATGAAGACCTGCGAGGCTTCACACAAACCAGCTCAGTGGGACTGTTTGTTCAAGCACTAAACTTTTAATGATAAGACGTGAGCTATTAGTAAGCACACATTTGTGTTGTTTACATATGTGATATTTCATCAGAATTACAAGAGTTTGCATCATTGCTTGTGCTGTCCACCAAATCTCTGGCATGCATACCTGAATGAATAATGAAATAGTGCTCTTTAAAGGATTTTAAATGGACTTCTAGGAAATTAATTACTATCCAAGGGGACAATGCATTATCCATGTTTTAAACAATGAATAATAACTTTTTGATGATCGAGTCAGAATATTTGGTTAGTTATCAGAAAAGAAATGAATTCACTGTTTAACTGTGAAAGTTTTTCCTCTGTTTATCTCCATCCCATTTTGCAGACAGTATAGAGGCCAATGTTTCAAATGCAGAGATCAATGTGCAGTCGGCCACACAACAACTGAACAGAGCAGCAAGTCACCAGGTACAGCTGATTTTTTACTAATGATCCATCATTCACTCATCCTTACATCATTTCAAACCCATCTTATCTTATTCCTTCTGTCGAACACAAAACAAGAAATTTAGCCTAATGAAAGTAGATGGAGACGGACAGTGTCAAGCTCCAAAAGAATGAAAAAGCACCGTAAACTTAGCCCATATGACTTGTGCACTATATTCCAATTCCTTTTCAATATTTCATGCTACTAGCTTCGTATGAGAAATAGATGCAAATTTAAGTTGTAATTTGCCTGTAAGCTTCCCTTGCACTGGCATGTTTGAGTTGGTGTACATTATATTGCTATTAAATTCAATATTTTTTAATTAAATATATAATAATTAATTAAATGTACTATTGTATTAACATGTTTAATTGACAACCCTTGTTATTATTATTATCATACTAGTGACTCGTTTCTTCTTTTCACTGTAGACGTCATCCCGCAAGAAGATTTTCATCCTGATCGCTGTTCTGATTGTGCTGGCTGTCATTATTGGTTTGATTATCTGGGCTTCTGTCAAAAAATAAGCATATCATCTGATGTCCCACAGCATTTGCACTGGCATGTTTATAATGAGTTATGGAGGTTTGTCATTAAGTGAAGCTGTCTTGAGTTGCTTTCTAAATACAGTTAAGATATTGCCACTAACAGAATATATCATTTAAGTCAAGCTCTATGGACGGCATGTTTGGTGTGTGGTTCATTACCACAGAAACTTATTTTAACTCCACTTGTTAAAACATGCATTGGGATAAACATTCAACAGAGACTGTACATAGAGCTTAACTTGTGTTTAAAATAGTTTTAACATTGTTACTGTTAACAGATGATCAATTCCAGCTTCATGCATCTTTCACCCATCTGGTTTGTTATAGAAGCTGCCATTCCTGATAGCACAATATGCTAAATATGAGATTTCATTGGTTGAAAATGGCACGGATGAATGTGTTTATCTCTGACAGTTAGTATGAAGCTGCTGCTATAAAGGTGAATAAGTGCACTTCACTTTTAAACTGCTCTCAAACACTGTATTTGAACAAATAAATGAAATGAAAACACACTACCAGTCAAAACATAAATCTAGTCATAATAAAAAATGAGTAAGTGTGGCTAAAAATTTGACTGGTAGTGTATTTTCAGGTTCATTAATTTTTTTAAATAAGTGGGATAATGTGTGAATCTCAAGCACAATACAAAAACAGTGAAAATTTTATGGACTATGAAAATGTCTGTGGAGTTTATTATATGACCCTACAAAGTCTCTCGTGTCAAGGAAAATGTAAAGCTACTGCTGATTGATGCGCTTTGTGTTCCTCAATTCCTTTTAATCTTGTTAGTTATTAGCCATGTGTTCAGTCTCACTGTGCCAAAATCATCTCTGTAAAATTATCCTGAAACAGATGCTACAGTTTCAACAACCAAGCAATGTCAATGAAATGTTTGTCTATGTGTATGGTATTGCTGTATATAAATGTTATATGACCTGAAACGAGTACGGTTGATCATTAAAGGAGCTAAATCAGGTTTACCCAGTTGACAGGAAATAACCACTAGATGGAGACGATGTCAAATGTGAAGTTGCATTTTAAGCTCAGCTCAAATGGTAGTCAGTTTACCTTTGACCTGTTAAAGGGCTGCCAAATTAATTTATTTTGTAGGCAATAATTTATCTTCTTTTTATCATTTGTTTTTGTTGTTTTTTTTCCCCATGATTTAGTGCAGTTTTAAATAATAAATTGTAAATGATGTTGAATCACCATTTTCCCAAAAACTGAAATGCTGCTCTAGAGATAAATGAAGACAAATCCAGTTGTATGTGTGGTTAATCCAGAGGTGTTTGTATAAGGAAATATACAGTATAAGGAAAAAATACGTAGCTTAATGTGCATTTAAATAAAATCATTAGGAAAAATAAAAATCTTGACATTTAATGGGGTCATATGATGCGATTTAAATTTTTCCTTTCTCTTTGGAGTGTTACATCACATGTGGTTGCCGCAAGCCCAACAGACGCTCCTTCGTAGAATCCGTGTGTGATGCTGTTTCGTTGAGAAAGTGAAACTACTTTGTTTGGCCTTCCAAAAGAGGACAAGATTAGAAATCATGTTTATATCACGTTTATAATGGGGTTTATGTCTTGTCGCTTTGGCCGGACAGGGCATCACAATATGTTAAGGGGCGTAACATTTCCTTCACACGCTTGAGGCATTCGGCCAATCACAACACACTGGATAGCTGGCCAATCAGCGTACACCTCGCTTTTCAGAGCGATGAGCTTTGTAAAAATCGACGCGTTTCAGAAGGTGTAGCGTAGAGAAGAAACAATAATGTACAGTGTGTGGAAAATAATGTGTTTTTTGAAACTTAAACCGCATAAACACATTTCATTACACCAAATACACAAAATAATGTTCTTTTTAGCAGCATCATATGACCCCTTTAAAGCAACGGTATGATCCCCTACAGTTAAGTGAGTGAAATTCACTCTCATAATTATAACTGTTGTTGGAAAGCCATTCGCCTCATTAGAAGTCAGTGTGCATCAGAATAATTTTGAAACTGATTAAAAAAAAAATCTCATACAGTTGCATTAAAATAATGTGTTGAATGTAGCTTAAAACCAAAGACTATCAACCTGCTTGCTGCCACGTATTGCTGTCTGCATGTGACCACTACCAAGTGAAAAATGAAAAGTTCACCTCAAAAATCAAGGCTCAGTTGGTTTACCCATTGTAGAACTAGCAAATACACCACCCAGATGCAAAGAGTTGGTTTTATCAACAAATAATTGCGTGGACTGTTTGTACTTATAAGCAGAAACACTTTTCACAGAAATATCAGTCATGTTCAGGTACGTACACTTGTTACATTTTTCGCTATAATGTTAAATGTGTGTTCTAAATGTGAGACTGCTGGCCTAAGATGCTATTTTGCATTAAAACAAAAACTTTAGATATATTGCTTATGAATTGGAGAAAGTGCAACGCGCAATATGGCGGATTAGTCCCGCCTTCTACATAAAAGAGCCAATAGCTGATTGGTAAAGTCATCGGGTCACTGCAGTGACCATTAGAAATTCTGGTTGCTATAGAAACAGTGCGTGTTCTGGGCACGGTTAGTACTGCACATGCGCATTGCCTGTTTGAGCATAAGAAACAAAATTTGTGAGAATGTTATTGTCAGATTTCATTGGTGATTTTAAATATGAAATTTAATTGTAAGCATGGTAAAAAGCTTTGGTGAATTTGATGTTTCCCTATTCAAATAGATAGGTGTTGTACTTGAATGACTGATAGCTCCCCGAGAGGTGCTTCAAAGATAGCCGCTGAGTGAAATTATTTGCCTTGAAAGGACTTATAAAATAATAATAAAACAAAAAAAACTGAAATATTTCAGGTCTTTTATTGTTTTAATACTGATGATTTTGGCATACAGCTCATGAAAACCCAAAATTCCTATCTCAAAAAATTAGCATATTTCATCCGACCAATAAAAGAAAAGTTTTTAATACAAAAAAAGTCAACCTTCAAATAATTATGTTCAGTTATGCACTCAATACTTGGTCGGGAATCCTTTTGCAGAAATGACTGCTTCAATGCGGCGTGGCATGGAGGCAATCAGCCTGTGGCACTGCTGAGGTGTTATGGAGGCACAGGATGCTTCGATAGCGGCCTTAAGCTCATCCAGAGTGTTGGGTCTTGCGTCTCTCAACTTTCTCTTCACAATATCCCACAGATTCTCTATGGGGTTCAGGTCAGGAGAGTTGGCAGGCCAATTGAGCACAGTAATACCATGGTCAGTAAACCATTTACCAGTGGTTTTGGCACTGTGAGCAGGTGCCAGGTCGTGCTGAAAAACGAAATCTTCATCTCCATAAAGCTTTTCAGCAGATGGAAGCATGAAGTGCTCCAAAATCTCCTGATAGCTAGCTGCATTGACCCTGCCCTTGATAAAACACAGTGGACCAACACCAGCAGCTGACATGGCACCCCAGACCATCACTGACTGTGGGTACTTGACACTGGACTTCAGGCATTTTGGCATTTCCTTCTCCCCAGTCTTCCTCCAGACTCTGGCACCTTGATTCCCGAATGACATGCAAAATTTGCTTTCATCCGAAAAAAGTACTTTGGACCACTGAGCAACAGTCCAGTGCTGCTTCTCTGTAGCCCAGGTCAGGTGCTTCTGCCGCTGTTTCTGGTTCAAAAGCACACGCCTGTGCACGGTGGCTCTGGATGTTTCTACTCCAGACTCAGTCCACTGCTTCCGCAGGTCCCCCAAGGTCTGGAATCGGTCCTTCTCCACAGTCTTCCTCAGGGTCCGGTCACCTCTTCTCGTTGTGCAGCGTTTTTTGCCACACTTTTTCCTTCCCACAGACTTCCCACTGAGGTGCCTTGATACAGCACTCTGGGAACAGCCTATTCGTTCAGAAATTTCTTTCTGTGTCTTACCCTCTCGCTTGAGGGTGTCAATGATGGCCTTCTGGACAGCAGTCAAGTCGGCAGTCTTACCCATGATTGCGGTTTTGAGTAATGAACCAGGCTGGGAGTTTTTAAAAGCCTCAGGAATCTTTTGCAGGTGTTTAGAGTTAATTAGTTGATTCAGATGATTAGGTTAATAGCTCGTTTAGAGAACCTTTTCATGATATGCTAATTTTTTGAGATAGGAATTTTGGGTTTTCATGAGCTGTATGCCAAAACCATCAGTATTAAAAGAATAAAAGACCTGAAATATTTCAGTTGGTGTGCAATGAATCTAAAATATATGAAAGTTTAATTTTATCATTACATTATGGAAAATAATGAACTTTTATCACAATATGCTAATGTTTTTGAGAAGGACCTGTATATTTAGACCATAGGCTGCATTTTGAATGTTTTTTATTATTATTATTATTTAGAAATAATTTTCTGTTGTAGAATCGCAACATAAATTGCAAATATATTATTATATTATATCACTTGTCATCTTTTTTTTTCTGAATGAAATAAATCAGTTGATCTCCCAGCTGTATGTTCTTTCCCCTTGATGCTGCCAGTCTTGAAAAAAGTCAACATGTCAAGTGTATAAAAGCAGCATGGGTTGTAGCATGTCTTTATTGTGGAATCTCCAGGAGTGAATGCAGACTGTGTTTCAGATTATGAGCTATTCAGAGCTGTTGAAAATACAAATTACACATTTGAATCCATGAATCCTTATCACATGGAAGGATACTCTGTTTGGATGATTCTTCCAAATACTTTACAATGAACATAAGAGCAGTGAACCAAAGCGATGTCTGTCAGGAATATTCATGTCCAGGGAGATCTGTTTCTTTATCTGTCTATGTGATTCTGTATGTGGCCACAGCATCTGTGTCTCTGCTGACCGTGTGTGGAAACCTGCTGGTCATCATCTCTGTTAGTCACTTCAAGCAGCTCCACACACCTGCGAACATCCTCATCCTCTCTTTGGCCGTGTCCGATCTCCTTACTGGAGTTGCTGTGATGCCATTTCAGTTGATTTTGTTGATTGAGTCATGTTGGACTTCTGGACCAGTGATGTGTTTGGTGTTTAATTTTGTGACTTTTCAAGCAACAAGTGTGTCTGTTCACACTGTGGCTCTGATAGCCGTTGATCGTTTTTTGGCTTTAAGTTCTCCTTTTTTTTACTCAGAGAAAATCTCACCCACTGTGATCTGCATAGTGACTTTGTTTAACTGGCTGTTTTCACTTATTTATAACTTCACTCTTATGTTTGTTAATGGAAACTTCACTGATGTCATGTGTCCAGGAAAATGTGTTTATGTTATAGATGGAGTTTCCTCTTTTATTGATCTTCTGATTGTGTTTCTTATGCCATGTACACTTATTATAATATTATACACTCATGTTTTTGTCATTGCTAAGAAACATGCGACTGCTATAAGAGCCCTTCAGGTTCACAACAGCACAGGATCCTCCAAAAACAGAGTCAGTGACAAATCAGAGAGAAAAGCTGCCATACTGCTGGGGATTCTGGTCATTGTGTTTCTTCTGTGTTTACTGCCGTATTATATTTGTTCTTTAGTGATTCCATACAGTAATGCTGACTTGTTTTATGTCAGAAATGTTGCTGTAATATTTTTCTTCCTGAACTCCATCATTAATCCCATCATTTATGCTTTATTCTATCCCTGGTTTCAGAAAAGCTTAAAATTAATTTTCACATTTAAAGTGTTTAATAAAGACTCATCCCTGATGAATGTGCTGTAAGTCATTTAATGTAATACAGAATGTTTCCCCTTTTTTGTGTTGTTCATTTATCAGATGTACATTCAGCATTTTTCAGCATTTTGTCATATTAAACATGACTGTAATAAAGGGATAGTGCCAGAATATTGTGGTGGGGGGGGTTCTTTTGTCATATCAAGTACAATTTACACAACCTTTAAAGTCTTGACTACAAAATAGCTATTGAATATTTGCAACATTACTGTCCAGATGCAATTCATATACTGAGATTGAGATACAGCCCTTGTGACAATTCCTCAGTGGGACAGCTAGTTTACACAGAATTAAATATTTTAAAACTATGATCAAATGGAAAACCTTAATGGATGAATACTTCTGTACTGCTAATGCCAGCTGAAATGAAAGCCACAGCCCTTGGAATGCAATTTTGACTAAGCTGTTGTCATCCTGCTCACTGGGAACAATGCAAACACTTTACACGAGGACCGAATGAGACTGGACTCACTCTACTGGAAATACAAATATTAGATTAAAATTGGTTGTTGCTTTGTTTTATACAATACAAGGAGGAAGACTTGATGTCTCTCCAGAGTACTTCACACATTTCGAAACTAACAGCAGTGAACCAAACTGATGGAATATTCGTGTCTAATCACCTTCATGGTAGAACAAGTTAGATGATGAGACATCTAGGCCATTGGTTTGGCTTTTTACAAATAGCAGTCAAACAATATGTGTATATGTATAGAAAAGTTCAAATAAAAATGAATAAAACAAGTCAGAGTTTATATATGTGTGATATATATATAGAGATATATATGTGTGTCTGTGTGTGTGTGTGTGTATATAAGGAAAAATATGTAGTTTAATGTGCATTTAAATGGCACTTCATTTCATAAAATCATTAGGAAAAATCAACATATTGTCATTTAAAGGGGTCATATGATGCGATTTCAAATTTTCCTTTCCCTTTGGAGTGTTACAAGCTCTTGGTGCATAAAGAAGATCTGTAAAGTTGCAAAGACTAAAGTCTCAAATCCAAAGAGATATTCTTTATAAAAGTTAAGACTCATCCACACCCCCCTAAAACGGCTCGTTCTAACACGCCCCCACATCTCTACGTCACTATGTGGGAAGGTTTGCACAATGATGCCCAAATGTTGACGCAAAGAAAGAAGGCGTACCTTTTATTCTTGTTGTAGTATTGTTGTTGCCGCTGCCACCATGTTGTATAGACGGTGTGTGTTTCACTGTGAAAGGGAAATTACTTTGTTTGGCCTTCCAAAAGAGAACAATATCCTCTTCATCATGGCTAGAGCTGATCCATGCTGGTCGCTGAGGAAATACATCAACTTTGCACTGTGTATCGCTGAATCAGCTTTCACCGTGGACGAAGCGGAGTCCAGCCCGGGGTCGTCACATGTGCTTGCCGCAAGCCCAACAGACGCTCCTTCGTAGAATCCGCCAGCCGCGCTGTTCTCAAGCCGCCCGCCTCTGCTCACTCAAGGCGTGTGTGATGCTGTTTCGTTGAGAAAGCGAAATTACTTTGTTTGGCCTTCCAAAAGAGGACACGACTAGAAATCATCTTTATATCACGTTTATAATGGGGTTTATGTTTATGTCTCGTCGCTTTGGTCGGACAGGGCATCACAATTTGTTAAGGGCCTAACATTTCCGTCACACGCTTGAGGTATTCGGCCAATCACAACACACTGGATAGCTGACCAATCAGAGCACACTTCGCTTTTCAGAACGATGAGCTTTGTAAAAATCGTCACGTTTCAGAAGGCGTTGCATACAGGAGAAAAAATTATGTACAGTACATAAAAAATAATGTAAAATAATGTGTTTTTTGAAACTTAAACCGCATAAACACATTTCATTACACTAAATACACAAAATAATGTTCTTTTTTTTAGCAGCATCATATGACCCCTTTAAAGCAACGGTATGATCCCCTACAGTTAAGTGAGTGAAATTCACTCTCATAATTATAACTGTTGTTGGAAAGCCATTCGCCTCATTAGAAGTCAGTGTGCATCAGAATAATTTTGAAACTGATTAAAAAAAAATCTATTTAATCTAAGATTTATTTAATATTAATCAAAATTAGAAATTCTGGTTGCTATAGAAACAGTGCGTGTTCTGGGCACGTTTAGTACTGCACATGCGCATTGTTTGAGCATAAGAAACAAAATTTGTGAGAATGTTATTGTCAGATTTCATTGGTGATTTTAAATATGAAATTTAATTGTAAGCATGGTAAAAAGCTTTGGTGAATTTGATGTTTCCCTATTCAAATAGATAGGTGTTGTACTTGAATGACTGATAGCTCCCCGAGAGGTGCTTCAAAGATAGCCGCTGAGTGAAATTATTTGCCTTGAAAGGACTTATAAAATAATAATAAAACAAATTTGAAAAAAAAAACATATATAAATATATGTGTGTGTGTGTGTCACACCCCTGGACACTTTTGTGTGTCTTTGTCCCGTTGACCAAGTTTCTGACTCCCGTGTTTGGTCGATTAGTTCCCATGTGTGTCTAGTTTTCTTCCCCATGTGTTCCATGTCCCCGTTAATTTAGTGATTCCTTGCACCTGTCTGCCCTTCGTTATCCTGTCTTTATAAGCCTTCTCCTTTCAGTCTGTGTTTGTCGGGTCTACAAGTTACATATGTGTGTCTTCCTCCTGTTGCCATGTTGGATTTACCCCCCTGTGTTGGATTAATAAATTCTTATTTCGTTTATCCTTGGCTCCGTCTTCCTTTCTGGCAGCGTAGCGTAACCGAAGATCCAACCACAAAGATGAGCAAAGGATGAGGGTGAGATAATATGGAGCGCTGAAAGGGCCAAAAGGAGGAGGTGGATGTAATAGGCTGGGACTCTGATCTGGAGGATGAACTGCCCCCCCCCCCCCCCCCCTGACGTCTCGGCTAGTCCCGCCCAGCCTTCCTTCTTCCTTGGTTTCCTCGTCCAGCCCCTCTTCGTCTCCTGTTCCCCAGTTAGGCCCAGGAAGGGCTCCTGTTCCCCAGTTAGGCCCAGGAAGGGCTCCTGTTCCCCAGTTAAGCCCAGGAAGGGCTCAAGTTTCACAGTTAAGCCCAGGGACAGCCCCTGAGTCTGCTCCAGTATTCAGCCAAGAGAGCATTGGACTGTCCATATTGGCACTAGCATTTGTGTGGGTCTGGGCCACTCACACGTCGGCTCCAGCCCCAGAGCTCCCTCCAGTGTCGGCTACAGCCCCAGAGCTCCTTCCAGTGCCTGCTCCTAGAAGGTGTCCTGGAGTGCCTGCTCCTAGAAGGTGTCCTCCTGTGGTCGCTCCTCCGAAATGCCCGCCCCCCAACCCGCTTTTGCCTCCTCCACCATTGTCGTCTGGCAGCCCCTCTGCTCGCCCTCAGCCCACCATCATTGCGGTGCGAGCTCCACGGGACTGCCATCCTCCAGCGTCAGCGTGGCTGGAGTCTCCCTCGCCTCCACCTTCAGCCTCCGAGGCCTGGACTCCGCCTCGGCCTGTTGACCCGTCGGCTCCACCATGGCTCCTAGCTCCCTCCTTTCCGCCATGGCCCGGCAGTGCACAAGCTCCAACTGGCTCCCTCGTACCTCCGGCTCCACCTTGGTCTGGCGTCGACCATCCTACGCCTTGGGACTCCACTCCTCTGGCTTCACCTCGTCCCTCCGGCTCTGTCAGGCCCCTTCATCCCCTCGGCTCCACCTCAGTCCTCTTTCACTCTGGCTCCACCATGGCCTTCCGGATCCACATCTCCACGTCAGTCGCCAGAGCCATCTGTTCTGCCTTGGACCTCGGGATCCTCCCCGTCACCCTGGCTCTTCGGCTCTCCGCCTCAGGCTCCTCCTCCACCTGCTCCTCCACCATTGGTCGGTCCCCTGGAGTCAGCAGCCAGTCCTCATCCATGGCTCCTCCCACCGTCGGCTCCTCCTTGGGCCGTTATGGCTGTGGCCTGGGTCCAGCTTGACTCCTCCGGCTCCAGATCCCACCTGGCTCCTCCCTGACTCCTCCCTCTGTCGTCTCCTCGCTGGCTCCTCCCTCTCTGGTCCCTGTCTGCTGGCCTCCTCCTGGGAGTCCATCCTCCACCGGAACCTCCCAAGTTCCCACCCATGCCTCCCTCTGTTGTGCCACTGTGCGAGGACACACCTACCGGGAGGGGGGAGTAATGTCACAACCCTTGACTCTTGTGTGGTTTTGTCCCGTTGACCCAGTTTCTGTCTCCCGTGTTTGGTTAATTAGTTCCCAGGTGTGTCTAGTTTTCTTCCCCATGTGTTCCATGTCCCTGTTAACTTAGTGATTCCTTGCACCTGTCTGCCCTTCGTTATCCTGTCTTTATAAGCCTTGTCCTTTCAGTCTGTGTTTGTCGGGTCTACAAGTTACATACGTGTGTCTTCCTCCTGTTTCCATGTTGGATTTACCCCTGTGTTGGATTAATAAATACTATCTCTCTTGATTATCCTCGGCTCCATGTTCCTTCCGGACAGCGTAAAAAAATATATATATATATATATATATATATATACAGGTCCTTCTCAAAAAATTAGCATATTGTGAAAAAGTTCATTATTTTCCATAATGTAATGATAAAAAATAAACTTTCATATATTTTAGATTCATTGCACACCAACTGAAATATTTCAGGTCTTTTATTGTTTTAATACTGATGATTTTGGCATACAGCTCATGAAAACGTCTCAGGTTACGAATGTAACCATGGTTCCCTGAGTAGGGAACGAGACACTGCGTCCTCTAGGGGTCGCTATGGGGAACACCTCGTCGTGACCCGTGTCTGAAGCATACAAATGAAAAAACACCAACGAGTTGGCCGGCGACAGCCTCTGACGTCACTACCGGTGCGACTATAAAACAGGCACCGGGAAACACGTCATTCACTTCTTCGTCTGAAGCTTGCGTCCGAAGCATGGCAGGGAGCTAGAGGACGCAGTGTCTCGTTCCCTACTCAGGGAACCATGGTTACATTCGTAACCTGAGACGTTCCCTTTCAAGGGAACTTCGAACTGCGTCCTCTAGGGGTCGCTATGGGGAACAGTATACCCACGCCGCCATGCTGAGGGGAGTGCAGGCCAGAATCATGGCGAACACTAAGTACCAACTCTACCATTTCAATGGGAGTTGCCCCCGGGACGTTTAGACGGCTGTCTGTGACAATACCCCTTACGGCCAAAGGCCTAAGCTACATACCCAACTTAATTGTTAGGGCCTCGGCCCGGTGGTAGAGCTAAAGGCTTGGAATCAGGAAAGATTCCTTTAAAGGGATACAGCTAGGAACCTAGCATTTTATACTAAGTCTAGCCTGTCACACAGGGGCTACAGCTTGCTTCCGCAAAAGCTTGCTGAAGGAGCTGTCTCAACAGATCTCCAGTAGCAACACCCTGTTTAGATAGGTATCCGAGGATACATGGGTGGAGTGGCGCCCAAGATGAACGGGGCTTTTGCCAGCTCAAGAAAGGGCACGAAGCAACCACGCGAAGCCCTCACCATATAGGATTTTAGAAAGAACGCAGAGTACTAGCGTGCGAACTTACCACCGTGTGGATTTCAGAAAGTGTGCAAAGACTTCACGTGCACACTTACCATATCATGGATTTTCAAATACTGTTCTAAGGAAGGGCTCTCGTGGCACTCTGATAGAGCAGCTCATAGATGGAATGGTGCATCTCAAAAAAGTATGTTTGAGAGTCATCAACTCGATCTGTGGAAATAATGCTGGAGCGCTCTGGGAAAAACAGTGAACTCAGTCTCATATGAGAGGAGAACTCCTGAATACAGAGAAGCACGCTCATAGGCGACCCTTCTTGGAAAAGGGGAGCGCTGCTAAACTACCACGAGAATCGCCCGAATAGCCCTTCATGTTGAGGGAAGCGATGCTTGAGGTGTATAAACAAATACACACTGGCTGAATGGAGCCCAAGGAACCAAGGTCTAATCATCTCAAGAAAGGGAACGAGGCGGAGCGCGTAACCCTTACCATACAGGATTTCAGAAAGTGCGCAGAGTCTTGCGTGCACACTTACCAATACGTGGATTTTTAGAAAGTGCGCAAAGTGTTCACGTGCACACTGACCACCATGTGGCTTTCAGAAAGTACACAGAGCTTAGCGTGTGTACCTAAAGGTTCCTAAGCATCGCAGAGGCGCTGAACCGCACGGGAGAGGCAAGCTCGAATTTTATAAACCTCTAGCGAGGGGAGCATCACCTGAGGCAGCATATACAAGAAGACTTCTGTAACTGCCACCTTCACTTCCCGCTGGATGCGACAGCACCTAAGCGGCCAGGAGACCCCTCAGGGTGACCTGGCCGGACATCCATGAAATTCCCTGCAGTGCTGTGCCAGGCCTGATGATCAAGGAGGCTCCCGCAGAAACCTGTGATCTCAGCCGCCTAATACCGGAACATGAAGCCGGATGGCTGGTGCTGACGAGTGTTTAGTAAACACTGTAACTGAGCACTGCAAAGGAAACTCACAGAGTTTATTAGTAGACACATAACCACCAGCAATTTACACATAAGTATATACAGAAAGGGTTATTTTTATACTCCCACCCTCCTGCGCTGGAGCCCCGCTCAAGGGGCGCCTCCTTTTAGTCCGGACCATCAGTAAGGTGGTTGCTATGAACATAGAACCAGCCAAAAACATTATAGGTCCAGCATAGGAGACTGTTATGTGTTAGAGGTTTCCACCTAACCTCGATCAGGTGGAGAGCTGGTGGTTACAGGGGAATTAGGAAGGGGAGGATAAAAGCAGAAGTTAAAAATCCCTAAAGGGAACGAGTAGATACCTCAGTATCACTCTGACTCAGACGAGAACGCTGCCTCGTCTGGATCACATCCCTTAGGTTCTGCTTACCCCCTTGTGACCCACAATTCCTCTTAACCCTGCCCGCAGGTGGGGGAGGAGCGTGAGTCGCGACACTAGCCTTCTGTGCCCGTCTTTGATCCTCAGATCGAGACAGGCCAGGACCCCTATGTTGTTCGGGCTCAGACCTGGACCTTCGTGGAACGAAGGATCTGAAAGCAGCGGAGTGCGCCTTCGTCTCCCCGAACTTCTCGATCACCGTCTCAACGGAAATACCGAAAAGTTCAGAAGGCGAAACCTGAGCATCGAGAAGAAAGCCTTTTCTTTCTTCCCGATGTCTGCCAGGTTCATCCACAGATGTCTCTCCGCCACCACCATGGCCGCCATAGTCCTGCGCTTGGCAGAGGCGGCCTGCTTGGTAGCCCGGAGAGAGGCCTGTGGTGCGGCGCAGCTCGGCTACCTGATCAGGAAAAAGGCCTTTGCCTCTATCCAGGTCTTTCAGCAGATCAGTCTGATATGCTTGAAGCATTTATTTTGTAATAAAGCCACAGCCTGACCTGCTGCTGCGTATGCCTTGCCATTTAAGCCAGATGCATTGCTTGAAGGGGCTTAGATAGCAAGGAGGGAGATTAAGAGAGGATGTCTCCCCCGCAGAATGAAAGCTCTTTCTGCAGGGGGCATCCTCTCATAGCCGTTTTCGCGCATCGCCTCGATGTCGGCAAAACTCTTATGCTGAAACCGATGGATGCGAGAAGAAAACGGCCTCTTTCATTTCCTTTCGATCTCTGTATGGAGATCAGGCAGAAATGGAAGGCTCACCTGAGCTGGAGGGCTATGGTCGGAAAGATAATGCTCATCGAGGTGCGATCCATAAACTCCAACAGCTCTACATACGCAGGGCAGGAGAATTGAGAAGGCTCAGCCTCAGCTTCTTCACCATCCTCAAATATCCCCTGCTTTTCCTGGGTAAAAACCCAGCAGAGCACTAACCTCAGTATCAGAAAGTGTTAAAGATATAACATCATCCTCCCGAGGCTCTCTCTCGTCCGCCGCCATTTTGAGCGCGAAAGGGAAAGTCCCTCTTTAAACCATTCAGACAGATCCACCTGAAATTCTCACGAGCTCATTCTCCTCCGTGCCTCAGCAACGGCGGGTCCTGAACCGCGGGAAGCAGATGGCTGCCTTTTTTTCGGAAAGAGAGACGAACGAGAGCGGAGCTTTTTTCTTGAAAAAATGCTCGCAATGCACGCAGATTGCCTCCTCAAAGACATCGCGTGCGTGCTCTTTACCCAAACAAATCACGTAAAGATCGTGTGTGTCATCAGGTGTCAAATAACGCCGACACGGATGCATACATTGTCTAAACGCTTGCTAGTAGTCGCCATGATAGACAGAGAAAGAGCGCTCTTACCGGTTCTTTCAGATGCACGCTTCAAACAAAACAGTCAGTGAAGACGAAGAAGATGAATGACGTGTTTCCCGGTGCCTGTTTTATAGTCGCACCGGTAGTGACGTCAGAGGCTGTCGCCGGCCAACTCGTTGGTGTTTTTTCATTTGTATGCTTCAGACACGGGTCACGACGAGGTGTTCCCCATAGCGACCCCTAGAGGACGCAGTTCGAAGTTCCCTTGAAAGGGAACCCAAAATTCCTATCTCAAAAAATTTGCATATTTCATCCGACCAATAAAAGAAAAGTGTTTTTAATTAAAAAAAAGTCAACATTCAAATAATTATGTTCAGTTATGCACTCAATACTTGGTCGGGAATCCTTTTGCAGAAATGACTGCTTCAATGCGGCGTGGCATGGAGGCAATCAGCCTGTGGCACTGCTGAGGTGTTATGGAGGCACAGGATGCTTCGATAGCAGCCTTAAGCTCATCCAGAGTGTTGGGTCTTGCGTCTCTCAACTTTCTCTTCACAATATCCCACAGATTCTCTATGGGGTTCAGGTCAGGAGAGTTGGCAGGCCAATTGAGCACAGTAATACCATGGTCAGTAAACCATTTACCAGTGGTTTTGGCACTGTGAGCAGGTGCCAGGTCGTGCTGAAAAACGAAATCTTCATCTCCATAAAGCTTTTCAGAAATCTCCAAAATCTCCTGATAGCTAGCTGCATTGACCCTGCCCTTGATAAAACACAGTGGACCAACACCAGCAGCTGACATGGCACCCCAGACCATCACTGACTGTGGGTACTTGACACTGGACTTCAGGCATTTTGGCATTTCCTTCTCCCCAGTCTTCCTCCAGACTCTGGCACCTTGATTTCCGAATGACATGCAAAATTTGCTTTCATCCGAAAAAAGTACTTTGGACCACTGAGCAACAGTCCAGTGCTGCTTCTCTGTAGCCCAGGTCAGGCGCTTCTGCCGCTGTTTCTGGTTCAAAAGCACACGCCTGTGCACGGTGGCTCTGGATGTTTCTACTCCAGACTCAGTCCACTGCTTCCGCAGGTCCCCCAAGGTCTGGAATCGGTCCTTCTCCACAATCTTCCTCAGGGTCCGGTCACCTCTTCTCGTTGTGCAGCGTTTTTTGCCACACTTTTTCCTTCCCAGAGACTTCCCACTGAGGTGCCTTGATACAGCACTCTGGGAACAGCCTATTCGTTCAGAAATTTCTTTCTGTGTCTTACCCTCTAGCTTGAGGATGTCAATGATGGCCTTCTGGACAGCAGTCAGGTTTTGAGTAATGAACCAGGCTGGGAGTTTTTAAAAGCCTCAGGAATCTTTTGCAGTTGTTTAGAGTTAATTAGTTGATTCAGATGATTAGGTTAATAGCTCGTTTAGAGAACCTTTTCATGATATGCTAATTTTTTGAGATAGGAATTTTGGGTTTTCATGAGCTGTATGCCAAAACCATCAGTATTAAAACAATAAAAGACCTGAAATATTTCAGTTGGTGTGCAATGAATCTAAAATATATGAAAGTTTAATTTTTATCATTACATAATGGAAAATAATGAACTTTTTCACAATATGCTAATTTTTTGAGAAGGACCTATACATATATATATATATATATATATATATATATATATATATATATATATATATATATATATATATATATATATATATATATATATGTGCCAAAACTATCTCCATTTTAGGGTTTTTTTGTACAACCTCAAATTTCTCTCAGATCTTTGAGTGAAGAAAAGCAGGTCATTTTCGAAACATAATAAACTGTCATTTGTTGGTTGTACATTTAGACCACAGGCTGCATTTTGAGTTTTTTTTTTATTTTTATTTTTTATTCTTATTTAGAAATCATTTTCTATTGTAGAATCACAACATAAATTGCAAATATATTATTGTATTATCACTCTTTTTTTCCTGAATGAAACAAATCAGTTGATCTCCCAGCTGTATGTTATTTCCCCTTGATGCTGCCGGTCTTGGAAAAAGTCAACATGTCAAGTGTATAAAAGCAGCATGGGTTGTAGCATGTCTTTATTGTGGAATCTCCAGGAGTGAATGCAGACTGTGTTTCAGATTATGAGCAATTCAGAGCTGTTGAAAATACAAATTACACATTTGAATCCATGAATCCTTATAATCACATGGAACGATACTCTGTTTGGATATTTCTTCCAAATACTTTACAATGAACATAACAGCAGTGAACCAAAGCGATGTCTGTCAGGAATATTCGTGTCCAGGGAGATCTGTTTCTTTATCTGTCTATGTGATTCTGTATGTGGCCACAGCATCTGTGTCTCTGCTGACCGTGTGTGGAAACCTGCTGGTCATCATCTCTGTTAGTCACTTCAAGCAGCTCCACACACCTGCGAACATCCTCATCCTCTCTTTGGCTGTATCTGATCTCCTTACTGGAGTTGCTGTGATGCCATTTCAGTTGATTTTGTTGATTGAGTCATGTTGGACTTCTGGACCAGTGATGTGTTTGGTTTTTAATTTTGTGACTTTTCAAGCAACAAGTGTGTCTGTTCACACTGTGGCTCTCATAGCCGTTGATCGTTTTTTGGCTTTAAGTTCTCCTTTTTTTTACTCCCAGAAAATCTCACCCACTGTGATCTGCATAGTGACTTTGTTTAACTGGCTGTTTTCACTTATTTATAACTTCACTCTTATGTTTGTTAATGGAAACTTCACTGATCTAATGTGTCCAGGAGTGTGTGTTTCTAGTGTAGATGGAGTTTCATCTCTCATTGATCTTCTGATTGTGTTTCTTATGCCATGTACACTTATTATAATATTATACACTCATGTTTTTGTCATTGCTAAGAAACATGCGACTGCTATAAGAGCCCTTCAGGTTCACAACAGCACAGGATCCTCCAAAAACAGAGTCAGTGACAAATCAGAGCGAAAAGCTGCCATACTGCTGGGGATTCTGGTCATTGTGTTTCTTCTGTGTTTACTGCCGTATTATATTTGTTCTTTAGTGATTCCATACAGTAATGCTGACTTGTTTTATGTCAGAAATGTTGCTGTAATATTTTTCTTCCTGAACTCCACCATTAATCCCATCATTTATGCTTTATTCTATCCCTGGTTTCAGAAAAGCTTAAAATTAATTTTCACATTTAAAGTGTTTAATAAAGACTCATCCCTGATGAATGTGCTGTAAGTCATTGAATATAATACAGAATGTTTCCCCTTTTTTGTGTTGTTCATTTATCAGATGTACATTCAGCATTTTTCTTCATTTTGTCATATTAAACATGTCTTTAAAAAGGGATGGTGCCAGAATATTGTGGATTTTTTTTCTTTTGTAATATCAAGTACAATTTACACAACCTTTAAAGTCTTGACTACAAAATAGTTATTGAATATTTTCACTATTACTGTCCAGATGCAATTCATATACTGAGATTGAGATACAGCCCTTGTGACAATTCCTCAGTGGGACAGCTAGTTTCCACACAATTAGATATTTTAAAACTATGATCAAATGGAAAACCTTAATGAATGAAGACTTTTATACAGCTAATGTGAGCTGAAACGAAAGCCACCGCCCCTCGAACACAATTTTGACTAAGTTGGGACCCCCTGGAATGTGATTTTTAAAGCCTTTTTCCCCCGGAAAGCGACTGGGCTATTTTGAGTAACAATTGGGCTGGTTTTGTTATGAGACTTGGCAACCCTCCAGCAATTTCTTCGAGTATAAAGATTGTCAATATCACAGCACGTTAAAGCATAATAAACTACTTTTATATATGCTTAAGAGTACACTCGATGGTATTTCAAACCTCTGATTTGCTGGCTATGTGTAAAGCATACAGAGAACTGTTTTTTTTTTTCATGTTTTTTTATTTTTGTAACTCAGAAATAATGAATACTTTTGCAAAATCATTTAGTTGTTCCAGTTATATCAATAGCCCTTAACAACTAGCTTAACAAGCTACTTAACAAAAAATAATCGCCTGCTATCAGAGTAGGTGCTACATAACAAAGCACTTATATTGTTACCATTTAAAATATTTTAAATAAAGTATCCATTTGTGTAATATACAAGCAAATCCAAATGTACAACTTTCATGTTGGCATTGCCATTTAACTTGAACTGTTATTCATGCTGCTTCCCTGCCATTTAGGAACCCTTTCTGGAGCCTCATGTGATAGCAAAGTGTAGCCTAGTAAAAATGTGTTTTGCATATACTGTATATTGAAATGGATCTTTGAAAACAAAGATTATTATACTGTATGTATAAGCATTTATGATGAGATGTTACTGATTTTTACATTTCAGATGTTTTTGTATGAGCTCTGTGTGACACTTTTTTTTAAATCAGTTGATCTCCCAGCTGTATGTTTTTCTCCCTTGATGCTGCTGGTCTTGGAAAGAGTCAACATGTTAAGTGTATAAAAGGCAATGTGAGTTGAAATCTTGACAGTCTTTATTGTGGAGCCTCCAGGAGTGATGATTGTGTTTCAGTCAAAAAGCGTCTTCAGAGGTCTTTATATTGCTTTCCATATGACTTGGATCACATGGAACGTTTGGATGATTCTTCCAAATACTTTACAATGAACATAACAGCAGTGAACCAAAGCGATGTCTGTCAGGAATATTCATGTCCAGGGAGATCTGTTTCTTTATCTGTCTATGTGATTCTGTATGTGGCCGCAGCATCTGTGTCTCTGCTGACTGTGTGTGGAAACGTGCTGGTCATCATCTCTGTTAGTCATTTCAAGCAGCTCCACACACCTGCTAACATCCTCATCCTCTCTTTGGCTGTGTCCGATCTCCTGGTGGGAGTTTTTGTGATGCCTCCTTATTTGTCTTGGCTCATTGAGTCATGCTGGACTTCTGGACCAGTGATGTGTTCGATTTTAAAATTTGTGATTTTTCAAGCAACAAGCGTGTCTGTTCACACTGTGGCTCTGATAGCAGTTGATCGTTTTTTGGCTTTAAGTTTTCCTTTTTTTTACTCAGAGAAAATCTCACCCACTGTGATCTGCATAGTGACTTTGTTTAACTGGCTGTTTTCACTTATTTATAACTTCATTGTTCTCTTTGTTAATGGAAACTTCACTGATGTCACGTGTCCAGGAGTGTGTGTTTCTAGTGTAGATGGAGTTTCATCTCTCATTGATCTTCTGATTGTGTTTCTTATACCATGTACACTTATTATAATGTTATACACTCATGTTTTTGTCATCGCTAAGAGACATGTGACTGCTATAAGAGCCCTTCAGGTTCACAACAGCACAGGATCCTCCAAAAACAGAGTCAGTGACAAATCAGAGAGAAAAGCTGCCATACTGCTGGGGATTCTGGTCATTGTGTTTCTTCTGTGTTTACTGCCGTATTATATTTGTTCTTTATTGATTCCATACAGTAATGCTGACTTGTTTTATGTCAGAAATGTTGCTGTAATATTTTTCTTCCTGAACTCCACCATTAATCCCATCATTTATGCTTTATTCTATCCCTGGTTTCAGAAAAGCTTAAAATTAATTTTCACATTTAAAGTGTTTAATAAAGACTCATCCCTGATGAATGTGCTGTAAGTCATTGAATGTAATACAGAATGTTTCCCCTTTTTTGTGTTGTTTATTTTTCAGATGTACATTCAGCATTTTTCATCATTAATTTGTCATAATAAACATGACTGTAAAAAAGGGATGGTGCCAGAATATTGTGGGGGGGGGGGTTATTTTATTTTGTCATATCAAGTACAATTTACACAACCTTTAAAGTCTTGACTACAAAATAGTTATTGAATATTTTCACTATTACTGTCCAGATGCAATTCATATACTCAGACTGAGGTACAGTCCTTGTGACAATTCCTCAGTGGGACAGCTAGTTTACACAGAATTAAACAGTGGTGGACAAAGTACACAAATCAAGTACTTGAGTAAAAGTACAGATATGTATAATAAAATATTACTCCAGTAAAAGTAAAAGTACTCCTTTTTCAATTTTACTCGAGTGAAATTAAAAAAGTACTCGATTTTTTATGTACTTAAGTAAAAAAGTACTGATAGATAGATTTATTTAGCAATTTTATATAGGCTACTCAATTTAATTTTACATTAGCACATATTTTTATAATCCTATACTGCTCAAAATGCCTGAGATTTCCCCAAAATAACCACTATATGGAGATTGTTGTTGACATGGACTACGCTGACGAGAGTGATGTACATTAGTAATGTTCACTGTGAAGCTTACACTGCGATGTACCTGAGAGAAAACAGATTCGACCATCTGATTTTCACCAATAAGAAAAAAGTGTTTCAAAGTTTATTGTTTAGCAGAACATCACAGTTATATATGACACAAGAATAAGGCCTTAAGTTAGGAAGAACATTTTAAGGAAAATATAATTACAGCTGCATCTCAATAAATTAGAATGTCGTGGAAAAGTTCATTTATTTCAGTAATTCAACTCAAATGTGAAACTCGTGTATTAAATAAATTCAATGCACACAGACTGAAGTAGTTTAAGTCTTTGGTTCTTTTAATTTTGATGATTTTGGCTCACATTTAACAAAAACCCACCAATTCACTATCTCAACAAATTAGAACACTTTATAAGACCAATAAATAAAAACATTTTTAGTGAATTGTTGGCCTTCTGGAAAGTATGTTCGTTTACTGTACATGTACTCAATACTTGGTAGGGGCTCCTTTTGCTTTAATTACTGCCTCAATTCGGCGTGGCATGGAGGTGATCAGTTTGTGGCACTGCTGAGGTGGTATGGAAGCCCAGGTTTCTTTGACAGTGGCCTTCAGCTCATCTTTATTTTTTGGTCTCTTGTTTCTCATTTTCCTCTTGACAATACCCCATAGATTCTCTCTGGGGTTCAGGTCTGGTGAGTTTGCTGGCCAGTCAAGCACACCAACACCATTGTCATTTAACCAACTTTTGGTGCTTTTGGCAGTGTGGGTAGGTCCTGCTGGAAAATTAAATCAGCATCTTCAAAAAGCTGGTCAGAAGAAGGAAGCATGAAGTGCTCCAAAATTTCTTGGTAAACAGGTGCAGTAACTTTGGTTTTCAAAAAACACAATGGACCAACACCAGCAGATGACATTGCACCCCAAATCTTTCACAGTGTCTGGTCTGTGTATCCCTGGGTGTCCACTAGAGGTCTCACTTCCCCTTATCGTCAACCCACTTCAGTACTACATTTCCCACAAGCCTTGTCGGTACTCATCACCGTTCATTGTATTCAGCTGTTCCCACTTACATTGTTTGCACCTGTCTATATATACCTGGTTTGTTTCTGTCATTGTCATGGAGTCCTTGTTTAATGTTACCCTGTTTTCTCATGTTCCCTTGCGTTGGTTATGTTTCTTGTTTTGGACTGCTCACCTGGATTTTGACCTTTGCCTGGCTGGATTATGATATTTGGAGTATCCCAAGAAAACACTGCTTTTGGATCTACCTGTTTGTGTGCGTGTCGTGACAGAAGAACTCCATCATGCCTAGATCCAGCGGTGTGGGATTTCGAATCTGTTCCCCAGCCACCATGGAGGAACGGAGGGGGAGACTTCTGAACCTGACCACCCTCCGTCAAAGGGGGAGCGAGGTGGGTGGTTTGGCTCAGAAATTTTGGACGATGGCAGTAGGGCTGGGGTATAATGATGAGGCACTTAAGGACATATTTAACGCCTGCCTGGATGACCCTGTGCCTGGGTGGGAGATGAAGGGGCTGGAGATCCTGGACTTTTGGGGGTTTACCAATTACCTGCACCATCGTGCTCAGTGGGATACATCGACCACACCTGTGTCTCCAGACAAGATGGCCGCCAGCCCAGCACCACAGCACAAGATGGCCGCTAGCCCAGCGCCACAGCACAAGATGGCCGCCAGCCCAGCGCCACAGCAGAAGATGGCCGAATCTACACCTGTGTCGCCAGACAAGATGGCCGACTCAACGCCTGAGTCTCCAGACAAGGTGCCACCGACTCGCCATCATAGAGGGTGGAGGAGGAGGAGACAGGCGTCTACCGTTCCTCAAAGCCCGGAGGACGTTCCCGAGCAGCCCGCTGCCGTCCCGGAGGACGTTCCCGAGCAGCCCGCTGCCGTCCCGGAGGACGTTCCCGAGCAGCCCGCTGCCGTCCCGGAGGTCGTCCCCGAGGCCATTCCTGATGCGGTGGCCGAGGCGGTGCCCGAGGCGGTTCCCGAGGTGGTGCCCAATGCCATTCCCGAGGCGGTTCCCAATGCGGTGCCCGAGGCCGAGGCGGTGCCCGATGCGGTGGCCGATGCGGAGGCCGATGCGGGGCCCGAGGCGGAGGCCAGGGCGATGCCTGAGGAGGTGCCCGAGGCGGAGGCAGAGGCCGATTCCCGATGCGGAGGCCGAGGCGGTTCCCGAGGCAATGCCCGAGGCCGAGGCGGTTCCCGAGGCCGAAGCCGAGGCCGTTCCCGATGCGGTGCCCAAGGAGAGGCCCGAGCCGGTTCCCAAGGCCATTCCCGATGCGGTGCCCAATGCGGTGGCTGAGGCGGTTCCTGAGGCCGAGGCAGTTCCCGATGCGGTGGATGATTTTGGCTCACATTTAACAAAAACCCACCAATTCACTATCTCAACAAGTTAGAATACTTCATAAGACCAATAAATAAAAACATTTTTTGTGAATTGTTGGCCTTCTGGAAAGTATGTTCATTTACTGTACATGTACTCAATACTTGGTAGGGGCTCCTTTTGCTTTAATTACTGCCTCAATTCGGCGTGGCATGGAGGTGATCAGTTTGTGGCACTGCTGAGGTGGTATGGAAGCCCAGGTTTCTTTGACAGTGGCCTTCAGCTCATCTGCATTTTTTGGTCTCTTGTTTCTCATTTTCCTCTTGACAATACCCCATAGATTCTCTCTGGGGTTCAGGTCTGGTGAGTTTGCTGGCCAGTCAAGCACACCAACACCATGGTCATTTAACCAACTTTTGGTGCTTTTGGCAGTGTGGGTAGGTCCTGCTGGAAAATGAAATCAGCATCTTCAAAAAGCTGGTCAGAAGAAGGAAGCATGAAGTGCTCCAAAATTTCTTGGTAAACAGGTGCAGTGACTTTGGTTTTCAAAAAACACAATGGACCAACACCAGCAGATGACATTGCACCCCAAATCTGTCACAGTGTCTGGTCTGTGTATCCCTGGGTGTCCACTAGAGGTCTCACTTCCCCTTATCGTCAACCCACTTCAGTACTACATTTCCCACAAGCCTTGTCGGTACTCATCACTGTTCATTGTATTCAGCTGTTCCCACTTACATTGTTTGCACCTGTCTATATATACCTGGTTTGTTTCTGTCATTGTCATGGAGTCCTTGTTTGATGTTACCCTGTTTTCTCATGTTCCCTTGCGTTGGTTATGTTTCTTGTTTTGGACTGCTCACCTGGATTTTGACCTTTGCCTGGCTGGATTATGATATTTGGAGTATTCCAAGAAAACACTGCTTTTGGATCTACCTGTTTGTGTGCGTGTCGTGACAGAAGGACTCCATCATGCCTAGATCCAGAGGTGTGGGATTTCGAATCTGTTCCCCAGCCACCATGGAGGAATGGAGGGGGAGACTTCTGAACCTGACCACCCTCCGTCAAAGGGGGAGCGAGGTGGGTGGTTTGGCTCAGAAATTTTGGACGATGGCAGTAGGGCTGGGGTATAAAGATGAGGCACTTAAGGACATATTTAACGCCTGTCTGGATGACCCTGTGCCTGGGTGGGAGATGAAGGGGCTGGAGATCCTGGACTTTTGGGGGTTTACCAATTACCTGCACCATCGTGCTCAGTGGGACACATCGACCACACCTGTTTCTCCAGACAAGATGGCCACCAGTCCAGCGCCACAGCACAAGATGGCCGCCAGCCCAGCGCCACAGCACAAGATGGCCGACTTAACGCCTGAGTCTCCAGACAAGGTGCCACCGACTCGCCATCATAGAGGGTGGAGGAGGAGGAGACAGGCATCTACCGTTCCTCAAAGCCCGGAGGACGTTCCCGAGCAGCCCGCTGCCGTCCCGGAGGACGTTCCCGAGCAGCCCACTGCCGTCCCGGAGATCGTCCCCGAGGCCATTCCCGATGCGGTGGCGGAGGCGGTGGGCGAGGCGGTGGCCGAGGTGGTGCCTGATGCGGAGGCGGTTCCCGAGGCGGTGCCCAATGCCGTTCCCGAGGCGGTTCCCGATGCGGTGCCCGAGGCCGTTCCCGATGCGGTGCCCGAGGAGAGGCCCGAGGCGGTTCCCGAGGCCATTCCCCGATGCGGTGCCCAATGCGGTGGCCGGGGTGGTTCCTGAGGCGGTGCCCGATGCGGAGGCCGAGGCGGTGCCCGATGCGGAGACGGTTCCCGAGGCCGCTCCCGATGCGGTGCCCGAGGCCGTTCCCGATGCGGTGCCCAATGCAGAGGCGGTTTCCGTGGCCGAGGCGGTGCCCGAGGCCATTCCCGATGCGGTGCCCGAGGCCGATGCGGTGCCTGAGGCCGTTCCCGATGCCATGCCCGCGGCAGTGCCCAAGATGGTTCCCGAAGCCGAGGCGCTTCACGTCTCCACAGGCCGTCCAGAGCACCTTCACGTCTCCACAGGCCGTCCAGAGCACCTTCACGTCTCCACAGGCCGTCCAGAGCACCTTCACGTCTCCACAGGCCGTCCAGAGCACCTTCACGTCTTCGCAGGGCCTCCGGAATGGCAGGTTCTGCTCTGGTCGCTCAAGTGGCGGGTTCCTCCCTGGCCATTGCCACAGCCTGCACCTCACTGGCTCCCCGAGTGGCAGGTCACGCTCTGGCTGCTCAAATGGCGGGTTCCTCCCTGGCCATCGGCACAACCGGAACTGACGGATCCTCCGTGGCCACCTGAACTGCCTGGTCCCTTGTGGCCCCCTGGACTTTTGGGTCCACCCTGGCCCCCTGAACTGACTGATCCACCTTGGCTGCCAGTGGAGCCATCGCTGCCTGTCCCTGTTCCCCTACACGGGCCTGGCCCTCCATCCCTCCCCCTGTTCTACCTCCACCAGTCCACCTCCCTCCTGGTATTTTTGGTTTGTTTTTTGTGTCTGACGAGCATATGGAAGCTGCTCCTTAGAGGGGAGGTAATGTCACAGTGTCTGGTCTGTGTATCTCTGGGTGTCCACTAGAGGTCTCACTTCCCCTTATCGTCACCCCACTTCAGTACTACATTTCCCACAAGCCTTGTCGGTACTCATCACTGTTCATTGTATTCAGCTGTTCCCACTTACATTGTTTGCACCTGTCTATATATACCTGTTTCTGTCATTGTCATGGAGTCCTTGTTTGAGGTTACCCTGTTTTCTCGTGTTCCCTTGCGTTGGTTATGTTTCTCGTTTTGGACTGCTCACCTGGATTTTGACCTTTGCCTGGCTGGATTATGATATTTGGAGTATCCCAAGAAAACACTGCTTTTGGATCTACCTGTTTGTGTGCGTGTCGTGACAAAATCATCACAGACTGTGGAAACTTAACACTGGACTTCAAGCAACTTGGGCTATGAGCTTCTCCACCCTTCCTCCAGACTCTAGGACCTTGGTTTCCAAATGAAATATAAAACCTGCTCTCATCTGAAAAGAGGACTTTGGACCACTGGGCAACAGTCCAGTTCTTCTTCTCCTTAGCCCGGGTAAGACGCCTCTGATGTTGTCTGTGGTTCAGGAGTAGCTTAACAAGAGGAATACGATAACTGTAGCCAAATTCCTTGACACGTCTGTGTGTGGTGGCTCTTGATGGCTTGACCGCAGCCTCAGTCCATTCCTTGTGAGGTTCACTCAAATTCTTGAATCGATTTTGCTTAACAATCCTCATAAGGCTGCAGTTCTCTCGGTTGGTTGTGCATCTTTTTCTTCCACACTTTTTCCTTCCACTCAACTTTCTGTTAACATGCTTGGATACAGCACTCTGTAAACAGCCAGCTTCTTTGGCAATTAATGTTTGTGGCTTACCCTCCTTGTGAAGGGTGTCAATGATTGTCTTCTGGACAACTGTCCGATCAGCAGTCTTCTCCATGATTGTGTAGCCTAGTGAACCAAACTGAGAGACCATTTTGAAGGCTCAGGAAACCTTTACAGGTGTTTTGAGTTGAATAGCTGATTGGCATGTCACCATATTCTAATTTGTTGAGTTTTTGTTGGGTTTTTGTTAAATGTGAGCCAAAATCATCACAATTAAAAACCAAAGACTTAAACTACTTCAGTCTGTGTGCATTTAATTTATTTAATACACGAGTTTCACAATTTGAGTTGAATTACTGAAATAAATGAACTTTTCCATGACATTCTAATTTATTGAGATGCACCTGTATATTTTATTTTCATTATGTTTTTTTTTCTTCTAAAACTTTGTGTCGTAAAAACACCCCTGGCCAAATGCCCCCAGAGGGCATCACTTCTCAATCTGATAATTACTGTAGTTACCATGTTCTTTTCCCTCAGATGTAATCTATCTAGATGGTTGAATAAAAATATTTGGACCTTATATCTAAAAATAACCTCAACTTAGCACCAGCAAGCTTGTTAGCTAGACACTTAGCATCAGCTATCAATATTTACTTATTTTCAGTATGGTTATTAATAAACATTCATATCCGTCTACTCGGCTAGTTAGTCGTAACAATATAAAAATGTATACTGTTGATAAACAATAAAAAAACAGACATCACAGGTAGT